>NW_004624832.1:622711-640366 GCF_000247695.1 Heterocephalus glaber
GGAGGGGAAGGGGAAAGGAAAGAAGGGAAAGGAAAAATTATGAGAAAAGAAAAAAAATGGAAATAATATCTATGTAAATAGGGAAGGGTGGAGGGGGTGAAGGGTGCACAGGTAATGGGAAAAAATAAGAATCAAGATACATCATTTACAGGTACAAACACCCAGTGATAAATGTAAATGTATTGTATACCTAAAATGTACCAATAAAAGAACTTAAGAAAAAAAAAGACTAGGAAGAAATTTGAAGCTTACCATATTATTTTAGGAAAAAACCCACAAAAACAGTAATAAGCATAACTGGTAACCCCATGAGACTCCAAAACATTTTGCTGAAGTTTTTTAGTGTAAAATTCCATATATCCTTGTTTAGAATTTATCATTGTGCTGTATGTGTAGATGACTATAAACCTTTCTTTTTTGTCTTGAATGTGAACCACCTGTGATGGAGAGAACTATGATGCAACTCCTCTGCATTAGTTGTGAAATTTATATTTCTTTCAGCATTTTCATGCCATTAACTTTTTTTAGATCCACCTGCCCCCAAATAACTATTACAAGAGCACTGAAGTTCTCAGAAGCATTTTATGGATTGTCCATGGAGGCCATGTTCTGTTCTGAGATGCTAATACTTCTCTCCTGGTCAATGTGACAACTATTCTTACTATTTATTAAGGGCTATGCACACACTCCCACTTAGGAACTTTCATTGTGACTTGACAACACATGCATCTCCCATCCATTCCACTCTTCTGTGAAGTTTCCATTTGTACCTCATTCAGCAGAATATTTTTCTTTATTATGGTCTCTTATTCCATTTTTCTTTTGGTTAGTATAATTCTAGCATTTCTAAATGTGTGTGACTTTTAACTATTCCTGTTTTATTATAATTCCATTTTTTCTGTAATGCTTTGGTGGGGTCAAATGTATCCTTATTTACTGTAACATTCAGCATAGATTCAAAGAAAATTACTTAGAAATTAACCTACCCCTAAATGTAAAAGACCTATATAATGAAAACGAGAGAGAAAGAGGAGAGAGAGGGAGAGAGAGAGAGAGAGAGAGAGAGAGAGAGAGAGAGAGAGAGAGAGATTGAAGAGGACCTCAGAAAATGGAAAGACATCCCTTGTTTCTGTATAAGCAAAATCAATATTTTTAAAATAGCCATATTACCAAAACAAACATATATTTAGTACAATTTCAGTCAGAATACCATTATCATCCTTAACAGAATTTTTAAAAGATCTTAAAATTCATATGAAACCAGAAGAGACCCACAAGGGCAATTGCAATCCTGGGCAACAAAAGCAAAGTAGGCATCACAATCTGACTTCAAATTATCTTACAAAGCTACAGTGGTAAAAACTGCATGATACTGGCACAAAAACAGACAGGCAAATCAATGGAACAGAATACAGAAGGCAGAAACAACCTGAGGCAGATTCAGCCATCTGATCTTTTCACAAAGAGCCAAAAACATACTTGAAGAAATGAGCAAATGGTGCCCCCAAAACTCATTTTCTACAAGCAGGAGAACGAATCTAGACACATATCATTCATCATGTACTAAAATAAAATTAAAATAGATCAAAGACCTAGACATTAAAACAGAAATACTGAATCTGCTTGGAGATAAAATAGGTAAAATCTTGAAGATATAGGCATAGGCAAGGAGTTTATTAACAGAAAAGATACAATACCAAGAATCAAAAAATAGGGCTATATATCACATTGCAAAACTTTGGCATAACAAAGGAAACAACCAATAGAGTACAGAAACTGCCTACAGAATGCAAAATATTGCCATTTACGAGGCTGGGATTTAGCTCAGTGGTTCCAGCACCTGCCTCAAAAGCACAAGGTCCCGAGTTCAATCCCTGGTACCAAAAAAAAAAAAATTGCCATTTATTCCTTGGACAGAACAATAATATCTAGAAAATATAGAGAACTCAAACAAATTAGACTCTCCCACATTAAAAGATAGAATCAAGAGCTGGGGATTTAGCTCAGTGGTTCTGCTGCCTTCCTCGAAAGTGCAAGGTCCCGAGTTCGATCCCCGGTACAAAAAAAAGATACAATAAAAAAATGGGCAACTGAAATTAATAGACACATCTGAGAAGAAGAAAAGATGGCCAGTAAGTCCATGAAAGAATGTTTGACATCTTTGGTAGTCAGAGAAATGCAATTGAGAACAATATTGAGAGTCCACCTTACTCCAGAAAGAATGCCTAGCACCACAAACAAAAAAGCACAAATACTTGCAAGGTTACAGGGCGGGGGACACTTTCCTTAATCTGTATTAAGATTAATACAACTAGTGTCAAAATCAGTACGAGATTTCCTCAGAAACTAAAAACAAATTCCACCTATATACTCCCTGGATATCTTCCCCCCAAATTTAAAGACAACATATTACAGTGATACATGCATACCCAAGTTTATAGCAGCACAACTCAAAATAGCTAAACCTTGGAAGCAACCTATTTGTTTATCAACAGATGAATGGGTAAAGAAAATATGGTATTTAAACACAATAGAGTATTACTCTCCCATGACAGGGGGCACATTTGTGTCAGTTGTTGGAAAAGTTATGTACCTTGATACCACAATAATAAGCAAAATAAATCAGACACAGAGGTTAAATATTGTATGGTTTCTCTTATATGAGTTATTTGTACCCAATGTATAAATAACTTGAACATCAAAATATAAAACAATAGTGAGACCAAGAGACAAACAATAGGCAGCTAGGATAGGTACCTGAGTAAACTGAGATGAGCCCTGGGAAAATTAGAACAGAAGGGAAAAGAGGCTCACTGAAGCATGCCCTGGGAAGCTAGCAGGCAGGGGAGCAAGGAAATCCACCTCCCCTAATATCTGAGGCCTAGCTAAAAATGCCAACCAATTGTTTCAAAGGGCAAGGGCCTGGACAAACTGAGATATTCCCTGGGAAGCTGGAGTGCAAGGGAACTCTGTTCCCCTAATGTTAAGAGATCTAGCTAAAACAGCAACCTATGTTTCATTTTCATGCACCCACAAGATAGCTCACCAGCTCACTAAAGTCTGTATATAAACCCCTGAATGTGGGCACCTCCACAGCATCCTCCCTTGGAGGCCCTGTCAGCTAGCAAGAGCTCTTCTTTGTTCTTTCTAATAAACTACACTCGGTTAGTTCTCCCCTTTGTGTCCTTGGACTTCATGCTTCATCATCTTCAGAACAAGAGCCCAGAGGAAGGAAAGAATTGGTTACAATAGGTAGACCTTTTGGAGATGAAAAGTGGATCTAGGGATAGAGGGAAAGGAGGAAGGAGAAGGGAAGAGAAAATGAAAGATGCAATATGTATATGTACCCACTCTTCACTGTTAATGTATTTATTATGTATTGTTAAGTATTTACTACTGCAAAATAGTTTTGTAATCAAATGTTTCTTCATTTGCTTGTACACAACTATCTTCCTTCTTTGTGCTGAGGAATGTAAGAGGAAGAAGCAGTTATGTTTGTTCTTAGCATTTCACAATTAGAACACTGAGACAATTAAGGATTGAAATCCAAATGGAGAAACCTGACCATCGACTATCCTTCCTGGTGTGTTTATAATCTAACAAGATTCTAGTATATGAACCAAAGATTCTAGAAGGAAAGTAAGGGAGGATCCTGGTCCCAGACAGATCCCAAAGGTGTAGCCTTGCTCCCTTTTCTGTCCAGGAATGGAGCCTCACAGGTCACCCTGAGGGGTAGGAAATGGAGGGGAGGAGCCAGGCTCAGAGCCCAGTGTGGCTGGGATGACTGAGTAGCTCTCTGCATGGAGTCCAGCAGCAAGGCTTCCTGGAGCTGCTGCCTCTGAAGTTATTTTCCTCTCTGTAGATCCACTTCGCTTCCAAACACTGCGCCTCCTCTCATTTCACTTGACTTCAGGGCTCAGAAAGGTGTTGGCATTGAAAATTGACCCTTTATTAAGATTCTGTTGTGATTAGTCTATTGAATCCATCTGTTTTTAATTGTGTTATAAAAGAACTCATGTGCAATTTGTGCTCTGAGATCACGTCTAGTTATCTCTCATGTTGAAGATATAATTTTGGGGGTTTTTTGTTTTTTGTTTTTGGGTGTTTTTTTGCAGTAGTAATGGGGATTAAATGCAGGGCCTTCACACTGAGCTACATCCCCACTCTTTTTCATTTCTTATTTTGTTGTAGGGTCTTGCTAAGTTGCTGAGTTGTCTGAATTGAGCTCAAACTTGCAGTCCATCTGCTTCAGCCTCCAAGATGCTGAGATTACAGGGGTGCACCCACACCTAGCAAAGACTTATAGTATTTTGTCATGTGATTTGCATTCCCATCATGACTGGAGATGTTGAGTCTACCTTCATCCTTGTTGTCTTGTGTTTGTCTTTTATTGATAATATGTTTATATCTTATGCTGTTTTTATAAGATTATTTTGGAGGTTGCATAAATTTATATCCTTTCTAATTTTGAATGGACTACTTGTTTTTTGGTGTTATGTGCTTTGTTTTATATCATACTTCATATCAACAGTTTGTCAGATGAGTAGTGGCAAAGATTTACTCTTATTCTGTAGTTTATCTCTTCAATCAGGGCTTTTTAAATTGATGACTCATTTTTTTCAGTTCTTCCATTTGTTTCTTGAACTATTGGATTACTGTTTAGGTAACTGAGGCCTGAGCCAATTTCTTGAAGTGTTTATCCTATGTTCTCTTGTAGCAGTTTCAAAGTTCCAGGTTTTACATTAAGATCTTTGTGATTTTGAACTTATTTTTACAAGAGTGAAAAATAGGGGTTTAATTTCAATCATCTACATTAGATATCCAGTTTTCCCAGGGCCATTTGTTAAAGAGGTTGGTTTTTATTTTCTCCAGTGTATGGTTTTTGGGAATTTGTCAAGAATGGATTGGCTATAAATGTGTATGCTTATTTATGAGTTCTTTCCTCTTTTCCATTGGTCTACATGTCCATTTTTATGCCAATATCATGTTTTTGTAACTATGACTGTGGAGCATGTTTGAAATTAAGTGTTGTAATGCCTCCAGCTCTCCTCTTTTTGCTTTTTATTGCTTTGGATATTTGGAGACTTTTGTATTTCCATATCAGTTTCAGGATTGTTTTGTTTAGCTATGTTGAAGAATATAATTTGTATTTTGATGAGCTTTCATTGAATCTGTAGATCACTGTTGGTAATATGGCCATTTAAAAAAATTATTTCCCCCAAACTATGAATATGGGAGGTCTTTTCATCTTCTATTATTTTCTTCAGTATGTTGTAATTTTTATTTTTTATTCCATAAATAGCACTATTGGAGTTACTAGAAAGCTGTGAATGGTGTGCCTGGATATGAGATAATGTTACCTCATGGATGTTCATAGCCTGGTTTTGATAATCGAACTGAAGTTATTATACATTTTCTTGTTTTAGAAGATCTACAGTAAAGTTTTTAGTGTAACAACATATTTAACTTAAAAATACAGAGGACATTTTTCTAACATTTTAGGGGATCTGGAAAAGTATGTAGGAATACTTTATTATTTTTCCAATTTTTCTCTGTCCTTGAAATTATCTCAAATGATAACATTTTTTAAAAAGCTACAATTGCCCAAAAGAAAAAAATTCCCACTTTTATTCCTATGTAAATATTACTACAGATTTAGAGAAAACATTTAACAAATTTGTAACAGAAAATATGGCTATCTGTAACACACACACACACATACCGTATTACTAAGACAAGCAACTACAGAATAAAGTGGGAAATTATTTGGTAGATCATTTTCAAAAATAAATATTTTGGATAGATGAAAATCCTAAGCTATTCAATTTCATCATTGATCAGGAAATTGCATATTAAAGCAGAATTGACAAAGTCATACAACACGAAGGAAATAATTAAAAATTCATACATTAAGACTTAAGGATATAGACATTGCTGTGGACCTAAATTGTAATCATTTTGCATGTGTTTATACCAGAGAAAATTTGCAAGAAAGCTAAGAGAAGCATCCTTCATAATAGCTGTAAAGAGGAGGCCATCCAGCAACTGTCCATATAAGTTGATTTGTGTGCATACCACAGAGTTCTCCGGCACATGAACATGACTGAACTATAGCAACACAAATGGATCTTTCAGAACATGTGGCTTGAAAGAAGGAAGTCACAGAGGACCCATGGCATCTGCCTCTTTCATGCTTCCTAATTCTGGTGTCTTCAGATTTATAAAATCCCCTAGTATCATTGGTGTTAGGGACAAGTACTTGGATTTGCCCAAATCCACATAAAATGCCGTACAAATATTTTCTGCTCTCTTAACACTGGACCTCTGTGACATCTATCTGCCAACTTGTGATATTCTGTGCATGCCAAAGACTTAAAGAGTTCTTCCCCAGTTACCCCTGATTGTGTCTTCAGAAATGCTCATGTAATTTCTTTTGTTTTGTTTTCCTGACAGATTATTGGGGCAAAGTTGTCTAAAAGTTGCTCTCAATTCCCCCTGTAAATGGTCTCATGAATCTAGAGTTGATTTGAAAATTACTAGTTTGGTGGGAGAGGGACCAGGTATGATAACAAACCTCTAAGTCAGGGTACAGTGTTTCCAGTCACTAGACAGACTCTCTCACCAAAGAATCGCATTGATGTTATGGAGCACACCGGTGAGTTTTATTTCCTCTTCATATGAAGATACAGTAATCAGAGCCTAGAAACATGGATCAGGCATGGGAAAGGGACTCTGTTGATGGCTTTGGAAGTGAGACCCCAAAAAGACTGTCACATGAAATGGGGGATATTTCCTCTTAGGAGCAAAATGGACTGTATCCACCCCTCTCCACTGGTGCAAACTTGATTCCTTCCACAAGTTGCCAGAGATTACCTTTCATATAACCCCTTATTAAAACTGAATTTCCTTCTTTCCATTTTCCTCCCTCCCTTCCTTCTTCCTTTCCTACTTTTCTTTCTTCCTGTATTTTTCTCCCTGTTCTTTCAATTAAAAGTTGCTAGTCTTAAAATCATATGCAGAAAAATGGATATTACATACCTACTTCTCAAAATGTTTTAATCTAGTAAGTGTAAAAACCATTCAATTAAAAAGGAATTCTTTCTCACTTAAAATCTTCCACATAATTAAAAAGTAAATGTGCATGTTTAGGAACACAGAGCACACACAGTGAATGCAAGTGGCTCTTCTAACCCTTTTAATTCCGCATGAGAATTGATGTGAAAAAAAAGTTCGTAATGAATATGTCTTTCAGTTGTTAGTTCAGGAGCTTTTAGGTGCCTTAAGCATTCTCTTCCTTTAGAATGAGGATTATCAGGGGCACTTCTTGTTATTCTTAGCATATCTCTAGTCAAAACCCTGAAAGAAATTATGAATTGAGATCCAAAAGGAGGAAGCTGATTGGCTAATAACTACCCCTAGTGTACTCTGAATCTATCGAGTTTTAGGACATCAAATCAGGATTCTAGAAGGAAAGGGAGGGAGGGTCCAGGCTAGATTCAGACACCAAAGGCATATATATTGCTGTCCCCAGTGGAACCCACACAGGTTTTCCTGAGGGTGACGAGAGCCAAGCTCAGACAGGAACAAGGCTTGGAATTGAGGGACAAGCTCTCCACGTGGAGCATGGCAGCAGAGCTGGCTGTGTCGGAAGGTATTTTCCTCTCTGTGAATCCACTCTTGCTTCCAGTCACTGCTCCTCCCAACTCTCTTGACTTCAAAGCTGAGACACAGTTGTTTGTCTTAGTAAAGAGAACTTTATTAAAGCCACGTTGTCATTAGTCTTCAGAATCCATCTTCTTTTCATTGTGTTGGAAAATGTACTGTTTAATTTCTCATCAAGGGTTATGTCAGATTTACTTCAATGTAATTGAAGACATACCATTTTGGCTTCTGTCTCACAATTTCAAATGTATTAAACCTAGATTTTGTCTTCTCCTTTTATGGGTTCCTTCTCCCCATTCTTTTGGATAAGTTGCTTGTCAGTCTTTATAAATTAACAAAATGATTTACTTAAAGTGATTTTTAATCAGAAAAAAAAGAGTCACTTATGCCTTCAGTGTTCAAACAAACTATCTGTACACGGGCAGTCTCATTTTCCAGAACTGTGCTGTGTCCTGATAGTTCTTATTGGTGACATAACGTGGTTCCTGCTCTCTCTTGCTCCATTTTCCTTTTGTACTTCCTCTGTCTCCCGTGTTGCATCACTATGTTTTGCTTTACACCATGTATTTATTCACTCTCTTTCTAGTCTATGATCACACCAAGTCATAGATTTATTAAATGTGTGTGTCTCTGAATCTTTCATAGGTAGAAACACAGGAGAAGGAGGAACCATGCAGAGTGGCTTCTCACACTTGCAACCTTTGCGTTGATTTATTCATGGCAAGATGATTAGGAAATGTTCCTCTGTTGAGTTCATGAAAACATCTTGAGGGCATACCTTCTCTCTCCACTGTCCCCCCCCCGTCTCTTTCTTATGCACAGTATGTAGTTGACTTCATTCATAAGGCCAGAGTATTGAAAGCTTGGATATAGTAGTGAATCCTAGTCTTTATAATGCAGTGATAGACTTCCTTTCTGTCTTTTATGGGATGTTCCATCTGTGCAGTAGACATTCTCTTGTCTGTTTATGTTGTGGGGACATAGACACTATACTGCACTCCAGCAGCTGATAGTCAATATCTCAGTGTGTGGAAGACTCTCCATTTAGGCAGATGCTTTCTCTAGTGGCTGTATAGGACATGCTCAAACACTTGATATTGTGTCTGTACTGGAAAAAAATCCTAGAAAAGAGGGAAAATATTTTCTCCCTATTAAATTTGTTGAAATAAAAAATTTAAAGGAGGACTGAATCATTTTGGATACAATGAGCTGTGAACATTTTCATCAGTTTCAAAATTCAAATTATTTCCTTTTTAAAGTTTTGTAGCTTTTATCTTACATTAAGTATTCTGAAGGCCTTTACTTTCTACATTCTTCTCATTCATAAATTTATATAGTTTTGAGCAGACTTTTAAATTCTATCTTGTGTCTGAGTGGTTGGATTACAGGAAGGAATGGAATGGATTATTTTTATTACCGATACTTTCACTTCACCAATGATAGATATATAAGGTAGTTACCAATTTAGAAAATAACAACTTGAAGATTCAGTCAAAACCTACACTGATTTTAGAAATGAATGAATGAATAAAACTAAGACTTGTGTCGTGTATTCTTTCTGGATGGTTCAATTAGTTTAAGGAAAATCAGTAATCTGGCCTCGTTTTATTGCTCCGTTTTTCATGAAAAAAAGCATTGATGTCAACCTGCAGTGTCCAAGAGCATGAATATACCAGCTGTGATGTGGAGAGTTCTTCCACTCCTCATGTCATCACAGTCCCATGTTTTCAACAGCTCTCGCATGACAATCTTGCTTTAGACACTGCTGTCACGAAATGAGTCTCTAACCAAGGAAACTTTTCATGTTGGGCTCTGATCTAACACATTTCTGTTTTTTTACAGATAGAAACAAGCTCTTCATTGTGATCTTCAATTCTACATCATTAATATTTGTGTCCAGGCCTGAGTCATTTTAATTGTCTATAAGCATTGCAACTTTATCATTGTACAACAGAGCATGCACCCCTCATTTATTAATCAAAATGGAAGTTATATTTTGAAATTGTGACAAAATATACAGAAGAAATACTTAACCATTTTATGAGTACAGTTCAGTGGTGTAAAACTGTTCACAGTATTATATAATTAATCTCCAGAACATTTTCATTGCTAAACAGAAAATCTCAAACTTGTTAAATAACGCTCCACTCCATCTTTTCCCCCACTCTAGTATCTTTATACTCATTAAATGACTCCCCATTTTCTTCTTCCTCCAGCCCTTCACAACCAACATCCTAGCTTCTGTATTTATGAGTTTGACCATTCTAGATAGTTCATAGAGAATTTGTTCATTAATGGACATTTGGTTGCTTGCGTTGTTGAGTACTGAGAATGAAGCTGCTCTGAAAATTGGTAATTAGGTATCTTCTCAAGAGTCTGCTTTCAATGTGTTTTAATTCATAACAAGAAGTAGAATTGCTGGATGACACAGTATTTTGTTTGGGAACTTCCATTCTGTGTTCTTTTTGTGACTACACAATTTTTTTTTTTACTTTCACTTAATGTGTACAGGGGCCAGGTTTTTTGGATTGTCTCGAACACATATTTTTCTGGTTTTTTTCTGTAATTATTTTTGTTCATTTCTTTTTTCAGGTACCAAGCCTAGCTGATGCCTCATTGCTTTTTAAATTTGCATTTCCCTAATGACTGGTGATGTTGACTATTTCTTTATACACTTCTTGTCCAATTTTCTTCTCTTCTGGACAAAATATATTCCAGGCTTTTGTCTATTTTTAAATTCCATATAATTCATTTTACACCTATTGTTCATATCTGCAAAACATGTTAATTTTTACATTCTCATTTCGATTCACTTGATTTAATTACCAAATTGCATAACTATATTTAAAAATGACAGTTCTTATTTACAAATATTTTAATATATTTAAATTTACTACTGTATTGACTACCTGATGACTTGTTCTTTGGCTCAAGGTTACTTGTAGAAACACACAGGAGAACACTAGCCCATCCAGACTGCTCTTCAGGGGTCACAGGAGGCCTTTCGTCCTCACATTAGCAAATAGTGGCCTTGACTGTTAGCCTTCATGGGGGCCTGGGAACAGAGCCAAAATTGACAAGAAATTGGACAAGCAGTGTGGGCGTGAGCCTGGGTTTGAGACTGAGACTTGTTATTGGTCCACAATTGCCTGAAACCCTGGGACTGTGGGTATCAATACATTTCCTGAGCTTGGGGTGGGCAAGACAGGCTTATCCTTCTTAAACTTCAAGACAACCTTGATAGCATGTGTATCCATGGCCTTGGCTTTGCTGGCCTGAACTGTTTTCAGACTTTTCTTATGTTTCTTAGCAAAATGTATGGTCACTGGGAAGTAGGTTCTGCCCCATTACGAGATTTCGGTTTCCTGGTTGAAACTTCTGTGCCATTTTTCAGGACTGGCTGTGCTTGGCATGCTTCTTGGACATGGGAACTTCTTTACTGGAAATTCCTGGCTCCTAAAGTGCTCAGGAGAAGACACGATAACATTTTTCCCAACTGCAATATTTTTATTGATATAAAGTCTTGCTAAGCCATTAAGTTGCCCAGGGTAGGCTAAAAATTATAATCATCCTACCTCAGCCTAACAGGTGCTGGTATTACAAGTGTAGGCCACCATATCCAGATTTCAGTTGCAGTTTTGATGATGACTGTAGTCTTGTTTCTGACGTTAATGGAGATAAGAGCCCTTCTTCAACATCTTTATTTGAAACAATCCATATACCCTAGCAAGATGGTTTTCATCAAATGATCATTTAACAAATTCTAGAATCACTTTTTTCATATTACACATGTCATATCTCCATCTTTATTCTTAGGAGAGATAAGAAATGTCGCTTGATTTAAAAAAAAACTATTAAATACATACCACAATCAACTTGCTTTAAATATGGCAGGACCATTTAGCATAATGGACACAAAATTTAAAATTTGAAATTTAAATGTCTCAACATCACAAAGGTATATAAGATACAATGAGATCAACACATGATATCTATTCATATAAACAAACTTTTAGAAGATAGTGATTTTTTGCAAAATATTATAAAGATGATGAAATAGTTGATTTAAACTACCTTCACAGAAATGATATGGTAATTTTCTCTCTTGGGGTTATTTACCCTTAGAAATTAATAACATTTTGTGACAAAATGATTCCTGAGAACTTGGCAATGGAGACAGTCTTCATGTCTCAGATTGGCGTAGGAATCCTGGGCAATTCCACACTTGTTTCATTATTTACTTTCTATATTGACTGGAAAGACGTTGGCACCCAAAGACCAGATAATAAAATATCTGATTTTTGCCAACTCCTTGACTGTTATCTCAAGAGGAATCCCTTGGACAATGGCAGAATTTGGATTGTAGTATTTCCTGGATGAAACTGGATGTAAACTCATTGTCTATCTCTATCGAGTGGCCTGAGGAATCTCCGTGTATACCACCTGCCTCCTGAGCTCCTTCCAAGCACTCACAGTCAGCCCAGCAACACCAGGTGGATGAAGCTGCAACATGGAGCCATGAAGTACATCAGTCCTTCCTGTTCAATCAGCTGGTTTGTGAAACTGCTTCTAAACGCCATGATTCCTGTGACAGTGACCGGTCTGAGGAACAGTAGAAATGTCACTGTGACACTGGATTATGGGTACTCCTCAGGCTGTTTCTGGCACCATTGCGACTCCACTGTATATGTTCTTGCTTTGCTTCAGTGATTTTGTGTGTTTGGGTCTCATGGCTTGGGCCAGTGGCTCCATGGTGAGCACCCTCTACAGGCACAGGAGGCAGGTTCAGTACATCCACAGTGCGCATCACTCCCCTTGAGTCTCCCCTAAGGCCAGAGCCACCCAAACCATCCTGATCTTGCTGAGCACCTTTGTCACCTTCTGTGCCCTTTCTTCCATTCTGATACTTTATTCACCATACTTTGGCAGTCCAAGGCTATCAATAGTCAACATCTTTGCCTTTGTAGAAACATGTTTTCCCACTCTTTGCCCCTTTATTCCCACTGTTTATAACAACTCTATCTCCAAGCACTATTTTCTCTGCTAGAGGAAAAGGTAGTTTTCTCTAAATTTGTCACAAGTTCTCGTGGTTCTTTTTTTAATGTATTCGTATGTTTCTACACCATTATGTAAGGCAACACCTTGCTGTACCACATACTGTTAGGTAACTTAGTGGTATCGTAAATGAGACAGAGGCACCATGGAGGGTGAAACACTTACCAATGATGTCTTATCCTCATTCTAAAAGCACTGAGAGCCCCCCACAATGGAGAGACTGCAAATGCCTGATAAATTCAAGCTACATAGGATAGATCTAGGATATAAGGCCTCTCACCTCTTTTGCTTTCTTGCAAACAGAGAACACTACAGCCTGGCAACAGATTTTGCTAGCACATACACAGGCAAGTGACCAGGAAGCTGCTCCCAGCTTCCACTAGTTTTTGGTTTTTGGTTTTTTTCCCTCTGTTGTGTGATACAGTGGCTAACTAGAACCTCAAGCAACAAGGGCAGGGACTGGTGGGGGCATTGAGGCCATCAAGTGGAAAAACATGAACCCTCCTGCCCTACAGCTGGTGTGAGAGAAGGACTCGGACCACAGACAAGGCTGTGACCAACAATGCAAGCAGTCTTGGTTGGTGAGGGAAAGGAGAGGGAAACTGATAATCCTCTTACCTGTGACCAGCAGTGCAAACAACCTTGGGCCAGGAAGTCAGCCCACCCTCTGACTTGCAATCAGCAGCAGAAGCAGCCTTGTGTGGTGGTGGTGGGACAAGGAGGGCATTGTGGGAGAGGACCCAGCAGTGTGGAACAGAGCAACCTGTGCAAGACCTAGGAGGGGCCAACTATACACAGGACTGGGAGCAACCTCGGCTGGCTCTGTCTGAGGGTGACACAGCAACTGGGAGAGCAATGCAGAGCCAAACAGGGTAAGGAGACATGGGCAGTGTAAATAAGGACCCTAATGTATAACAGATGCTGCGACATAGGAAGAAAATGTTCAAATGGGAAAGAGCACAAGGGAGGGGGGAGAGGGAAAAGAAGGAAGGGAAAAGAAAAAAATGAGAAAAGATAAAAGGGAAACAGCTCTTGTTAATAAGAGGGGGAAGAGGGGTAGGAGGGAGAGGAGTGGAATGGGAAAAAATAATATATATCGTGTACAGGTACAAATTCCATATGATGAATGTGATCATTATGTATATCTAAATTGTACCAATAAACAATAAAAAATAAAATTTATAGGCATACAAGAAAAAGATAAAAAATAAAAGCACTGACATTATAGTGCATCACATACTGAACATCATCTTAATCTTACACCTTCCTGAACGGCAGTCATAATTTTGCTATTTAGAAGGCTTGACAATATTCCCAGTACTTCAGTGGAATGAGGTAAATGAAGGTAGGGAACGTTGTCAAGTCTATTAATATGAGCAATACAAAAATAACATAAGTCTGTTTGACTCCTAAATCATATAAAATTACCATTACGGTACTTGATTGGCATCTTTCCTTGAACATTTCCTATGCAATAATGAGCAATTTTAGCTAGCACACTGATTTTAACCACACTCCTCCACAAATTATTATAGCACTTGAAATATTGTTAAGTGTCACTAGATCAAGTTTAGATCACCACAAAATACTTCCCGTGTATCTGATCTCATCTGAAGCTCAGGAACAGATCCCCTGATGATACGTTTTCATGTTGGAAATGAAGATTATACAATGATTTGAAATGTGTTGAGAGTATTCCAAGGAGAGGGGGAGAGGCGGAGAGGGGGAGAGGGAGAGAGGGAGAGAGCATGCACTAGCTGAAGGGTTGGTGCAGGGAAGTGGGACTGAGCAAATATAATAAATTGTGGATGTAATAACTTAAGGAGCTGATAAAACTAATGTAACTTTTTTCAATTTCATTAGAAAGTAAATCCTATTCATATAAACTACACTAATGTGATAAACATGTTCATATGGTGGTAAAATCAACAAAAGAATGTGATTTCTCTTTAAAAGTAAAATTATTAAGTCACTTTAATTTGTTCAAATAGTCATATTGGTGTGGACATATGCATGTACAAAAAAGAATTTATCAACTTCCATATACATGAAACAAATGTTTAAAACTCTGGAAATTATGGAAAACCTCTAAGTGTTTCCTAATACTTTCCAGGTAATCAGGAAATGAAGTCTATTATTTAAAATTGCCCTTAAAATCAGATTGGAGCAATATTGTCAGAAATTTTAAGAACTGACCCCATGTGAAACATTAGGTTTATATTTATCTTTACTTTGCTCTACATTAAGACAAATCTTTTTCTTATATTGTCATGTGACTATTTTTAGAAGTTTTTTAATGTAAACATTTTCATTAATCTTCAAATCCACTTCAGATCAAGTTCGTTAGATTTCTTCCAACCATATTTTTGCATCTCTTTTCTCAATCAAAAAAGTGTTCAATTTGTGACAGGGATCCCTGGGGTATATGCACACAGAAGAATGACTGTTTCAGTAAAGTTATCTTTTCCAACTTGCGATTTGGGAAATCATTGAGAATAGCACAGACTTGAATACAAACAGATGGAAAGTCTGTTTTCTAGGAATGTGTTTCCTCCACATGGATTTTGCAAAAATCAGAGTCAGCTAAGGTGTGTCAGCTTTCTCAAGAGAGCACCTAGAAATACACTCTGGCAAAACCTTTGGAGTAGAAAAAAGAAGAAGAGGAGGTATAAGTACCAAAAGAAAAGGATAGGGTTTGTCGATTCACTAGTGAGAAAGTTGTTAAGACTGTAATAATTTTACCTAATGCCAACCACAATGCCCCTAACTGTATCCTGCAGTGTTATTTATTTACAGGAGGAAATTCTCATCAGCAAAGTCTTGTCTCTATATGTGGTATGGGGAGGCTTCCACATACACTTTAGATGCTGAGATTGCCTCCCAGAAAAATATTTTAGGCAAGTGTACCTTCTTAGGCAGTTCATTAGTTACTGGAATGTGAATATCTTAAGATAGAAACTGAAATGCAACTAAATCAATACCACATCAAATAAACACTTCTATAATCACTCAGTGAAAATTATTTTAAATCAACTTACAATACACTGTTTTTACTGCACTGATTAGTACTTATTACTTATTAGTACTTACATTATTTATTAGTACTTATTTATTTTTTTCCTTAAATTCTTTTATTGGTACCTTTTAGGTATACAATATGTTTACATTTATCATTGGGTGCTCGTACGTGTAAATGATGTATCTTGGTTTATTCTTTTCCCCATTACCTGTGTGACCTTCACCCCTCCACCCTTCCCTATTTACATACACTGTTTCCATTTTTTTTTCTTTCTCATAGTTTTCCTTTTCCCTTCTTTTCTTTCCCCTTCCCCTCCCACCCCCCGTAAACCTTTGGACCTTTTCCTATTTCAAAGTATCAACTATTTGTTTTAATCATTTTAATCCTTATTTACACTTTCAGTTTCTCATACTAGAGAAACTATTCTGTATTTACACACGTGTGTCCTATTTATTTCACTTAAGAGTATGGCCTCAATATTCATCCAATTAGCTATAGATGTCTCTAGTTTCTTGTGCTTTATGGCTGAGTAATACTCCATTTTATTAAAAAACCACATCTTCTTTATCCAGTTTCCAGTTGATGGGCACTTGGGCTGCTTCAGCTATTCCAAACTGTGCTGCTGTAAACATGGATGCACATATATTACTGTGGTATGGTTCTTTTAATTCTTTAAGAAAGATACCCAGCAGGGGAATAGCTGGGTCGAATGGGACCTCTATCTCTACCTGGTTCTTTGAGGTATCTCCATACTGATTTCCACAGTGGTTGCACCAGCCTGCACTCCCACCAACAATGGAGAAGGGTTCCTTTCTCCACACAACCCCGTCAGCATTTGTTATTGGTTGACTTCTTGATAGCAGCCATTTTGGGGGGGGGGTAAGGTGGAATCGCAGTGTTGTTTTCATCTGCATCTCTCGAATGACCAGTGATGTTAAACACTGTTTCATATATTTATTCACTGCTTTTACTTCTTTGTCTGAGAAATGTCTCTTCATGTCGGATGGCCATTTTTGACTTGGGTCTTTGAATTTGGGGGGGGTCTGATTTTTTTTCTGTTCTTTATATATTATAGACAGTAGTCCTTTGTCTGAGGTACAGCTGCTAAAATTTTTTTTCCAGATTGTATGTTGTCTCTTAGCTCTGTTGGTAGTTTCTCTTGCAGTGCAGAAGCTTTTTAATAAGATGAGATCCCAGTTGTTGATTCTTTGTGCTAGTTCCTGTGCTACTGAGGCTTTGTTTATAAAATCCTTTCCTATGCCAATGTCTTCATACCTAACTTATCTTCCAGCAAATTTAGTTTCTGTTTTAATATTTAGATCTTTAATCCACTTCAGTCTTAGTTTAGTGCATGGTGATAGTTTTAATCTTTGGTAGGTTGAAATCCAGTTTTTCCAACACCACTTATTAAAGAGGCTGTCTTTCCTCCAATGAGGGTGGTTGGCTCCTTTGTCAAAGATGAAGTGGCTGAGTAAATCTGGAGATGTTTCCGGATCTTCTAATCTATTCCAATGATCCTCGGGTCTGTTTCTTTGCCAGTACCATGCTGTTTTTGTCACAGTAGCTTTGTAGTATAGTTTCAAGTTGCATATTGTGATACGCCCAGCCATTTCTCTGTGGCCTAGAATTGCTTTTGCTATTCTAGAACTCTTCTGGTTCTAAATGAAGTTTTGGGTTTTTTTCTCTAGTTCTGTGAAATATATTGTTGGAATTTCAATTGGCATTGCGTTATATCTATATAGTAGTTTTGGAAGTATGGCCATTTTCACTATATTGGTTCTCCGAACCCAGGAATAAGGGATGTTGTTCCATTTTCTTATATCTTCCTCGATCTCCTTTTTCAGAGTGCTATAGTTTTCAGTGTAGAGGTCTTTTGCTTCCTTTGTTAGATTGATTCCTAGATATTTCATTTTTTTGGA
>NW_004624832.1:641556-694636 GCF_000247695.1 Heterocephalus glaber
TAAGGTTGGCTAAAGGTTTATCAATTTTATTTATTCTTTCAAAAAAACCAACTCTTTGATTCAATTTTTTGTATCATTTTCTTAGTCTCCACTGCCTTGATTTCTGCTCTGATCTTTATAATTTCCTCTTTTGTACAAGGTTTGGCTTTGTTATGCTCTTCTTTTTCTAGGAGCTTGAGGTTCTGCATTAGGTTATTTATCTAAGTTCTCTCTGTTTTCCTAATATGGGCATTCACTGCTATGAATTTCCCGCAGAAAACTCCTTTCATTGTGTCCCATAGATTCCTGTATGTTATACTGGCATTATCATTTACTTGTAGAAACTGTCTAATTTCTTCTTTAATTTCCTCTGTCATCCATTGGTTGTTCAGGAGGGTGTTCAATTTCCATGTGTTTGTGGGAGTTTTGAAGTTTCTTACATTATGGACCCCCAATTTTATTGCACTATGGTCTGATAATATACAGGGGGTAACTTCAATTCTTTTACATTTATTTAAACAGGTCCTATGAGCTAGCATGTGGTCTATTCTGGAGAATGATGCATGTGCAGCTGAAAAGAATGTGTATTCTGATTTTGTGGGATGGAACACTCTGTAAACATCTATTAAGTCCATTTGTTCAATAGCTTGATTCAGTTCTAGAATTTTATTAATGTTTTGCCTAGATGATGTCTATTTGTGATAGTGGGGTATTGAGGTCCACCAGTACAACTGTATTAGTGCTTATTTGGTTTATCAGGTCCATTAATATTTGTTTTGTATAGCTGGGGGCACTCGTATTTGGTGCAATATATTTAAGATTGTCATCTCTTCCCCTTGGATTGTTCCCTTCACAAGGATGTAGTGGCCATCTTTGTCTCTCTTAATTAGTTTTGGTTTGAAATCTATTTTGTCTGCAAATAAGATTGCTACCCCTCCTTTTTTCTGGGTTTCTATCACATGGAGAACTGTTTTCCATCCTTTCATTTTCAGTCTATGAATTTCCTTTTGAGTTAGGTGTGTTTCTTGTATAAACCATATTGCTGGATTTTGCTTTTTAATCCATTCTGTCAGTCTATTTCTTTTGATTGGTGAATTGAGGCCATTAACATTGATATTTATAATTGATATTGATTCATCCTTGTCATGATGTTTTGCTGTTGTTGGCTCTTTTATTTCTCAACCCCCCCCCCCTTCCCTTTAGTTTCTTACCTTGCCTTGTGGCTTCCCTCTGTTGGGCCTCACTGAGTTGTGACCTTGTCTTTTTTTAGGATATTGCTTAGAATTGTTTGGAGTGCTGGTTTGGTGTTAATGAAATTTCTCAGGTGCTCTTTGTTGTGGAAGTATCTAATTTCCCCATTGATTTTGAAAGATAATTTTGCAGGATTCAACAGTCTAGGTTGGAAGTTATTTTCTTTTAGGGCTTGAAATACTTCACTCCAGAATCTCGACTTGAGGGTTTGTATTGAAAGCTCTGTCATGATTCTGATGGGCTTTCCTTTGTATGTGATTCATTTCTTTTCTCTGCCTGTAGGATTTTGTTCTTCTGTTGAGTTTCTGGCATCTTGACTATTAAAAGTCTAGGTGTAGTTTTTTTTTTTTATCGTAGCTAGTTGGAGTTCTATATGACTTACTTATCTGTATGTCCTATTCTAACTTCTGTCTGGGAAGTTTTCTACTATTACTTCTGTGAACATTTTTTTTTCATGTCAATTGTACTTTCTCCTGTTTTTTTTTTTTTTTTTTTGTGGACACCTATCAGTCTTATGTTATTCTCCTTTGCATCATCTAGCAGGTGCTGGATTGATTTCTCATGGTCCCTATTTTGAAGAAATCTGTTTTCATGGTCCTTAGCTGCAATCCTGTCTTCTATGTCTGATATTCTATCTTCAGATTCTCTTAATCTGCTCTGCATGCTTTCAATAGAGTTTTTAATCTCCTGAATATGTTTGAATCTGTTTCATGGATTCCATCTCTTTCTTATGTTGGGTGATCATGGTTTCCATTTCTTTCTTATGCTGGGCATTCATGGGTTCCAGTATGTTTCTGAGATCATCTATTTTTTTTTATCCATTTCTGTTCTAGAGCCTCTAATCATGTGTTTTACTCTGCTCACCATCTCTGTAGTTATGTGGGAGATTATTTCTGTTCTGAACTTTTCTAGAGCCTCATTCATCTGTTTTGTTACTTCCTGTGCTATCAGTTTAGGGTATCCAGGTGGTTGATTATCAGACTTTTCCACCTCGTTTCACTCAGAATTTGCCTTTTGTGGGGTGGAAGTCTGAGTTTGTGCCTCGCTTAAATGTCTTCTCATTTTTGTTTTTGGTACTGTCCTTGGTTTAGCTCCTGGGTTGATACTTTGAAGTTGCTTATTGTAAGTATCTTTGTTGATGTATTTAGAACCCTGATGGGATGATTGCTTCTCAGAGGTGTCCTCCAGGTAGAGCTGGTCTTTGAGTCTCTAATGGCTCTGAGGCTGTCTCATTTTCATTATATCAGGAAGGACAACTAATTTAATCAATCACAACACCTTAGCCCAAGTGATACAATCAGCAACACAATAGCATCAAGTACCTCTTAGAAAATGACGATTTGTGGTAGTTATTAATCTATTACCTTTAACTGTGTGAATTAAATCACGATCAAGGACCAACCCAACATATGTTTATAGTGAATAAACTCTTTAATATAGCAACTTTACCCTTCGGGATGGGGAGTTAGAAGGAGTTGGGGAGGGAGGAATAGGTAAGTAGAAGGATAGGGGAAGGTTAGCAGTGAGACCAGAGGATACAGGCAAGAGAAGGAAAGAGAAAAGAAAAATAAGAAATACGAATTAGGACCAGAACAGGAACACAAAGGGAGATGAAGAACAATGTGGGACAGCAAGGGAGCGAGGCAGAGAGAGAGAGAGACAAAAAAAAAAAGAAAAAAGAGAAAAATAAAAATTTTAAGAGTAGCAAAGAAAAAAACAATTAAAAATAAGAGCAAAATCATAGTGGTAATTTTGAAAATAACAAATAAAAGATAAAAATGAAGGGCCTCCTTCAGGGTATGTCTCTGCTGTCACAAGAGACAATGTGTGCAAGCAGTGTGCAGTTATAAGTCAATGAGTCTCAGTAAGCCAGTCACAGACCTGTGACATTCAGGCAGATTTCTGGCCACAAGTCCCCAGTTTAGCTCCCTATCCTTCTGCAGGGTTGAACTCTCCAAGTTTCTATTGCAGGTTCCAGCTGTCTTTCCCCTAAAGATAGTCCAGGATCCAATGGAGCTGATGATCCCTCCAACTTACCAAGCATGGTGGTATGGTGTGCCTTTATTGCAGAGATTCTCTTCACTTTTCCAGTGGGCTTCAGTTTTCATCAGGGAGGCTGAGAGGCCCTCTCTCTGTTCACTTCTGCAGCTCAGGGCAATGGCCTTTATATCCCCCTGTGCCTCTGTAGTGTGGAACCAAGTAGCTGTACAGCCAAGAGGCCAGAGGTGGGGGAGGGGGGCTGTTGTTGCAGGTGCCTGCACAGCTAAGCTGGTGGCTGGTTGGTGTGCCCAGGGGGTCCTCACAGTCTCCTGGTCACAAGTGGGCAGACCTAGCTGGACTGAGCAGGGCATAGTTAGCCTGTGACCGCTCTGCCCACGTGGCTACGCTGGCAGCTGGTGGGCCTATCAGTACTTATTTATTACTGTGTAAATCAAAGACCAACCAAGGAAGAATACTCAGAGGCTATTTGTTCAGAACTTGTTTAGCAATGAGACAGTCACCACCACTTGCATTTTACTATGCTCAGCAGCAGGCAGAGCAGGGGTAATGGTTTACAATACAGTGAAGAGGGAAAGGTGCAGGTATGCTCTAATTGGGAAGCTACAGTTAGGCCAAATGGAAACTGAACAACCTACATAATTGGTTAGGGGTATGTATTTAACATTAAGTCACTGATGTTACATTGAAAATGAAGACAATAATAGGGAGTTGTGTATTAATAATTAATTTGAATATTTGGACCAATTGTTATAGATATTAATGCTTTTTTTCCTTGTTTGTTGCTAGACACAGTGGTCTGAGATGATACAATCTTGACTTACAGATTTATGGCTTCTTGTCTGGTTACTATTGGCAATAGGTGGGTTCTCTGGTCTAGAATATGCAGATTATTGGTCCAAGTTATATTTCTATATACAATTTAGGTATTTTCTGTTCACATATTTTATCAGTACCTCTTTTGTTTTCTGTCTTACAAGAGATTGAAAAATTCATAGAACCCTAGATATTCATTCTTATTGCTCAGAGTTTACTCACTCATTATTACAGATAACTGTAGGCAAGATCTTCTTGACCTTTTAATCTTTTGGCACCACAGAGATCACATAAGGATCAACTAGACTAGTCACTAGAAGAGCAATACCATAGAGTTAATTGACCCTAGATCAGATGAAACCAACCAGCACTATGATTACTGTGACAGAAAGAAAAATAATTACAATCCCTGTAAAGTATCTCAAAACCATAAACCAGAATTTCCCAACCAGGACAAGAACAAATTCTATAGTCCATGAAGATTATCCTTAGTGAAACAAAGCTTTCTCTTTAGGTGATATGTAGTCTGTTTATTTTGCCATCCCCGACATCCAATGCAGTTGCTTCACAGAGAAGGAAGCTGAAACTCCCCTTCTGTGGCCATGAAGTCCACTCTGGGAATGGAGAAAAACAGTATTTACCTGTAGTACCTGGCTCTCTGCATTCCAGGTTTGTACAGCCGCTGTCTCTGAGGCTTGTATTGCAAATGGCAGTTTCGCCTAGAAAGTGCCATCCAGTTCTGCTGTAAAGCAAGGGCTTGGAGATTCAATTACAATTTTATATAATTCAATTATAGATTCAATTACAATATGGAATATTAAAAATGGCAAGACAAGAAAATGTCACTGTCCTTCACTACTTTTGTCAGTGAGATGTAACTGACCTGTATGCCATCTAGAGCAGAGGAGAATCATTAATAGCTTCTGCAAAAGTTAAGGATAGCTTTCTTTCTTTTTTTGGTACTGGGGATCGAACTCAGGACCTTGTGCTTGCAGGGCAGGTGCAGTGCCACTGAGCTAAATCCCCAGCCCTACAATAGCTTTCTTAAACAATCTTTTTATTTGTATGATCCCAGTGGATGGAAACACTGCTTAAATTTTTGAATTAACAGTTCAAGCAGGTGTGTGTGAGTGATCAAAAGTGGTTTCATTTAGAAGATCTTTTCTGAGTCATAATTTCTAACATTGGAGGTCTATAAAATGTGGGTCTCTATACAGAGCGAGGTCCAAAACAATGATTTTACAAAGTATAGGATTTATTTTAGTTCCACAGCCTTACATTGGCTGGCGTATGCATTCAAATTCCTATTAGTTTTTTTCATGTAGTATTATTTATGGTTTCAAAAATAGATATTAATAATTTATTCTTTTTTCTGAAAGATATCTAGCAAAGTCACAGATTGATTTTCTTAAGGTTAATTTTCCACAGAAGTCCAAATGGAAATGCTATTGTCTACAATTTCCTATGGTCTTATTTGATGAAACTGGAGCTGCCCAGATGCTTGTACACTGTAGGTTTGGTTATGGATGGCACATCCAGCAGCCAGTAAGACTTACAGAGGTGGTTCTTGGTATAGATGATTGAAAAACAGCCTTAAATTAATAAACTGTGATCTACCACATAATATTTGTCATGCCTGACCTAAGTGAGTCCTTCACAAACACTTTCAGCAAACAACAGGCTATTTCTAAGGCAATCTCCCTGGCGCCAAAAAGTCCAGTGACTGTCTACACACCTGCACTGACCATCCTTGGAGTCAGTCGTAAACATTTCACCCCAGATTTCTTAGCCCCTTCAATACCTATATAAGCCTAATTCCTTTCCCAGTAGCTGTGAATGTCTCCCATTCTCGATGTTAGCCCATCCACCTATGGACAAAATCTCTCCTAGCTATTTATCTCTCCCAATGTCAGTCCATCTATACATGGATATAATAAACCCGGCTTTTTCCAACTAGCTGCTAGAATCTATCCCTGATTTTAGTTTCTGTTCACTGGAATAAACTTTCTCCTCACAAAAGCCTGACTCCAGCGAGTGGTTTCACATGTGCTATTTATAACAATAAATTAGAAAATAAGTAAAAGTGTCATTATTATGGGTAAAACGAGGGGTCTGTAGAAAATTGGAACAGGAATGACTATAAGTACTGTAGATATAAGGAGTAGTAGTATTTAGACAGAGGAGTCTATTTTCTTTGTCCATGCTGGTTGTGGAACCCAGGGCGTGGTCACATGTTCTACCACTGAGCTACATCTCCAGTCAGACAGGGGTCTCAGCTTGATGTCTTTTTGAAAAAATAAAACTACTGTTTATTGTCTTCATTTCTTTCAAATGACTTGGGTCAGCTATCAACTTTCAAAGTTTAGCTAATTCTGGAAGATCTTCTGTTTCAGGTTCCCTATAGAAATAGTTTTACAATTATGCAATTTGTGATTTTTTTTTTTTTAAGAACCTGAAGATTGATTCTCTGAAGGTTCACTACTGTAATGGTTGTTCATAGTACCTGACACTGCCCCATCCATCTTATCTGTCTTCCCACAGATGAAATCTCATCATGAGGAGGCTGCTGAGGAAGACACTGGGGGAAGGGGGTATTTTAACTGGTGATGGGAGTAGGTAAAATCTGTAAAATCAGTCACGCAGCAGAACAGGCAGATTCTGACTTTCCCTCCTAACATAATGTACCACATCACAAAATACAGATCAAGCCCCACTGATACAAAACTAGAAAGAAGTTGAGATCTCATGTACCATGCACCTGAGAAAAAATATATGAATAGGAAAAACAGACACACTGGCACAAGTCCCATGGTCAGGCACTGGTCCTGACCATGAGAAAGGAACCCCCAACACTCTGCTCCTTCTTGAGAGAGGTTTTGGGCCCACACTTACAGTGCCTAACCCTAAATCTCCCAGTGTTTGGCTTGTAATTCACCTATCTCTGGGTTGCAAGGGACTTGGCTTTCAAGAAGTTTAAATTATTACAGATACCAGCTCCCATCCTTCCCTTTTCTTGTGCCTTGAGGTTAGGAGTCCATCTGGGGCTGTGTGAGCAATTTTGGAGATTTTTGAGCTGTTCTAGGGTTTCTGTTGGGAGCTCATTTGGAGTTCACTATTCAACTGTTTTGTGTGACAAGTTTGGATTCTGTGTTGTGTGTGAGAAACAGAAGCTAGAGATACTGGGTGTGTTTGAAGATGTTATGATTTGCTTGGGAAAGAAAAATATTTGTGTTACTTCACAGATCCCTAGTCAACTGCTGTCTTCTGCTGAGCATGTCATTACACTGGGGCTACACTGTGATGCTCTCCCACCCCACCTCTCCACCATTTCCATTGTCTGTACATGTTGAAAATCAAGCTAAAAAAAGACAGAACATGTCAGTGTACCAATAAATTTTATGTTCAGGAGGAGGAACTAAAAAGGAGAAACTTTTGGTTTTAGGGAATGCCTATGTATCAAAACATAAAAATAAATGTGCTAGACACACAGGGTCAAGTCAGTTATGCCCCAAACTATTTTAAAAGCAAACATAAAACCTTCTTTCTTCCTAATCATCACTCTGTATTTTATTATTTTCTATGCTCTTGAGCTCAGGAATTCAAAAACAATTATTCCATTTTGCAAGTCACATCACTAAAGCATGAAGTTCAAATGTAAGTATTTGTTTCACTATCTAGTTACCCGTTAATGAAAAAGGATGATGCTAAGATTCACTTTTACATATATATAAATGATGTGATCAGACATTTTACTAAAGAACATATAGAGACAGGGTATACATATATGAAAGAAATGTTCAACATGATGAAAAATCAGGGAAATACAACTGATACTATAGTGTGATACTGGTACACATTTACTAAATAAATTAATGTTAAAAAACTAACTACGCTCATCATTGGCAAAGATATGGAAGAGCTGGAAATTTTATACACTGCTCATAGGAATCCAGAGAAAACCCACAGTAGATCAGTTTGGCCTTTCTTAAAAAGTTATACATCCACCTAGTCTGTGACTCAGGCACTGCACTGTTAACACAAGATAAATGAAACATATTCAAGTGAAGAATTATATTCAAATTACTGCAGCAGTTTTATTTACAATAACATAAGAAAGTGTAGACAAAATATCCATGACCAGATGAAAAGTGCTTTATCCATATTACACATGATCTTACCCAAAAGGCTGAGAAGTAATGTGCTTTATCCATAGAACATCAGATGTCTCAGCAATAAAAAAAAAACTATTCATATAAACATGACTGATGAATCTCAAGATAAATAGGCTATTTGAATATATCCACTGGAAAAAAAGAGTAACAACTTTATGATTTCAATAATATACAATTCTGAAAAATAAAAACAAATCTGTTCTACTGGAAGTAAATTAATGGCTACCTGGAAGGCAAAGGGAGCAATGTTAAAGAGCACAAGATAAATATGTAGGTGATGGATTGGTGTATTATGATAGTTATAAGGATAGATTAATGGGTTTATATGAAAGTCAAAACTCATCATGTATAAATACCTGCCATTAATAGCATATGATCTATATTATTAAGAATTTATAAATACAGTTCAAAATAAAAATCTGGATTTCTTTCTGCTTTTGGAAAATCGGATTTGAGAGTTCTATGTAGAGACCACCAACTTTCTTCCTGTAACCTGGAGGACCCCTTTCCTCAATGATAGAAAACTCAGGTGAGTAGAGAAGGCCATTTCCACCTGACTCAGCAGGAGAGGTGGCTGCTCACAGAGGCCACAAGAATGGACGAAGATCCCCATTCTTTCTATCCTTGTATTCCTGGATGCATAGTAGTAACCTTGAGATGAATAGCCCAGAGGCTGCTACATTCCATAAAACCTTTACATCATCTTCTTGGACAACAACCTCAGCTACACAAGATAATAGGACTGAAGGTCCTAAGACCTTCTAAATCTGCTCATCTTCCCCAGCCATAGTGGCTGGAATACTGTGGATGCCTCATCTAGAAGAGGCACCTTACAAACAGTTTGTGGCAATTTCTCCCATTCCTCATTAATGCAACATTTCTGAAACAATTATAATCTCTGTATAATCATGTACCTTGTCATGCTACTCTAAGGAGATCAGGATATTGAGGCAAATATGT
Organism: Heterocephalus glaber; assembly: GCF_000247695.1. Next base: position 650,733 of record NW_004624832.1, read on the forward strand.
TCACTGAAGGACCTAGGGAACATGACTCCCAAACCAGAACTGAACATGATACACTATCACCTGAGAATAAGAGAGTAATTTCATGCTTTATGCTCCCCTTAGAAGCACCAGATTGTCAATACTCCTCAGGTTGACCTCTGAGCCCACAACATATTATGGAATTTAGGATACAAATGAGGACAATGCCTTGCATATTTTTCTTGGAGGCCTCAGGCAGCCATATAAACCAGATCCAAATTAGAGAAGTATATTCTGTCATGTCAACCCCTCTGAGGGACACATCTGGGATCCCAACAAAACCTGGTCACCCCTTTATATTAGCAGAACTTGTTTTCAAACACCACATTCAATGAATAAAATCCCCAAGATAAATGGCGACTTCAGCAGTAAACACTTTATGGTACAATCCAGAGCACTGGAAGGAAGGTAGTTCCCATGGCTGGTGATTTCTGAGGCTGAAAATTTCCATCAAGAGCTATGTGAGTCCAGTAATATCACCTAAAAAGGCAATCCATCATTGCAAGTCACCAGCAGAGTTCTTTTGCCCAAACTGCATCTGGTCCATGCCCTATCTCATCAGAAGAAACAAAAAGAGAACAAATGTTCAGGCTACTTAAAAAATTTCCCCCACAAATGGGAGAACACAGGTTCACTTAGCTGAATACACTGGTATGGGTGAACAGTGCACACTGCAGGCACCTGCAGGAGGTACAGGCGAATTTCTGCTACAGAACCTGCAGTGATATAAATCCAGCAAGGGCCCAGAGTGGGTTAAAAAGTGCAATGCAGCTCCCACATACTTGGAATCTGTATGGATGCTTGGATGTATGAGGATCTATTCAGGAAGACGGTAACCCCTCCAGAGTTGTCACACTAAACAAAACACCACATCCTTACACATCACAGGTGTGATTCCCATGAGAACGTGAATAGATAAGGCCTTCAGCTGAATGTTTTCTCACATTCACTACACTTATGGGACTTTTCTAAAGTCAGTTTTCTAGTGTGAAATGCAGTTGGAACTTTGACTAAAGGATTTTCCATACTGGCCTCTCAGAAGGCCTTTATTGACTATGAATTCTCAAGTGTTTAAGGAGGCTGGAGTTATGGCTAAAGGACTTTCCACAGTAGGTGCACTCATAAGGCCTTTCGCCAGTATGAACTCTCCTATGTTTAATGAGGCTGGAGTTCTGAGTAAAGGATTTCCCACATTCACTGCATTCATAAGGCCTCGATCCAGTGTGAACCCTCTGGTGCTTTTGGAGACTGGAACTGTAGGTGAATAATTTCCCACATTCGCTGCACTCATAAGGCCTTTCTCCAGTATGAACTCTTCGATGCTGAAGGAGGGCAGAGCTTTGGCTAAATGATTTTCCACATTCACTGCACTTAAAAGGTCTTTCTCCAGTGTGAACTCTCCTATGTTCAATGAGGCTGGAGTTTTGGCTAAATGATTTCCCACATTCACTGCACTCATAAGGCCTTGATCCACGATGAACTTTCTGGTGCTTTATAAGACTGGAATGATAAGTAAAGAACTTCCCACATTCATTGCACTCATAAGGCCTTTCGCCAGTGTGAACGCTCTGATGTTGAAGGAGTGCAGAGCTTTCACTGAAGGATTTCCTACATTCACTGCACTCATAAGGCCTTTCTCCAGTGTGAATTCTCCGATGTTTAATGAGGTTGGACTTGTTGCTAAATAATTTGCCACATTCTTCACATTCATGAGGTCGCACTCCAGTGTGAACTCTCCGGTGCTGAATGAGGCTAGAGCTCTGCCTGAAGGATTTCCCACATTCCCCACACTCATAAGGCTTTTCACCAGTATGAACTCTCCAATGATCATTGAGGCTGTAGCTTTTACTAAAAGATTTCCCACACTGATGACAAATGTAACTGCGTTCTCTACTAGGGGCTTTCGGCTGCTCATATTGAGTTTTTCCACTGTGACAGACAGCCCCACAATTACTTTTGCTGTTTGACTGTTCCTTAGTCCACGTGGCCCGATCATGAAGAAATTCTGAGCTGGGTAGGAAGTCCTTCCCCACTCTCCTGCAGGTAAAGTGCTCCCACGACACGTGGAATTTGGACCTGTTCACAAACAAGAACCTGCCCCCATTGCTTCTGAAGCATTTCTGGCCAAACTGCAGCTTTTCATGCTGATGAGTGTCTGTAATGAAACACAATTGGTTTCCACATGCCCCACATCTGTATAGTTTCTGATCAGAATGCGTTCCCTGCTGGTGATGAATCATATGCAAGATGTCTATTAAGAACTGGCTACACATTACACAGGGATGAGTCTTTTGGGGAGATAGACCTTCACTCGAAGTCCTTACTTGGGACATTCCTTCTAAAGAAGCACTCTGCTCAGAAGATGCTGCCACATCCTCTACTCTAGGCCAACAACCTAAGAAAAAGAAATGCTGGTGAAGTGCTAACTTTGGTGAAAGGGAGCACCCCCTATAGGACTATGTGTGACAATCCCAGGAAAAATCCATGGGATTACTGGCAGGACAAGAATGGGTTCAGGTTGCTTGGCGATACTAGGCTATAAAGATGACAGGATGAGGGAGGGCCATGAGGTAAGGGATACATTATGTGATTCAACACAGAGAGGAGACATAGGGCTTAAAATTCAATCCATAGAAGCAATTTTGGGGAGCAATTTGTCAGCTGATAACATGAGTACTAAGTGGAATGGTGTGTCCAGGCCCAAGAAGACACAACTTTAATAAATCAGCTGGCCTTCAAGGACTGCTTAAGACTGTGTGCATATCTCACTACACAATACATACAGGCCAATGTTGGGGATACTGCATGTGAACTACTGAGTAAAGGTGAAGGGACATGGAGTCAAGGGATGTAAGGATTAACGCCAGGGATAGATGCAAGTTTAGATGGGGCAATCTGTACAGTTGACAAAATGGTAAACTGTCAAGAATTGATAAAGGAAATGAAGAAATGAGCTACAGACCCTGAACTGACACAAAAACACTAAGTCAAACTGAATACACACCTACTGCAATTTGAACACAGCCCTCATGTCATCTCTTACCCAGGATCATGTTCCCTCTCAGCTCATTTGCTGTTGCTGGATTCACAGCTATCCTGCGAACCACCGGCTATCTTCCCTACCTTCAAGATACACAGTACATGGCACCCAGCTGATGCAAGTACTAAGGGAAAGGAAAGACCACAGAGACAAGCATTAACCCACCACATGACAGCTCAGGGAAACAAAACCTCAAATATCACACAGAAAACTTCTGAGGAAGGAAATCCAAAAAGAATCCAGGTCCACTTTAGTGTGAACATGTTGGTGACAGTAACCACTTATACTGATAGGGATTAGGAAAGGTCAGTGAAAGGAAGTAGAACTTAGGGCACCTGGGGCCTTGGACATGGTCAGAGACAATCCTTCAGAGAGAGCAAGGAAGGTGGGATACATCAAGGTAACTGTAAGACTCCTGGTCCTGAATCCTTCCCTGCTAGGCTGCAGGGAAACAGGGTTTGGGGCTGTTAAAGGAGAGAAGGCAGTATGCACACCTCAGTCCCACTGACCACAGCATCTACCCAGGAAACTGAGAGGCGAGGAGAGCAGAGCCCATGGTCAAGTTACTAGGACAGACTTACCCCTGGGGAAGGGGAAGCCCACAGACTAGCTCAGGGTACATGGGTGAGTGAGAAGATCTTACCCAGGGAGGTGATAAGTGCCAAGTTCTCCATCATCACATCATGGTACAGGCATCTTTGAGCCTCGTCAAGGAGATGCCATTCATCCCAGGAGAAGTGTATGGCCACATCGTCAAAGGTCACGCTTCCCTGCCATGATGGAGACAGATCAAGCCACAAATAATTCCTCTCCTGAAGGAAAACAATGCATTCCCCTACATATTTGCCCCACGCCCATATTCTTCCCAAGCTCCCCAACTGAGACAAGAAATCACCCCTAGTGTCATTGTCCTGCCAAGGGTTCACTGGTCACCAGGTACAAGTCATCAGCAACAGGGATGAGGACAAACAGACAACTAAGAAAGAAAGAAAGATCTATGTCCTCCCACCCTAAGATATGTCACTAAAATACTCAAGGTCATATAAGTCTCAACAGCGGAATGGGGCTGTCATGGCTGCTCCTTCTCCATGTGTACATCATTTTTTAGGTAACAAATCCTTCCTAACTCCAGATACCATAGCCACATGCCCATGGCCCCACCACCTAAATGCCACACACCACAGAGATTTCCCTAATGTACCCACATTGGTTTTGTTTTAATGCCCTCCTCTTCACACTATTGGTGAAGGTGGCATTCCTGCTCTAGTTTTATGAGGATGGCCAAACACACCATACCAACTGACACTAGATGGAATAACTAGATAGTGGCTTATTAATCACATATAAAGTCACACAAGATGCACATGGAGGTACAGTCCAGAAAAATAGAACAACCAGTTGCTGTGGAATGCAAGATTTGTAAGACTAAAAGTGTGAGGTGCTCCCTGGTTGTGTATTTGATTTGTCTGGAGAACTCTGTAGAGACTTAGAGGAAAAAGAAGGAAGAGAGGGAAAGATAATGGGGAAAAGGAAGAGAGCTGAAATCTTCGAAAAGGAATAAACAGAAATAGTGACTGGTCCCCTTGATAACAGAGTTGTCTATTTGGAGACATTATGAACAGGAAAAAAAGTAGAGAGGGGAAACTTAAATTCAGGTGATTTGATATTGTCCAGATTTCACTAAATGTCAAGATATCAAAGAATACTGGGCCTTAATTTTAAGCCTTATACAGCAACTTAGCACAAAACACTGAGTATCCTTGACAGAGTCAACCAGGATCTAATACTATAATAGACCTCTTATAGCTTACACTAATGGTGGCAGACCCAAATTCTAATATGGCTCCCAGCCTGGCTCCATTTTACCCCAAGATTTAGTCCCAGAGACCATGTGTTCATCTCAGATACTAATAATTCTAATACCCTTCTGTTCAACACTTGCTGTCCAAACTTACTCTGTCTACCTCAAAGCCCAGTCCCAATGGTCACTCCCCCAGGCCAAGCAATTATCACAGATGACCATGATTGCTCTCCCCTCATCCTCCAGCCTGAAAAACACCAGGCCCTATCAAAGGCATCGCAAAATCCAAGGATTCTGCAGAGTGGTGAATAATCACCAGGTCCAGCCCAAGCATCACTTTGCCTCACACACTTACACATTTGCATCTATCTTACAGGCATTCCTCTTCTGCAAGGCTATGCCACCTGGCAAACTATCCCATTTGATGCAACCAATCAAAATGGTCACTTACCTCCCTCACCTATGTTTGTGGAGCCTAATACCATCACCCTAGTATCCAATCAGGAGGCCCAGTACTCAGCCACACTCTTCCTTCTAAAGCCCCCTAATACTACTATGATCACAACTTGACAATTTCCTCTAAATATGATCCACAGCTCACTCATCTTAGTCCATACAATAACCACTTTTGGTATGTCTCCATTCTCAACCAATCACTAGATTTTCACCTGCATTCAGCTCCCCACTGAGTTCCACTATTCAGTGGCCTCTGAAACATCTCAAACATGCATCATGACCAAAATCAAGCTCCTGATGTTCCCAGCGAACATTACTCTTCATTCCAACTTGACTGAACTTTTAGTCCTATAAAAACCACAGGGTCATCCCTGAGTCGTTTCACTCTCTTGCTGTCCACATTTGAAACTTTTAGCTGCTCTTTTTAAAAATTCAGTTTCAGAATGTAATCACATCTCCTAAGGCACAACATTGGCCCGTTAACACTCACCTGGGCTATGTCAATACCCTGAGCCCCTTCTTCAGCTTCAGTCTGCTTGCTACTCTGCAGACCAATGGAGACTGTTAAGACCTTGGTAAAGCCACCTCCCTTTTCTAATCCAAATTTCCCATCATCTTCTGAAGGGACGCACAACTTCTCAGGCAGCCATTGCAATCCCCATGCCCCCTGCTCTCTGTTCTCATATAAAAGAGACCCATGGTTTCCTAAATATTCCCAGCTTAATTTTAGTTCCAAGCACTTCCATACACTAGTACCAGTTCTAGGAACAATTTTCCAAAACTGTTCACCCCGGCTGCGGTAAGTGGGAGCACCGCCACATAACCATGGATTTAATGGCTTAGGCTTGGAGTTTCTCCAGGACTCTACAACCAAGAACTAGAAGAATAGCTCCTAGGAGCCCAGAACACAACAATGCAGAGAACAAGCTGGTGGAGATCAGGCCACTGCGGGAAGGGGGTCACCCTCCACTTCCCTGTGTGGGTTCCATTCGCCCTTTCCCTACGGCCGTGGGAGCCACGGGAAGAGGCAGGACCTAGGATCCAAGCACGGCGGGCTGAAGGAGCTCGGGCTTTCCTGTACTGTGCCTGGCGCTGAACTCAGGCGACCTTCTTGGCTGGCTTACCTCCAGTGTGAGTGCTCCCTGTCACCGCTAACCAGACAAGGGACTCTGTGCATATGCAAGGTCTCGGTGCCGTGTCCTCATGGCCCCTCCACTGCACGCTGCCTCGCAAGGTCTGAGGGATACCTCGGAACCTCGACAGCAGGGCCTGTCCTCCGTACAGAGCCCCAGGAGAAGGGCGCTGCCCTCCGACCCGGGACCACCCGGTCTCGCTGGTGCACTGCCCGCAGAGGCAGGTGGGTCTGGGGCTCCGAGTGCTCCTGGCCCGGCACAGGGGTCTGAGGCTGGAACCTGGACGCGGGCTCACCTGGGCCGGGGACCTCGGCGCGGCCACCGCCATCGACCCTGCAGGCCACCCGGGCGGGGCGGGGCCTGTCCTGGGGCTGGCGTGGACGCTGTGGACCCGCCTCGGTGCGGGGGACGACGGCCGCTCTCTGCCGTCAGGTTCTAGTCTCCTCGACACCAACCCGGCGCCCCGGAGCCTCAGACCGGAACTTGAGGGAAGTCACAAGGCCCGCCTCAAAGAAGACACCGGAAGTCCTGCCCCTTTGTGTCTCCATGGAAACTGTTAATTCTGTGCTGTGCCGGGTTCTTCCTTCCTGGCTTCCCCGCGGTGCATTCCGGGCAATGTAGTTTGCGTAGACCCAGGGCAGGCGCTGGCCCCCTACCACCCCGGGAAGGCGCACTTCCAGGGAGCATCGAGATCTGCTTTTTCTAGTTCTGAACCGGGAAACGGAGTATCTGAGATGTGGGCTGGACGCCTACGTGTTGGAAGGCAAATCTTTTCAAACTCCATTCATACAGTTCAGCTAGACCTAAATATATAGTATTGTAGATACTCCTAAATGATATTAGTCCAAAAGCGAATATTATAGTATTTTATAGAGTCATTTAGACACAAAATGCCTGCGCTGGCAGGGAAGTTAATAAAAAATGATCTTATTGCAGTCGAAATTTACACTCCTGGATTATTAAAGTTAGATTGTCAGTTTGTGTGTTTTATCATGGACAAGAGAAAAAAATATGCCAGAGTGGCATGATAGTCCCTCTAGAAGACAGAGAGAAATTGGGGGCCATCCTGCAGCAGTAATCCAAAGATGTATCTTTCTGTGGTTCCCATAGGCAGCTTCTCTTATGTCTGCATAGTCAGTTATTTTGTCCAGCTCAGTGAGCACCACTTTCACGAATTCAACTAATGACTTTCTTCCTTATACGATTCTAACATAAACCTTGAAGAATAAACAATGAAAAGACTACTGTTTTAGTACGGGACAAATTGAGGACACAATGCTTTTTAATAAGACAGTGAACACACATTTTCAGGAAGTAAGGCATGAGCCTTTGGGTATTTTGGGAGTAAGTTTCAGTAGAAGAAGCAAGTGAGTAAGTGGCCTGGGTGGGTGGAGAGTTCACAGGGCTACTCAGCAGCAGAGGCCCTGGGACTCCAGCCTGTGGGCCTTCATCTGTTTTGCTCACTGCAGAGACACTAAGTGATACACATATTCCATTTATTGATGAAACCTCTCCACTTTAGTAAATCTAAGTCATTGCATCCTTTCTTAGCACAGGATGTTTACCCACACCAAAAATTATGTAGTACTCTGACCTACAATATTCGCCTTCCATATTTGTACCATGAGTCTCTCTGTTCTGTATTAGCTCCCCAGGTGACACAAATATCATATATTGACATATGATGAAAAGAATACAGGAATCACAGATATCATCTGTAATTTATTTTTGTGCACAATATAAATTAGCATGTAATTCAAGTGCAATACAGAAACTAATAGCATAAATTAAAAATATAATACAAATCAACATAAAGTTTAGTGTTGTCTGACATATTATACTATGATAAAATATAATATAACATTCAACACTAACCTCAAGTCTGAGATTAAACACTCAAGGAAATGTCTTGAATTCCCAAAATAATTTCTAAGTCATGTTGAAGAGGATATAGCCATGGCTCTAAGTGAGAGAGAAGTCACATCAGTGCCACACTGACAGAACTTGGTTGAAATGTGCTTTCTGGAGCTCTTCAGAAACCTTCAGTCAAGATGTCCTGGGGCATCTGAGTACAAAGAGGCAATTCAACGGAATCACTCTGCTGCAAACCCTCCTGGAGGAGGGTGCAGAGGGGAGGCTGTGGTAACCAGGGGGCATGGAGATCATGCAACCATTAGGAGACAGAGGATCAACTTCCTTGTTGGTGGAAATAGAGAAACCTGGGTCTCTCAGAATCTTGTGCTGAGCCAGGCACTGGAAAAGTCCAGGGAACCTCAAGGCCCTTGCAGTATCATCATGATAGCGAGCCAGATATGGACTTTTTCCTTCTACATTCTGAAACGTAACTATCTTTTCTCATCACAAATGTAAATTTAAATTAAATCATAACAAATTTAAATTAGTTAAGCATATGCACTTATTAATGCACTGCCATTTCTGGCTATGGAGTAGGATCAACGCTTCTCATAAACACAAGGTGTCACAAACTTCCAGCAGAACACCTGGAACTTCTTACTCATCTAAACATTAGGAAAAGCAAATCAGTTTTCTTGTTCAGAATAGGAGCCATTTAGACTAAGGAAGAATGAAAAAACTATCATTTTCCTTTCTCAGAAAGGAACATAGAACTGAGAGACACAGATGTTATTGCTGGAGAGCACAAAGAAGCCAACTGTTGGAAAACATGAGGCCATGACAATAGGATTGAGCACAGGGCAGCAGCTTGTACTCAGTCAGGAAAAACAGGGTGAGGAGAGGAGAGACAATGCAAGGTGATGGAAGGAGTCACTGTGACAGCACACATGGCAGAGAGGGCACAAATCCCCCTAGACCTGTGTCAGATTTAAAAAAATTATCTTATACTCCAGTGGAAAAATAGGGCCTAGAGGCAGAGTTGTTATTACTGATAAATACAAAGGGGGGAAAGGTGGGGAAAGGTATATACAAATGAAGATGTGCATTAGCCATAGTTTGGGGTTATACAGTGGTACATAATAGAGGACCAGGTTGGGAGAGGGTGAGTGGAAGGTGACAAATGTGCACACCAGAATCAGGACAGCTTGGGTGGCTCTGGTCTCAGGAGAGACTAGTAAAGTGGTGGGTACTGTGGATGTACTGAACATGTCGCTAGTGTATGTAGAGGATACTCACCATGGAGTTACAAGCCACGCTGTGAGACCCAAACATAGAACACCAGTTAAGCAAAGTAGGCAACACATATGGTACAGTTGGAATAGTGCCAGAAGCAAATCAGTGAAGTATCCAAAACTCAATGTCCTAGTGGCATTTCTGTTGTTTCTAAGGCCACTCACTCTGATGGTAATCATGATGTTAAAGGCAGATGCATGAACTGGCTGATGAACAGAAGTGTCGAACGTACTATACAGTCTGTGTTTAGGCCTGAATCACCTGGTATTGCTAGGGTGCTTTTGGTTACCTGGAGCCAATGCAGGAGGCATGTGATATACAGGGAAATTCCACAGGGTACTCAATAAAGGTAGACAACAAGTTTACATCCAATGTAATTCAGGAAATATTTGAAAACAAACATTGACATCATTGAATTCCTTTTGAGATAATAACCAAATAGTAGGCAAAACCTGACAAGGAAACAAAAACCACGACAAAAGAGAAAACTATATACCAATATTCCCAATGAATATACCTGCAAAAATTCTCAAGAAAATAGTTGCAAATCAAATTCAACAACAGATTGATAAGATCATACACAATGATCAAGTTGGTTTTATGTCAGGGATGAAAGGATCATTCATTATACAGTAATTAATAAATGTAGTAAATCATATAAATAGAATGAAGGAAAAAAACCCACATGATCATCTCAAAAGATACAAAAAGATAATTTGATAAAATTCCAAATAACTTCTAGATAAAAGTCTTAAAGTATGGAAAGATCATACTTCAACTTAATAAGGGATATATGTGGGAAAACTATAGCCAGCTACATACTGAATGAGGAAAACCCATAAAAGTAATACCAATAAATAATATTATTTATTCTACCAAAGCTTATATTTCACTTTATAACTTTTATTTTACTTGAAAGACAGACCTTTTCCTTGTCACTGAATTGCAGTGGAAGAATGAAAAAAGTACTTTAAAATTATATTTCTTATGCAATAGTGAGGGCCAGAGGCAATAAACATGTGTGTATTCTTTTTCTTTTTCTTTTGTATATATGCATAACGTGCATATAAATAAACAAATAAGTTTGATCATATCACATAATATATGGTGCTTGGGGAGTTTTCCTTTTCATACTATCAACATTTCTAGTAAGAATGTAGTGGGTACTGCTCCAACCAAAAAATTTACAGCATGATAATACTTGTACTTAGCACCTGTTAATATTCAAGTAAACAAAAGCTGAGGGTTGACATATGAAGGGATTTGTAAAGTTGAGATATTAATGAAAAAGATACAATATTTCTTTTGTAAATAAAAACCAGTTCTGGAGATCTCCCAGTGACTATGTCCAATGATATAATATCCCACATAGGGTTGAAATTGCTAAGAGAGTAGTTTAATGTTTTAACCACATACTCAAAAGTAACCGTATTAGTTGGCAGATACACTAACTAGAGAGATTGTGAGAACTATTTCCTAACATAGACATATATTCACACATTTAAATTTACACTTTCAATATATTCAATTTTACTTGACCACCATGCCTCAATGAAATGAATTAAAATTTGTCAAGTTAAGCAAAATTAAAATGCCTGTGGCTATATATATCTAAAACTTCAATCCTTTACTGCATTTTAAAGAATAGTATAGCTTTGCACTACTTTAATATAGAAAAAAAGGATTGGAATATTTTAATCCAATTTATGCTTGATTCATTGGAAATGCAATCTAATAGTTTTAGAGATAAAATTTGGGAAACAGTTGACATCCTCAGGATATCCCACCCCTGAAATAAGCTATGTTCAGAAAATACTCTACATTTTAGAATGTCTCGATATTTTCATCTTTATAGATATTGCATACTTTTTGCTATTTACTAAAGATTTTCTTACAGAGGTTTTGAATATATTATGTAGAGATGCATATGTTTTTCTTGAGCCCTGTCTGGGGGCCCCTTAACTACTTTAGTTTTGAATTCTGTGTAAAATTTATTTCTATCATAGGCTTCATCTAAATGTACTGACAACGAGTGCAGCAGCAATCCATCCCATGAACTTCTCTTAGTTACCCATGCCAGTAATTATATGATTTAGCAAGGGAAAGAAAATGAATAAACATCTACACATGAGTATGTACATCGTTCTTCTTGTTATTAGTATTCTTCGCTCATGTTTATGACATATAATGTTTAATTCATTGAGGTTAGGTTAATTCCTAGGTATTTAAATTTCTTGATGTTCTTGTGAATAGTAGTATTTTCCTAATCTCTTTCTCATTGAGTTCATTATTAGTGTATAGGAATGCTCTTCGGTTTTGTGTGTTGATTTTGATCCTGCTACATTGTTGAATTTGGTTATTAATTCTAGGGGTCTTTTGGTAGAGTATTTTTAGGTCTTGTAGGTATGGGATCACGTTATCTGCAAATAATGATACTTTGACTTCATCTTTTTCTACAGGTATCTGTTTTACTTCTTTCTATTGGCTGATTGCTCTGGCTAATGTTTTGAGGTCTATTTTAAACAAGAGTGGTGATTTTGGAGGAAAAGCTTTCAGGTTTCCCACATTTATTATGATGTTGGCATTTATTGATTTGTGTGTATTGAATCATACTTGCAACCTTGGGATGAAGCCTACTTAGTCATGGTATATAATATTTTTGATGATTTGTTGCATTCTGTGTGCCGTTATATTGTTGAGGATTTTTGCACCTATGTTCATTAGTGAGATTAGCATGGCATTCTCTTTTTCTCATTGGATCCTTATCCAGTTTTGGAATCAGGGTAATTCTAGCTTTCTCTTTCAATGTCACTAAAGAGTTTGAGGAATATTGGTATTAGATCTTCCCTGAAGTTCTTGGATTCAGCTGTGAATCCATCGTGGCTTTTCTTAATTGGTAAGTTTATTTTTTTATTACTGCTTCAATTTCATTACCTGTATTGGATTATTTAGTATTTTTAAGTCTTAGTAATTCACAATTATCTAGGAATCTCTCCATTTCTTTTGGGTTCTCCAATTTTGTGCCATATAGGTTTGTGAAGTAGTTGGTAATAATTTTCTGGATTCTGGCAGTGCTCCTTGTGATTTCACACTTTTCATTTCTACTTGCATTGATTTGTGTTTTTTCTTTCCTTTTTGGTAAGATTTTGTTCATCTACTTTGTTTATTTTTTCAAAGACAAGTTCTTTGATTCATTGATTATTTCTATTGTGCTTTTAGTCTCCATTTCATTGAATGGAATGTTTTGTGGCTGGTCTGAACATGGAAATGTGAGGCTAGAACTTTCTATTTTGATCTTTGGGGATTGGATCCCAAATACTCTATACAGAGCATGGCCCTATTCAGAACATTTTACCAAACACCTAATATCGAGTCCTCTAATGCAATTAATCTGCATCATCCCAGATGCCAGTGACTTGTTGACATAGGCTTGGAATTTGCTCTGGTTAAGAGGAGGTAGCTCATGGGGCCTTAATATCAATAAACTTAGGTAAGTTCCTGGAGCCTGAAGGTGAAAGTGACTATCTTCAAACTAATTTCCCATCTAATGTTTTTCACCTGGAATCAGACATCAGCTGCAGATCCCTAGGGACAAAAGTGGTGACAAATTCTCCCAGGTGCATTGAAGAGGCTTGACTGAAAAAAGTCTAGGACCTTGGATCACCAACCCTAGTCCATAGCAATAACACACACACACACACACACACACACACACACACACACACACACATGCTATGTATATATACTGACACTCTATACTGGCACCTTCACTCATAGGCTTTCCCAAAATTTCTGAAATGTTCATATTGACTATCATCTTCCTTCTCCTGCATCATCCCCTCTTAATGTGTGTCTGGGCCAATGAAGACTGCCCCCTCAAAATGATCAGCATTGTGCATGGGGATGGGGACATGGTGATCACAGGACTTTTCTCCCTTTTAACCTATTTCTATCCCACTGATAGCATTGACATAAAGCCTAGCAAGGAATCCATTCTCTTAGAGTAAGTGCTTATTTGAAATTTATTTTTCTGCTTGATTAACAGGACAGATAATTTCTCAAGGGTCTTTGAAGGGATAGATCAGTGTTCTCTAGTACCTACTGTACCCTTCTCACTCATATTCAGAGAACTCTTTCTAATATTTTTGGTCTCTTCTTGTTCTTTTTCACTTTTCGAAGGTGGGAAGACATTCGTATTTTATAAAAGTATCTTTTTAGCTTCTACTTTTCGGAGTTGGAAGCGGAGGCCGACACCACTCTCCACCTCAGTCCTCTTCCTGTCTTAGCTGTCCCTGCATGGCATTAAGTGGCGTCCATTAGAATTACAAGCCAAGTTCTTGACTGGAGTTCAGTGCTAAGAGGCTGTTGTAAAATATTTCTTTCACAAAGTTCAGGGTTTGCTGATGTTTCTTTTTTAAATTTAAAATTCCTAACATCTCTATAGGTGGCATTCTTATATCGCACCAGCTTAAACAGACTATACTGTAGGCATTCAGTTACATTTTAAAGTAATCTATAAATCTGGTTTCATGGAGGTGTAATTCAGGCCTGGGGGTATAATTCAGACCAGGAACAATTGATGAGTATTCTCTGAGATTTTTACTATCCAATTTGGGTGTTTTTCATTTGGACATGTGCATATTGTGTTTTAATATTATAACATCAATTTTGTAGTCAAAGGTGTAGTTAATAACACTCAGAGAATACTTACGAGTGACTTGTGCTTCTATGATAAAATGGATTGTAACTGAAGTCAATATTTGCTGATGCCTTTCAGTAAACATTTAACCATAAGTCATACAAGTTGTATCTGCTCCTATTTCGGGGCAGGAATAACACAGTTAGAAACTAGGGCCTCTTCGTGCAGTAGGAATATGTACTAATCTCATGTTCCTCACCATGTTCAGATACTTGCTTATATTATTAATCTTGGATATGTTTCCCATGTTTTTATGCATTTTGAATAAACTCTTGGGTTCAAGTGTTCTTCTGCCTCAGCTTCTTCTGTAGCTGGGATTATACACATACACACACACACACACACACACACACACATATATATCATGTGTTTCTTCTTTTCGTAATTTCCCAAAATGTTTTCAAGTCATTGCTGATGAGTTTAATGTAAAATGTTTGTTTCATGGCTGCATATGACTGTTGTTTCTTAGGAAGTGTCACACTGCAGGAATTTTTGGTCACTGAGTCAAATAAGTCTGGTCTTTGTCTTCTGAAACTGGTTAAAGAAACAAAAATATCCATGGCCCTTATTGAATGGGATATGAGTTGTTTATTTACTCAGGACCTAACTTTTGTTATAGGGACCACTGCAGTGTTGTATTGCACAGGGCAAGTAAGTTGGACTAGATTCTCCATACTACATAGGCTCATTGAATTGATACTTAAAGAACAGGATGGAGGGCACTAAAGGTATTGTAGCACCAGTGAACAGGAGCTTAGGCCTCCTAAAGAGAAGATGGGGACATCAACACACCCTTTTTCACTAATTGTTACAAAAGAGTACTTTATGATGTATCAGTAAGATTCAGAAGTGGATTTCTTAGGCAGAATCAAATAGGTGTACATTCAAAGGAAACTGGTTCTGTGCTCAAAGTGTGAGGATCCCTGACTTTTGGGATTTGGAGTGTTTATGTGGGCTTGAAGGATTCTCTGGAGGAGTCTTCGGGGTCCTTACTATCAGTGGATTTGGATGAAAACAGTGGCTAGATGTGCAGAGTATGATCTTCAAACTGCTTTCCAACTTCGAATTTTATACCTGAACATCGGAACTCAGATGCAGGGTCCCAAGAGAAATGGCTGCTAGTTCCTCCAGAAGCAGAGAAGATGCTTGTTTGAAAGGAGTCACCCGCGTCCAAATAAAAAATGTACATGTACATAAACACATGATACACATAAACACATGTGTAGACACCAAGCTGACACTTCGCCCTAAAATATTTCTCATAACTCTCTGGATTTTGGTGTCACCCATTATGATTTTGCCCTTTTTATTTCTAATTGTGTTAATATTAGTCTTTCATTTCTTTCTTTGCATTAGGTGACTTATTTGGGATCACTGGGCATTCACTGCCATAAATTTTCTTCTTAAACTGCATTCATGGCATCCCATACGTTTATGTATGTTCTGCTGCTACTTTCATTTGATTCTAGAAACTTTTAAATTTCTTCCTTAACTTCTTCTGTGGCCTATTGTTTATTCATGAATGTATCATTATATCTCAAAGTATTTGCATTGTTTCCATGGTTTCTTTTGCCATTTATTTCTACTGTAATTCTACTATGATCTGATAGCATGCAGGAGGTTATCTCAATTATTTAGTGTTTATTTTAGCATGCTTTATGACCTAACATATGGTCAGTGTTTTAGAAAATTCCATGTGCTCCTGAGAACAATGTATATTCTGTTGTTTGGGGGATAAAACACTCTGTAGAGTGTTAAGTTCTTTTGTTGTGGTTCATCTTTGATATTTCTTTGTTACTTTTTGTCTGGTTGATCTGTGTGCTACTGAATGTGGGGTATTGAAATTGCCCCCTATAATTGCCTTGATGTTTATCTGCTCACCTATTTCCAGTAGTATTTGTTTTATGAAATTAGTTTCAACTTTCTGTGTCTGACTTGTTTCACTTCACAGTATGGTCTCAGGGATCCCAGTCATCCAGCAGGAAATCTAGTTTTTAATAGATCCCAAGGATGTAAAAGTATGTTGGAAAACCTAATAAACATTCACTTAAAATGATTAACATTAAAAGATTAATATAAGGTTTTAATAAAAACGTTAAAAATTTTATTTATTTATTTTAATTCTTTTATTGGTACATTTTAGGTATACACTATGTTTACATTTATCATTGGGTGCTTGTACCTGTACGTGATGGATCTTGGTTCTTATTTTTTTTTAAATGATGTACTTGTCCTCTAGCTTAAAAGATGATAGGGCCAGGGATTTAGTTCAGTGGCGCTGCGTCTGCCTTGCAAGCAGAAGGTCCTGAATTAGATCCCCAGTACTGAAAAGAAGATGATAATATCAGGAAATCCTTGAAGGCATGGCCTGATTTCCACAGTATCTAAATATATATATATCTATATATGTATAGATATATGTATACATATATATGTATAGATGTTTATGAATTTTAATTTTGAGCATTCATAAAATATCCTCACCAAGAAAACTTTTTGAAAAATTAATGATTTTAAATACAGTGTAGCATTACATCTTCTTGCTTACCTTAAAACCACATAAAGACATTATTACAGTGCTCTAGTTTGTACGAGATTAATATTTACTTTCTTGGGCCGGGGATCTAGCTCAGTGCTTTCGCCTCCTGCTGCGCAAGCGCAAGGACCTGAGTTCAATCCCCGGTACCAAAAAAACAAAACAAAACAAATATTTACTTTCTTACGGTTTAAACTATATAAATTTTGTACATTTAGTTTATGAGTTAGAAAGCTCATTACTGAGGGAGGGGAGGGAAAGAGGATGAAAAAAATGAAGATGTGTGATGTACATGTGCCAATTCCCCACAAGGAATGTGATCGTTATGTACTGTAAGCACGTGTCAATAGAAATAAAAATTTAATGAAATAGAAAAGCCATTATTTCCAGAAATAATTGCAGCCGTTTAGTGCAGTGTCTCAAAACGACTGATTTTTATTCCGGCTGAGTCCTTTCCCTCAGTTTTCTGAATGCGCATACAATTTCTCAGCAGCTGCCCTTCACATGCACCTCACATTCCCCTTGAAGTCCTCGTCCCGTCAGTCAGCACTGGGGAAATCCCTGCAGAGTGTTCTTTCCAAACACAAAATTATTATGACCAGGAGATAATTTTGCTAGGCTTCAGACAAGATCAAATCCAACGGGTGTATTTTCTCATAGTCAAAAACTTGACCTAAGAGTAATTACAGTATTTAAATTGTGTAACAATTTGTGCAGACATTGGTGAAGTCTATGTAGTGGCTAACACTGCGTATGTTCTATAGGCAGTTCTGAAAAGAAAAATGCGGTATGAAGCCTAATATTCATTTTATACAATTCAGGAGTCATTCACAGAGACACCAGCTATCTTCAAAGTCCTTATATTGCTAGCATTTGGCAATTTCATCAGCTTCCATTTGCCTTATTAATGGAACCAGTAGGACTAAGGCCACCTGTGAAAGGAATGAAGTGATCGGCCACCTGCGCCATGAAATGCTATTTGTATGTGACCCCTCTGATCCCAGAGTTTGTAGGGTGAACAGGAATGTCTTAACTTCAACGAAGCGCACTGCAGGCTCTATGATGGTTAGGATGACTGTGCCTATCTAATATATATGTTCTTGAATTATCTAATAGGGACATGTCCATACTACGGTTAAGATTTAAATAGTGGATTAAGGAACATACAAAGATATAAGAGTGCATAAACCACTAGAATTTGTGCCAAATTTAGAGAAAATTACCTTTTCCCACAACTGGAAAAATAGACTCTAAAGGCAGAATTGTTGTTATTGATGAAGACAAAGGGGCAAAAAGTGGGGAAACATGTTTCTACAAAGGCAAAGATGCTTATTACACATAGCTTTGGATTTTCAAAGAAAGCTGAGTAGCGCACTAGGATAGAAGAGGTGGAGTAGAAGGTGACAAAGGTGCACACCAGGATCAGGATGGTTTGGGTGGCTCTGGCCTCAGGGGAGACTCGAGGGGAGCGGTGAGCACTGTGGATGTACTGAACCTGCCTCCTGTGCCTGTAGAGGGTGCTCACCATGGAGCCACTGGCCCAGGCCATGAGACCCCAACACAGAGCATCACTGAAGCAAAGCAAGAAAACATACAGTGGTGTCACGATGGTGCCAGAAACAGACCCTGAGCACAACCCAAAATTAAATCTCTTAGTGAAATTTCTGCTGTTATGACGACCAGTCACTCTCATGATCATCATGATGTTGAGCAGAAGATGCATGAGCCAGCTGAGTGAACAGTAGGGACTGATGTACCTCGGGGCTCCGTGTTTCAGCTTCATCCACCTGGTGTTGCTGGGCTGACTGTGAGTGCTTGGAAGGAGCTCAGGAGGCAGGTGGTGTACAGGGAGATTCCTCGGGAAACGCGACTCAAGTAGACAACAAGTTTACATCTAGTGGCATCCAGTAAATATTTCAACCTGAATTCTCTCAATGTCTGAGGAATTCCTCCTGAGATAATAGTCAAGGAATTGGCAAAGGTCAAGTGCTTTATAATCAGGTCTATAGGCATCAAATTCTTTCCAGTGTATATGGACAAGAAATAGTGAAATAGAAGCAACGAATTGCCTAGAATTCCCACAGTTGTCTGGAAAAACAAGAAAATACCCATTGCTAAGTTCTCTGGAATCATTTTCTTTTCACCTAAAGAAAAAAACTTTACTATCACAACAGGTTCAAGACAGAATGTTAAACTGTGCATTAGTTTTACTAAAGTAGCTTAAAGCAAATACTCATCTCTTTATCAGCATAAATCTTTACCATCAATAAATATCTTTAAAAGTTGTCATTTATATTAAGATATATTTTGTGCTGATCTCTCTTGTTACACACATTTAGCAATGTTTATTGGTTGAGAAATTGAAGTAGTCTCAATTTGTAAAATTTCTGTCAAGTGCTGTTCATTGTTATGACTAATTTGTGTTCTTTTTAAAAAGAAGTTTATTCTTTCCTAATTCCTCTTTAGATAAAAACATGCAAATATCCCATATAGGATACAAATAAACAGTACAGTATTTGTTTAGTAATACCTCTATAAAAATGTTCCGATAGGACAGAATAATTGAAATATTTGAACAAGACCCTTATCTTCATTTAAGTCAGACACAAGAATGTAATACTCATCAAAATTGCAATTGCTAAAAATATTATCATGTAGTCAATATTATAAAAATTTGAAATAAATTTTAAATTTATAAAAAATAAATATATTAGGAAATATTGAATTATCTTATTTATTAATTATTTATTTTTGCAGTACTAAGGATTGAATCCAAGACCTCTGCAGTGAGCTACATTCTCAAACTTTCTTATTTATTTATTTCAATTTTGAGACAGGGTCTAACCAAGTTGCTAAGTTGCTCGGGCTGGGACCAAACTTGAGATGCTCTTGTGTTGGCCTCCCAGAGTTCCAGGATGATGCCAGCAGCATACACCACCATTCCCGGCTTACTTTTAAATCAGGTTTTATATTTGGTCTGAAAATTTCAAAAATGACAAGTAGTGATAATTCAATATCCTTCTTACATGTGAATAACAGATACAGAAATATAATTTCAACTCATCAAATAAAGCTTAATTTATACATGTTCATGGATACAAATAAAAACAGGGAAATAGGAACAAAAAGGTTTTAGCATAAAAAGGATTGAGTAAATAAAGATACAAATAATATACATACCATTTTTACCAGATGTGAATTTTCATTACTGCAAATAAATTAATGTACTCCAAACTATTCTGTACATTAAATAAAATTATAATTAAATTTTTAATTAATACTAAGACTGGTCAACTTTAACATTTAATTAATTTTAGTTAACCAGCTTTGACTATAATTTTAATCAACTGCTAAGAAGATTTAAAAATTCAGAATGTTTCTGAAAATCGCACACGCTAGAACTCAAAACATAAGAGAAATTGCACAAAATACTTTCAGTCATGTAGGTAATGAGAGGATAATATTCAGAATGTCTAAAGAACTCTTCCAATAACAAAGGTAATAACACATTAAAACACGAACAAAAGGCCTGAATATATTTCTTCCAAAAATACAAAGGGTCACCAAACATAAAAAGAGATGCTCAACTTCATCATTACTAGGGGGATGCCAACTTAGCAACATTTTTAAAAGCAACAAGTGCATCCAGGTCCTCAGATGAGGGCCATTTCTCTGTTGTACCATCAGAGTTGCAGTGCTCAGAGCCAACGTGGCACAGGCCTAGGGACATGTGGGTCATAGTTAAGAACTGAGGGTCCGAATGACCTGCAGAAAATGGACAGAAAAGTGCTGGAAAATGAGTGTGATATGGGAAATGTCAGAGTTTGAGTTTCCTTCAGTGATAGCAGTAAGTGATATGAGACTGTCGTGTTCGGGCTGTGGAAGCCCTGGACCATGGTGACGATGGCAGGAATCTCACACATTTTGCAGAAGAGAAGGGACACAACTCTGAACACCACAGGTGCAAACTGTGTGTCCTGCACAGGACAAGCAAATCTGGGTCTCTGTACAAACGTGAGTGTGTTTTAGTGGAAAAATGCAATAGAACAGAATGGCCAAATATCTATGCCATCTCACACTAGGTAAACCCATCAAGAGAAAATGCCAAGGTTTGATTCTTAATCCTCAAAATTCTAATTCTTTGATTTATAAATTGCTGATCAATGTGTGCTTTTACCATGTTTGACAAAATTGAATGTACAAATGTGAACAATTGGTTGAACTCTTTCTTATAAACCAACCACTCAAACACAAAGGTAGAAATTAAAATTCAACAAAGGCTCAGAAATTTATGAGCAAAAGAAGTAGAAAGAGCAAATTGTCAAGAAACTTAGGATGAGAAAAGTGAAGGTTTAAAAATTGGAAAAAAAAGGAAATATTTGATTTCTTTTGCTTTTCACAACCTTATTTCAACATAACTATGCTTACAGAAATACACTCATATTGGTTAAGAGAATGTAATTTAACTTATCCTACATAATTTCAACCAAAAAGTTAGTACATCATTTAAGATTTTTAAAAGGATTTGCAATCTGGTTTATTTTTATCTATTACAAATGTATAAAAGATCCATCAAATGCTGCTGAAAAAGGCAGCAAAAATCTTGAGAAATATACCTTTGGTTTGCCTCATAAAAGTAACAAATATTGGACTGTAAAGTTTATAAAATTGATGCAATGAAACATTGTTGTAATGTTACAATGCCAGTTTACAAAGTTCAGTAACTAATGGGTGCAGAAGGGGGTAGGAGGAAGCCTATGTACCAACATGGAAATGGAAAAGCTCTCTCTTTTATTTCATGTAGGTTGTAAATCTACTCAAACCAAGATTCAGATAACTGTTAAAAAATGAATTAACACTATCAGCTCATTTCATCTGCTGAGGTCAGTAGGAGACCTCAGCACAGTCAGCTTTTTAAGTTTTTCTGATCTATGCAAAGAAGAAAATTAAGTTTCTTCCCCAGCTTTTCAGTCCAGGAGTGACAGTATACTATGGACAAGGTATTCCTTCCATTGTTGGTATTCATGGAGTGACAGGCGATGAGATCAGCTTGGGTTTTAATTTGTATCTGCACTCATATGCAAACAGTCCCCAAAGTTAGTGAGCACATGACTTTAGAAGTGACTATAAAAATAAAATGATCCTTCTTGGAAGACTAGAGTACAGCATCAGCCATAGCTGTAGAAGCCTTATCAAAACAGCGCAGGGCCAGGGATGTAGCTCACTGGCACCACACCTGCCTGGAAAGTGCAAGGTCCTGAGTTCAATCCATGGTGCCAAAAAAACCAGAAACCAGAAACTAAAAGCAAAAAACAACAAAAAATGCAGCTCCTTATGAATTATGCCTCAACAACAACAAAAAAGGTAGCCCCAAATAAGAAGCACCTCTGAAAAAAAGAGGAAAAAATATAACTTAAAATATCTTAAAAACCAATGTGAATATAGGTTCAAAAAATAATTAAGAGATACATTTTCATAAAACTACCTAGGATTAGGTTTATAGTATATTCTCTAGTATTTCAAGTTTATCACTCATTACTAAATATCAGTTTACAAACAGGATGTGCATTTTTGTTCTTTTAGCAAAAGGGAAATTCTAGCTTCAATCTACTGGAGAAAGGGGAAATAGAAAATAAATAGATTCAGGGCAGGGGATTTAGCTCAGTGGTTTCACCACCTGCTGTGCAAGCGCAAGGACTCAAGTTCGATCCCCGGTACCAAAAAAAAAAAAACCCAAACAAACAAAAAAAAGAAAATAAATAAATTCAAACAGTTCTATGCAAACACATTTTGCAAGTGGAAGTACTCCCAACTGAACCAGAAGTTCTGATTACTAATATACTTTTCATTGAAACAGTTTTTAGTAAATACAAATACATAGCATTAAGGTTCAGGACCTAATATAGGCCTGAGAATCAAGTCCTTGTTTTCTGGAAGAAAAGCCTCAAGTCCCAATCAATTTCCAGTAACAATGTTTTACAGATCAATTTAATGAGGGTCTTTAATTTCCTTCACAGTTTTTAGCATTCTAGTCTTAAAGACTAGATTAGGAATTTGTTCAATTCACCAGAAAGCAAATTTCTTTCCTTTGCACTATAAGAGTATCCAAAGATCTCCTCCCCAAACAGATTCCCAGTGTCCAATCTGTGCTTAAAATGAATCTTTTTCAATATAATGTAAAAGGTAAGTTAGGTAAAATGTGCTCATGAACATTAAAACGAGTCATTAGAAAGATTTAACTAGCTATAAGTTTGTTGTTTTGTTTTGTTTTTTGGTACCGGGGCTTGAACTCAGGACCTTGCACTTGCGAGGCAGGGGCTGGAACCATTGAGCTAAATAAATCCCCCAACCCAAGATTTAAGTTTTAAAACATAAATATTTGCAGCTTGACTCCTGCTGACAATGATGGTCAGAGCCTAGAATTCAGCATTTACAAATTTCCATTCCTGCACACAAAACACACACCTTCATCACACACCTTCCTCTTGAATCTTCTGCTTTTTTCAAAATCTTTGGCCTCCCAGTCAATTCCAAGTTCAAACACCTTTCAATTGAAAATTCACTCTCAGATTTTTAACATCTTATGACCACACATTAATGCTTGTCCTGATCTTCCATGTTGTACTGGCAAAATCTGAAACCTTCCTCAAAGAGATTCCCAGGTCAAGGAAAATAAATGAAATGTGAAGGGTTACTTTCAGAACATGGGAGATCAGAATTCAGGATACTCTCATTGGGGTCATATTTTATCTTGGTGCACTGAAGAGCTCCTAACAGAAAAATAAATAAATAAATAAATAAAATCCTGTGTTGGAATCTTTCACATCCTTTGGCAACTGGCTAAAGAACCTACAAAAGTTGGAGTACACACTCCTTTTCGTACCAAGTGCCCCTATAGGAACACCAGGAGAGCTGCAGTTCACTTGAAGTCTCACCTCTAGCAAGAGGCTATCAGAGGGACAGCCAGGACACCCACTAGTGTGTGGAGATCTCTGAACAAGTATGACTTAAATCTGGACTGTATTTAAATTCAAAAGCCATGTTCGTTGTATTCATAGGAAGTTGCAGCTGGCTTGCCAGAATTCACACCACCTCTCATAGATGCATGGTGTGAATAGCTATGGCTTTGACATCTCACAAGTGACACTGTAAAACTCAAATAATTAGGTCTCCTCGTTCTAGGTTGCAAACCCCAAACATCATCTATAGCTTTTCATTCAACTGAATAGACACATGGGCACTAACCATCCGTGAGAAATGTTCCCCTGAAGGTATGACATAACACTACAATTATGAAGTAGCTATACCAGAGCAGGCAAAAGAAAAAAAAAAAAAGATCAGTATTTGAAATAAAAATTTGTTCCAAATGGAACCTTGTTTATTTTTTACAAAAATTATAATAGAGCTGTGAGTTTACTATTTTCATTCAAAATAAATAATTTATACAAAATACAGTTTCTGTCATAGGTAACATGGAAATCAAAATCAATGGGCTGAGCTTGCGTATTTCATCTGCTCACAAATCTGCACACACAACTACTCTGCAAAGAAAGACAATTGCAGCAAAGCAAAAGACACCTGCTGCTTTACAAACAAGCCTAAAAGCATCCCGTCTAAGAGGCCAAACTGAACATGCACATGTGTATAAAGTGGAAACATCTAAGTTCTGAAACAGAGAAAAGCACTTCTTACAATTGATATCTGGAGCAATTCTTCTGAAATGGTCCTTTTAAAATTCTTATTTCCTTGCTTTAAGGAGGAAGAAAAGGGTTTTTCCGCTCTCCTCTCCATCGCTGGCATTTTTCTCTGCAGAAACACAGTGCCACGTTTCTAAGCCCGTTCTGTTCACCCAGCCAGAGACATGCTGACCACGTCCCATGATGTCATGGGCTAAGAGTGTGTCTGCCTGAACAGAGACGCTCGTGCCGGCTGTGTTGTTTGCCAGTATCCGCAAGAGTGCATTACAATGCCTACACCTCTTCACTGTGCAGAGCCAACATATTAAGAAGACAAATGAAGGAGCCAATGAAAGACAGAAGTACAGTCATCATATTATAAAAACCTGGCCTAAAACGTATACTAAATATTGCACAACTGCACCCTTGAAGAGGAGGAGGGATAGGGGAGGAGAGAGAGGATATCCCACAACCACGACCTTCTTCTGCACCTGAGGACCAGGTCCTTATCATCTTACCATGAAAAACTCCCCGTGAAGAGGACTCTCCAACTCTAAGAATCCACTCCAGATGGTTGCCGTTCTTCTGTGTTCCTGCACATGGAAGTTTAGTGCAGGGCTCCATGCTCATTTAACACACCTTCTGTGATTAGGAGGAGCCAGGAATTAGGAAGAGAGTGAGCAAATACATATTGTAAAGCAAGAAAACGCGACAAAGTACACCGAGAGAGGGAAGAAGAGAGTAATAAGAGAGGAAAAAGGGAAGGAAGAAAGAGAACATAAACCAAGTTAGATCACAGATTTAAAAATCACAATCCTGGAAAATGAGACAGCTAGAGTAATAGACACGGTTTTCAAACTTGGAAAGTACGAATAAGTCATATTTCGTGATAAAATCATATTTCAAGGCAATCATGTACTCATGGTGTAGAGATTGACAAAGTAATTCAACCAAAAATGGGGGACGGGAAAGCTCTAAATGGAGGAACTAAAATCAAAACTCTATACATGAAGACTTCTAGGTAGACTTCTAGACACCTGGCACTGTATTAAAAACCCGCAGCAACATGGGAAAGACAGTAACAAAACTGCAGGGCAGGATGTGAACAGCAGTGCTTTAGGAAACGTAATTGAAAGGACATGGGTTTCTAAGGACCCTAATCACAGTAGAGCTGTTACGAAGGCTTGTGAAGCAAACAACCCCCTTTGAGTCCTGATGGTAAGAAGGTTGTGAGAAAAAGGGATTAGAAGCAGAGCAGACCGCAGAGAAGAAAATACCCTCAGCCAGGGCAGCTCCGGGACGCCCTGCCGCGGGGCTCCCTGCAGGGAGCGCCTCACTCAGCCACTGCCACGCGGGGCTCTTCCTCTCGGGGCTTCCGCCCCTGCGCGTGGCCAGGGAGGCTCCGTTCGTAGAGGCAACAAGCGGCAGGACGATGCCTTGGCCTCTGAGTGCGACCAGATCCCTTC
The DNA here is from genome assembly GCF_000247695.1 of Heterocephalus glaber. The sequence continues at coordinate 676,705 of NW_004624832.1, forward strand.
TTCAGTGTCCCAGGACACTGACTGCAGGTCCAGGGCTTCCTCAGAGCAGTAGGGTGGCAACAGTCCGGGGAGAACCGCCCAGGGCTCCGCTGTCTCCACTTGGAATGCAACTGATGATGGTTTTCATTGCTCCAACTGTGAGATGTAAAGAAAAATTAGGAATGACATTTTCCACAAAATCCCCTAAAGCAGGAGGGGGCAAATACTTCTTATAAATTTATACTTATAAACCGGAGGAAATACACACTGAGAAAGTCCTTATTTCGTGATGGAATTTTAATCTCATTTTATTAAATAAAAACTTCTGAGAAGTTGCTACGTAAATACACATTTTGATGCAAATGGTTTAAGACGACTAGCTTCTAAAGAGAAGGTAGAAGAGAATAAGATAAGGAAAGAGAAAAGCAGGAGGTGATATCATGGAGAACCTCCGGCAGGGGTGGGAGGAATTGGGTTTGCACAATGTGCAGTACATTCTGCTCCCACCAGGACGTGGTCTCTCACTTCCAAACAGCAAGGAAACTAGTTTCCACACCCGAGCTGCGTCTCGGGTTTCAGGTTAGCTGTGTCTTGCTGGGCAAGGAAAAGCTACTCACCTACATGCTCTGTGACACCGTCACGCAGAGTGTCACCGTGAGAGGTAGCGTCCGCCCTGTGAGTGGGAAGAGAAGCTGAGCCCTGACTTACAGGTCTGTTATTCCCTGTCCCCTCTCCCACCAGAACAGCGACAGCCTCTACCCAGCATCTACTCAAGCGAATAACTTGCCAACATGCTTGTCCCAATTTCCTGTCAGTGATCACAAGTAAAATTACATGAGCAAACAGAAAAGCAACCCAGAGGAATCCGGAGGGAAACCTCGGGGAAGCTTGGAGCTTCGGAAGGCCACGGAAAGCCCAGAGTCCGGTGCTGGCCAAGCAGAAGCCAGATAGGTACAAGTGCCGCTTTGTTGAGTTTGAGCAACGCAAGGGCCTTCCCTACACCTGATATCCGGGAGGTTTTATGCCCCAAAGAACGCCGCACTGGGGGGATTAAAGAGGAGGATAGCATAGATATTTTCTGTCTCCTTTATTTTAGGCAACATTTGCTAAAGGATTCATTCACAGTTTGTGTGTAGCTGTAGTTCGTTCATTCTCATGCTCCAGCAAACTCCATTGCTTGCACATAAATTGGTTATAAGGACAGGTGATGGTTAGATCCCGTGTAGTACTCGAATGAATGATGTGCTCTCAGCTTCCGGGGAAATGGACTATGACACCCGCATATATACGCACTGTGAAGGTGTAGGCTTGAGAACAGAATTCACAGGTATTAAGTTATGGCTTTCTCAAGATAATGGCAAACAATTTTCCAATATGTTTACAACAATTTACTCTTTCAAAAGCAATGTCTGAGGGTTTTTATTTATATATAACATTAATTAGATAATGGTATATGTCTAAACCCTTGGAAATGTGAGAATTTTAATTATTGGCAACTTTGAGTTGTTTAAATTTAGCTCATTCTGTTTTAATATGCATTTTCCAAAGCAATGATAAAATGACATTTAAATCTTTTCTTATTGTTGCATTTTTTTAAATATTGTAATTTTTTTTTTTGGTACCGGGGGTCGAACTTGGGACCTTGCACTTGTGAGGCAGGTGCCCAGAACCACTGAGCTAAATCCCCAGTTCTTAAATGTTCTAATTTAACCACGAGATTATTGGGTGGGGATTTAGCTCAGTGGTTCTGCTGCCTCCCTCACAAGCACAAGGTCCCGAGTTCAATCCCCGGCACCTAAAAAATAAAAATAAATAAATATAAGATTATAGAAAAATTGCAAAAGTGGTATAAAGTACTGTCATATACTTTTTTATTAGTTCACGTTTGCAGTACATGAAATTTATTATGAGGAGCTCGTGCATAACACATCTCAATTCTATTTTCCTCTTCCCTCCCTACTCCCTTTATCTCTTGATCTTCTTTCCCTTTGAGAAATACTGATCGCCCTACTTCCTCTTATTATCTTTTGTTTTGCTCTTTATTCATATCCAGGTCCTCCAAGTATTCATAAAAGTGTTTTCTGTACTGTTTATGTCACATATGTCAAATCAAAGTTTACTGTACAATTCCTAAATCCAAGAGCATTCCAGTGAGAAAATACACTGAGCTGAATCGTCTTTCCAGGAAGAAATCCTAGCACCTAAAGTGCATGTGGAAGCCTCCTCACATCAAATACAGAAAGTGGATTTTGCTGCTGATACCTTCATGCTGTAAATAAACAATGTGCCAAATGCAATTAGGAGAATTCCAGCTGGCTTTATGGAAAATTATAACAATCTTAAAACTTTCTCACTGGTGAAGCTACCTAAATTCTTTTCTTATTTTTGCTTACAGTAATTCTCTCCCAGACCAGAATGTAGCTCAGTGGTGCTGCACCTACCAGGCAAGTGCAAGGTCCTGAGTTTGATTTCCAGTAACTGGGAAAAAGAGACTAGTAATTCTTTCCCACCTTTTCCTTTTTTTCTGCTGCAGAGTTTTCTTCAGAGTACGTTTATAACTGTTCTTTTGAGATGGCTGCACTGCCTCAGCGACCCTTGCATTTATAACTTCCATGTGGACAAAACATATTCCTGAAAAATTTACTTTGATCTGGTTGTGTTCAACTCTGGTATTGTCAATAATTTCCAAACTCCTAGACTGGATAAAATTGGTTTATTGAAACTTCCATGTCTCTTGTATATACATACACTAAGTGTCCTTATCACTCCATCTCTTCATTGACCCAAATGATGCAAGATTTTGGTTTTAAAAAATTGAATGAACTTGACGTGCAAGGGATTTAAAGATGAATGAAAATGCTTATTTTAAAACAAAACAGAGCTGGCTGTGGTGGCATACAGCTGTAATCCCGCATTCAGGAGGCTGAGGCAGGAGGATCGCTGTGAGTTTGAGAGCCTGAGCTACATAGTAAGTTCAAGACCAGCCTGAGCTACATAGTGAGACCCTGTCTGAAAATAAATAAATAAATAAATAAGGCAGAACATAAATAATTTTAACAAACATGCACGTTGAAAATATTTTTAAAATTGTATTTGTCCCAATGTAGAAAAAAAGAAAGATAAATATTAAACTTCTAATGTTCCATGGGGTCACTTCTCAATATTTCAAAATATCATCACAGCCAAAGGTGATTTCAGAAAAATTTGGGATTGAAATTGTCTAAAAAAATGGTGTACCATTCAGATGGTTAAATTTTTGAACTGTAATGTTGAATAATGAACCTAGCTTCTCAGTCACCAGATGAAAAGAAACAGGAAAACTTCACTTTTTGCATAAATTTCAATATTGAAACATTTACTTGATATGGTTTTTGATGAATTCTATTTTTGTACAGTCATATAATGCCACCCCAAGATTACCTTTTGAACAAATTAGAGTGACTTCATCACTTTAATTTTAAAGTGTAATTTCACTGGGGATTTAGCTCAGTGGTTCCACTGCCTGCCTCAGAAGTGCAAGGTCCCGAGTTCGATTCCCCATACCATAAAGTGTAATTTCATCTTTCTGATATTTCAACTATGTGTACAATATTATTACATTCCTATACTTTATATACCATCAAAACTTACTTTATAATGATTATATATTTATAAATGTCTTAAATTTTGTTTATTAGATCCAGAATGTATTGTATCGACTCAGTTCAATGGCTGGGCATGAATTCTTTTTATAATTTTTTTTATTAGTACATGTTTGCAGTACATGATGTTTACATTGCCTGTGGGGAGTTGGTACAGGTATATAACACATCTTCATTCCTTTTTTCATCCCCTTTTATCTTTTATTTTGATGATGATGATGATGATGATGATGATGATGATGATGATTACTTTGGGGTTTTTTGAGACTGGGTCTCACTTTGTAGTTTAGGCTGGCCCTGAACTTACTGTGTAGCCCAGGCTGGCCTCAAACTTATGGTGATCCTTCTGACTGAGCCTCCTGAATGCTGGGATTACAGGCATGTGCCACCATGCCTGGCTTGCTCTTTGTTTATACTTTGGGTTTCTCATATAAGAGAAACCAGGCAATATTTAAGCATGGTATCCAATTTATTTCACAACATTATGGTCTCAATGTGCATCCATTTTCATAAAAGTGACTCAAGTTTATCTTTCTTTATGGCAGAGTAGTATTCCACTGTATGTACCACATTTTCTTTATTCATTCATCTGTTGATGGACATATAGCCTCCTTCCAAGATTTAACTATTATGAATTGTGCTGCTATAAACATAGGTATGCATGGATCGCTGTAATGTGATGTCTTTAACTCTTTTGATAAGATACATGGAAGGGGGGAAGCTGGGTAAAATGGAATTACTAGTTTTAGTTTTTGAGGAATCTCTATACTAACTTCCAGTGGTTTTATCAGTTTACACTGCCACCAACAATGTACAAGTGTTCCCTTTTTCCTCTCAGTTTTGCTAGCACTTGTTATTATTTTATTTCTTGGTGATAGAATCTCAGGGTTGTTTAAATTTGCGTTTCTCTAGTGGTTAGTGATGTTGAACTTTCCTTCATGTATTTATTGGTCATCTGTACCTCTGAGAAGTGTCTATTAATTTCACGTGCCCTTTTTTTCATTGGGTCTTTTATTGGGGGGGTCTAATTAATTTGAGTTCTTTATACATTCTCGATATTAGTCCTCTACCTGAGGAATACCCTGCAAGATTTTTTTCCCATTCTGTAGGGTGTCTTTTCACTCTAGCGGGTGTTTATTTTGCTGTGCAGAGCTTTTAATTTGATATGATCTCATTTGTTGGTTCTTGATACTATTTACTCTTCGTTCAGGAGGTCCTTGCCTATGACTTCAAGAGTTTCACCTATTTTTTCTTCCAGCAAGTGTTTCTACTTTAACATTAAGTTTTTTGAGCCATTTTGATTTTAGTTTATTAGATGGTGAGAGATAAATGTCTAGATTCAATCTACCGCATGTGGATAGTCAGTCTTCCCAGCACCATTTATTACAGAGGCTATCTTTCCTCCAGTGTACATTTTTGGCCCTTTCTCAAAGATCAGATAATTGAATTGCTTCAGGGTGTTTCTGCATCCTCTGTTCTGTCCCATGTGTGTTTCTGCATCCTCTCTTGATCCACATGTCTGTTTCTGTGCTAGTACCAGGCGATTTTATCACTGTAACTCAAAGGTAGGTAGATAGATAGATTAATATTAGCAGTATGGGCATTTTGACTGTATATGTTCTGCCTATTTAAGAACAAGATATTTTTCCATTTTCTGATATCCTCTTTGATTTCCTTTGTCAATGTACTTCAGTTTTCATTGTACAGGTCTTTCACTTCCTTCAGTTAATTCCTAAGCATTTAATTTTTCTTGGTGCTGTTCTGAGTGACTTTTTCCCCTAATTTCTTTTTTTTTTAGTGGAGTCATAAGTTTTTAAAATTAATTTTATTGGGACATTTTAGGTATACAATATGACATTCATCATTGGAAATTTGTATCTTTACATAGTCTATCTTGGTTCTTATTTTTTCCCCATTCCTGTGCCCTTCCTTCAACACCTCCACCCCTCCCTATTTACAAAGATTTTGTTTCCATTTTTTTCATTTTCTCATATTCTATTCTCTTTGTTCTTTTCCCCTACCCCTCCCACTTCCCCTTCCCCTTTGCCCCTTTTCTTCCTTTTTCACATTATCTGTTATGCCTTTTGATCATTATTTACGCTTTCAGTTTCTCACACCAGGGAAACTATTCGGTATTTACACCTGTGTGTCTTATTTATTTCACTTCAGAGTATGGCCTCAATTGCATCCATTTAGCTATAAATGTCTCTAGTTTCTCATTCTTAATGGCTGAGTAGTACTCCATTTAATTTTTTAAAAACACACATTTTCTTTATCCAGTCTCTGGTTGATGGGCACTTGGGCTGTTTCCAAGCTTTAGCTATTACGAACTGTGCTGCTATGAACATGGGTGCACATATACATGTGATAAAAACAGCATGGTACTAGCAAAGAAACAGACCTGTGGACCAGTGGAACAGATTAGAAGATGCAGAAACAACTCCAGACATACTCAGCCACCTCATCTTTGACAAAGGAGCCAAACACCCTTACTGGAAGAAAGATAGCCTTTTTAATAAATGGTGCTGGAAAAATTGGGTTTCAACTTTCCAAAGATTAAAACTAGACCTGTATCTCTCACCATGCACTAAACTAAAATCAAAATGGATTAAAGATCTAAATATTAAAATAGAAATGCTGAACTGGCTGGAACAGAGGTTAGGTAGAACTCTTGAAGACATTGGCGTAGGAAAAGATTTCACGAAGAAAACCTCATTTGCCCGTGAACTAGCACAATCAACAAGTGGAATCTCTTCTTACTAAAAAAGCTTCTCCACAGCAAGAGAAACCACCAGCAGTGTGAAGAGACAACCCACAATGTGGGAAAAAATCTTCACCTGCTGTTCCTCAAAGGACTACTATCTCCAATCTATAAAGAACTTAAAAAGATCAGACCTCCCAAGTTTAAAGACCCAATCCGAAAATGGGCATCTGAAATGAACAGATATTTCTCAGACAAATAAGTAGAAATGGCAAATAAACATACGAAAAAATGTTCCCTAATTACTTTTACAGTGGGTTCATTACCACTGTATAGGAACACTATTAATTCTTGTGTTGACTTTATATCCTGCTTTATTGCTGAAGTTGGTTATTAATTCTCAGCTTTTGGTGGGTTTTTTGGGCCTTCTATGTAGAGGGTCATGTCATTTGAAATTTTATTTCTTCCCTTCATATATATGTGTCCCATCTTCTGTCTCTCAGTCTTTTGTGTTATTGCCCAAGTCCTTCTAAAAGACAAATCTCCTTGTGTACCGTCATGTGATTGGATCCATGCCAGTCCTCTGCAGCTCACCTTCGCCATTTCTTAGCATTGCAGTGCACGAAACTGCTAATCTCCCCCGGTGTTCTGAGCTCCCTTGACACATAGAGGACAGTGACAGGCCACGAACGCCCTCGCCCACTTTCCACAGTTCCACCCATTCAGTACTAGGACTCCTGATTTTTTAACGTGATTGTCCCTCTTTGAAGACCCTTCATACCCAGTGAGGCAGTTATATTCTACATATCTTTGTCTTTATTCCCCTGTATTATAAATACAGATTTACCGGTGTCCTTCGTGACTCTGCCTTATATTTCTGTGTCCTGTACCTCCCACCACTAGGGTATGTATGTTGGAGATGAAACTGAAAAAATTCACTTTCATAAATTCATCCTTGTTTTTAGGAAAAGAATTTAAAAATTTGTCAAGTCAAAATTGAAAAAATATTTTAACAGAAAAAATAACTTCCCTAAATTATTATACAGAATATGTTGCTTTTAACATCTTTAAGTTTTTATTCTGCTCCATTATATTTCATGGACAGTACGCATGTAGACCTTTATTCTTTATTTTAATAAGCTATTAACTTTATAAAGAATTTCAGCAGTTTATCCTTTGCATGGTATCTAAAGTTGATATTTCTGCTCATCCTATTGACCTTTTGTTCCACTCTACCCCCTTAGAATATCTCAGAACCCACTTCAAAGTTTAATCTGATAGTATTTTTCTTTCTTTCTCTTCCTTCCTTCCTTCTTTCCTTTCTTTCTTGCACTGGGGATCAAACACGGAACCTTGCACTTGTGAGGCAGGTGCTGGAACCATTGAGGTAAATTCCCAGCCCTCAAAATTTAATCTGAAGCAAACATTAAAAATTTTCATTGTTTAGTTTTGATCACTGAAAGTGTATCTTTAAATTTGTCAAAAGAAAAAACATCTGCCTGCTTATTCCTGCCTCTTCATCTTAGAGGCATTTAAATAGGTTTATGCAGCATGATTAAATGAATATCTACTATAGTTCTCCCTAGGAAAATGAATCTTCTGTAATTGAAAAAATCTATGCAAAGAATTAGGGACATGCTTTCAATTAGCATTGTTCAACTTTAGTCTGAAATATGTTCAGGTTTGTGTTCCAGCATCAGCATACGTGCTGCCAAAGCAAGTGCTGTGTTCCAGTGCTAATTAAAGGGCACAGTGACCCTCCTTCCACCATGCTCTGAATAAATACTTACTGAATAAATGAAAAATACAGGAATGACAGAGTTACTTTTAAATCTTAAAATTGTACACACATAGTTTCTGCTTTAATTTTATTAACTCAATTTATCCTTCTTTATTATAGAAATAGAGAAAAAGAAAACTAAAACTTGTACACTCCTTTCATATGGTATTTAGGAATGTATTTACAGTGTTTGTAGAAAGTTATATGCTCTAACAATTGAATTCATTAATTGAATTCATTAATATCAATCACGTTATCTTATAATAACTGGCACTTGTTCATTGTGTAACACATGGGAGGCACTGCAATTTTTTGAAATTTTTTTCTCATTTAATTCCTTCATCATATGGATAAAAGTAATTATTATTTGTTTTAAATAAATCAGGAAACTCAAGTTTAGAGAGATTAAATAATCTGTCTAATATCTCCCCGCCTGTAAGTAGTTAGAATTGAGATTGGAATCCAAAGAGTCTGCTCCAAAAGCCTCGGCTTACCCACCCCTTTTGGCAGGGGGCAATGCGGGGGATTGAACCCAGGGCCTTTGCACTGAGCTACTATATATATACCTGTTATTTTTCTTTCCTAATTGCTCTTGCTAATGCTTTGAGTACTATGTTTGGCAGGACTGGTGATAGTAGACATCCTTGTCTTGATCCTGATTTTAGAGTGAAAGCTTCCAGTTTTTCACCATTTAATACGATGTTGGCAGTAGGTTGATCATAAGTGCCTTTTATCAGATTGAGATAAGATCTCTCTACACCCACTATCTTTAGGCTTTTTATGATAAGTGGATTTTGGATTTTGTCAAAGGGTTTTTGCATTTATTGAAATCATCATGTGACCTTTGTCCTTGCTCTGTTATATGATGCATTACATTTATTGGTTTCTGTATGTTGAGCCATCTTTGCATCCCTGGAATGAAGCCTACTTTGTCATGACACATGGTCTTTTTGATTATTTGTAGCATTCTGTTTGCTAGGATCTCATTGAGGATTTTTATATCTATGTTCATGCATCTATTTTCATCTAAAGTGATTGGTCTGTAGTTCTCCTATTTTGGTTGTTTCTTTACCTGGTTTGGAGTCAGTGTAATGCTAGCTTCCAGGAACAACTTTGTAAGTAGAACTATTCTTCATTTTGACTCCAATCTTTCCCTCAGTTTTTATAACGCTCACACCACTTTCCGTACCCATCTCTGGGCAGGTACCTGTCTTTCTAACCTTGGCATAATCTATGCAACACTTAACAGTGCACAAATAAGTGCAGAACGTGATTTTCAAAATTAAAAGAATTATGACCAGAAAATCTTTTCCTGAGCCTTCAGCTAAGTCAAGTCCACTGACTGAATTTTCTCATCAGCATCTAAAGTCGACACAACAAAATTTATAATATTTCAAATTATTTAACTTGTATAGCTGTAAGATTCAAAAGTGTGCAATAGTAAAATAGACTTTTATAGGAAATTCTTTAAAAGATGTTGTGATAAAGGCTCAAGTTATTTTACAGAGGTCACTCACAGTCCAGTTGCTTACCTTCCTAGTCACTGGACAATTCTCCTCCCATCTCTGTGTCACTCACTGGATGCACTGGGACTAGGGTCAGGCCCACGCATGGAGAACCACTGCATCACCACTGCTGCTGGGTCAGCTCTTCGACTATTAGGCTATTCAGCACGTGATGCCTTCTAACTTCAAATTTTCTAGAATGAAGACAAAGATGTCTGCACATCATCAGAAGCAACCTATATAGTGGCTGAGATGACTGTGTTAATTCGCAATGCCATTGAATTAATGGAATGGTGTGTGGTCAACACAGACTTAGTCTTACATATTGGATGAAGGAATCATACAAATATACCAGAGAACATAAACCGTTACAATGTGTGACAAACACAGGGAAAATTACCTTTTCCCACAGCAGGGAAAATAGAGCCTAGAGTGAGAGATTTTCCTGATGAGAGGAAAAGGGTAAAGTGTAGGGAAACAGCCTGTGACTAGCAGGAAATGGGCCCCATGCATGTGAAAGCCTCTTCAGGCCTCACTTGCGTAGAGAGAGTCCACTTCCCCTCCCCACATTCTCCAGACTGATCACCTGGGTCTTCATATGAAAAGGAAAGAAACTCACCTGTGTGCATCATGAAACCGTAATGGTGAGAGCCCCAGTGAGAGGTGGCGTCTGCCCTGAGACTGGGAAGACGCTGAGCCCTGACTTACAGGTCTGTAATTCCCTGTCCCCTTTCCCACCAGACCAGTGATTTTCCAGTCAACTCTAGATCCGCGACAGCCTCTACATGGGGAATTGTGAAAACTTTTAAATGCGTTCATCCCAATTCCCCGACAGTAAGAACAGGCCCAAATTACGTGAGTGTATCCAGAGAGACAGGCAGGAAGAATTGAGGGGAACTTTTCTGAGAGCCCCTGGAGTGAAAGAGAATGTCAGGAGGGACTGAGGGCACAGGGGCCCGGTGCCCTTGCCCTGCTTTGTTAGGGTTTGGGCCGACTTGAGGCCGTTGCCCAACTCCTGACATCCGGAGAGGTTTCAGAGCCCTGAAGCTCAGTATTACACTGTATGAAAGACATTTATTTCTCACTTCTTTTGAGCTGCACTTCCTAAAAGATTTATTCTTGTTTTTTGTATAGTTGAGGTTTGTTCATTTTGGAGAATGCAACTACATATGCCTTAAGAAATTTATATGGACAATTGTTGGGTGGTTCCTATATGGAGCCATTAGGAACAAAGCTGTCCTGAGCTTTCTTGTAAAATGGGTCCTGGTGCATACATACATGCATTTTGAAGGTTTAGATTTAAGAATAGAATTGCTGGGTATTGGAGTATGTCCTACTCAAGGTAATGACAAAGACTTTTCCAAAATGACTAAAATAATTACATTCACAGCAGCAAGTTCTGGGTGTTTCAATTGATCTATATCCTTGTCACCTTTGCATGAGTCAGAATTTTTAACTGCTATCAATTTTTGACAAGCCAGGTATGGTGTCTCATGCCTGTAGTCCCAGTACTTGCGAGGCTGAGGCAGGAGGATCACCATGAGTTTGAGGCCAGCCTGGGCTCCATAGTGAGCTGACTCTGTATCCCAAAAAAAAAAAAAAAAAAAAAAAGGATATATGTATATTTAACTCATTGTAATACAAATTTTCCTGAAGAATGATGAAATTGAGCAGCTTTATGACTTTTGATTTTATGACTTTTTGACTTTCTGAAAATTTATCTATCAAATGCTTCCTCACTGTTTTCAAAGGTATTTTCCTTAATGATTTGTGGGATGTGTGTGTGTGTGTGTGTGTGTGTGTGTTTGTGTTCCAGATAATATTCTTTCAATTTCTTGTTCAGAAAATTTTTTCTCTAAACCTGTAGCAATGTTTCTACATGAGTTAAAGGGGCATTTTATCCTCATGGTGGTATTTTAAAATGTTAGTTTGAAGTAATTCAAGATTACAGAAAAAATTAAAAAGCAGTAAAATGCATTCCCATGTACTTTTCCCCAAATTCCTTACATTTTATAAAAATATTTTCTGTAATGTTTAAGTAACAGGTCACACTAAAGAGAGTACTATATATTTCTTTAATCAAAAACATTCTAACAGTTCAATTGTGAAGGCCAGATTACTAACAGCCATGAGCAACATTATCTCTCTGAAGACACCACTCATTTTCCCTAGGATATCACTACTGCCACTTAGGGTTTAAGGAAAGAACATGTTTTAGTCCAAGATCTAAACCAGAACCAGATGTTGTCTTTAGCTCTCATTCCCTGTAAACTTATAAACATCCATGGGCCAGGGATTTAGCTCAGTGGTTCTGCCGCCTGCCTCGCAAGAGCAAGGTCCTGAGTTCGATCCCCGGTACCAAAAATAAAAGGCTCTATAAACATCCAAATCACATTGTATGTTAAAATGCACCATACTAAAACAGAACAAAGTAAAATAAAACCACAACAATAACAAAATCCCCAGATGTGTGGCAGCTAAAGGACTAAGTAGTCATTTCTGTAAAATGCAAAAAGTTCTCACATAGCTACAATAAAAATAGGTACAGAACTAGAGAAGTCTTACAAAAGCCAACCTTAACAGAAAATAATAAAAAACCTGATGCATCAAAGGAAATGGGAACAAGGAGATATTTGAATACCAAAATGTAAAAGGCTTTTATATTATCTAAATAGACCTTGGGGAAGAATACTCGTGGTGTGCAGGGGAAAGCAATACCTCTTTCCACTGAGAAGATGCACCTGAGGATAACATCATCCTGTGGAAAGACTTAGTGAAAAACTGTTTGCTATATAGACAGAGAATGATAAGTAGACTCACGCATAGCCTGTTATAGGAATGACTCGCCTATAGCATGTGGCTGAAGAAATTCTATGTGTACTATGATAACTCACTGTCTCCACAGAAATGACTCCTGAGGGCAGCGCCCACATGACCTAACCCCATATCTTCAGTTCTGACCTCCCAGCACTGTCACCTTGCTCACTGAGCTTCCAGCATATGAATTTGGGGCTTTCTGGGATTTTGGCTGCTAATGGTATAATGGGGGTGGAGGTGCTCTGGAAAAGTTTTCCTCTTCCTCGTACAGATCCTTCCAAAGAAAACTTTTATGTGTACCAAGAAGCACATGCCAGATTGCCTGCAATAGGGCCTGGGGATTTAGGTCAGTGGTTCCACCACCTGCCTCACAAGCGCAAGGTCCTGAGTTCAATCCCTGGTACCAAAAAAAAAAAAGTTTGCCTACTATAGCAAAACACCTGGAGATAGTCTCAGAAAGAGGATGAACACATGAGCTGCTCCACACAGTGGTGCATCACACTTAGCCTCACAGCTCTCTGTTCTGAGGCTGCAGAAATGCATGACAAACTACAATACAGACTTTCCTTTTCTGTGATTTAGGCCATTTGTAGTTGCTCACTGGAATTAAGCTTCATTTTTCTACTGGGAACCAGGTCACTCATGTATCCCAACAAACTGACCAGCATATGCTGTTTTAGATTAGCTCTGTGCAGAATTCTTTATTCTCTAAACTTCCCCTTTCACCTTGCTTGTTGTCTTTGGGAAAAAAATACATGGAAAGCATTTGCCTTTTCTGGTTATCTGTCCATAAAATTTTAATCTACAACTTTCAGTCGTCGGTCATATTTTACTTCAGTTAACATTTACAGTGAATTTTAAAAGTCATGTTATTTACAAATAAATTTCACTTTTGTCTTATAAAACCCCCTTCTAGTTAGCCACTTCTGTTCCTGGTGTTTTTAGGAGCTGGTGGCTGCAGAGATGAGGATGTACTTGGAGAATAGAGAAGCAGACAGGGAAAGCCTCTCTGGGTTCAGGTGAGCTAATGAGGTTCATGTCTCACTGGTGGGAACTCATTGTCTCCTCATGCAGTGCATGTTCTTGAATTTAAGGAGTAAACACAACATTACAGATTCATTTGTTTATTCACCAGGTACCTACGAGACATGAAATATCAGTCACATTTCTGGGCACATGGAATACTTTATTGGACAAACTACCATGTTCCATGTGCTCTTAAGCCTTCCATATTTTAGAGGAGTGAGAATATAAATAGAAAACATAACCAGGAAATTGGATGACATCCTGTCAGTGGATAAGGACTACACACACAACTATCTGAATATGTATCCATACCCATTACTTAGTCCCAGTGGCCAAGGAGGAAGATTCTAGTGTGGAGGGAACATTTTAGGATGGCAGTTTCTCATGAATCTTCTGGTGACGATAGTATGTGGATGACTGGCGGAAGCTTCTGTGGCAAAGGGTGCATTTATAGGGCTTCTCTCCTGTGTGAATTCTCTCATGAGCCTGCAGGTTTGTTTTATGTGTAAAGGACTTTCCACATCTGCTGCATGTGAAAGGCTTCTCTTTCTTGTGAATCATCTGATGCACACGTAGATCTGATGTCTGGAAGAACCCTTTGTTACACTCAGCACAAACAAACGGCCTCTCATTCCTATGTCTTCTTTGGTGGGCTAATAAATGGGAGAGATAAACAAATGTCTTGGGACACTCCTCACATTTGTATGATTTTTGGCCTCCATGGAATTTTTCTTGGTGTCCCTCACCGGTGGAGTTTCCGTCATTGCTGTGGTTGGGAGGGACAGGTTCAGGGGAGGACTGGTCTGACCTAGAGAAAAACCCTGGTCCCACATCCACAGGGACATCTTGGTAAGAAGATGCCTTCGCGGACTCTTCCTGCAACTGGCAGGTGCCCAACCTTGCTCTTCCAGAGTTATGTGTGTTCTCCCAAGAAACACCTCCCTCTGCAGGCCTAGGACAGTTCTCTTCCGGGATAATAAGTGGGGAAACTGTTTCTTCTTCTGGATTAGTAATATTGTCCTTTTCTTGAGTAATTTCCCAGGAATTGGTGCAGCCATCTTTATATTCACTTCCTTGTCTTGTTTCCAAAGGAGCATTCTGGGAACCCTGAGAGCATGTCCCCAGAGTCTCTCCGGCTAAGGCTTCTGCTGACAGCTGCTTTTTCAGATGAACAATGACTTCTCTTAAGGACATATCCTCAGAAAAGAGAGCTTCCTGTCCTTGCATGCAGACGTGGACCTGTAAACAAAGCCAGATCACGGTTGCATATGAGTATGTTGTATGACAAGACCTTTTAGGAAAACCTGACCCTAAGAAGCGTTCACTTGACCTTTGGCTATGGGTTACCACATCCCTTCTCTCTGATGGTGTCACTGTATACAATGTGTTTGCAAATACTGAATCATTGGCCCTAGGGAATATACAAGTTTCCTGTGAAACTCTGGGCACACTATTTCCTTCAACTGATAAATAATAACCTTGTTTTATATGTATCTATTTAACAACATCACGTTTCATGTTTTTTGGATTAGTTAATATGAACTCATGGTTTATAGCACTTTCACTCATCCTGAATGAAATGTATCCAACACACACTGCCACATGTATATTATCTCTAGAAGGTAATTATTTCCTTCACTTGAAACTCTGCTGGACAATATTTCAGTACTATACTTCAGTGCTATTTTAGACAAAATTATGAAGAAAGAGTAAAAACATGGCATAAAATGTACCATGAAAAGGATATTTGTTCACACTCTACAAACTAAAAAAGTCAGTGTGGCCTTGTTCAACCCCATGCAGGAGTATGTGCATCAAGTATCGCAAGTTTTCTTTTTTTTCTCACACTGCATATGTTTGCCAATGGCTGAGGATGTGTCTCAGGCACTGATTTTGACAGTACAAGAATACAGCAATTTTGAGAATCAGGATTCTAAGAAAGAGACTATAATTACTACTTTAGGGTATCCTCCCTAATAATAAAATTATACTGTGGCTCCCTGAGGGATGAATCAACCCTTGCCCAAGGCATTTCTTCTTCATCTTTGAGATCTCTGCTCAAATGTTGATTTCTCAGACAGACTTCTGTAAATGAACCAAATAAGCTTAACTCCATTAAACAATCAATCGTCTTGGCTAACATATAGTCTATAGAATGAGTTAATGCATACCTTTCAGCTTTTCCTTGATAACTCAGAGCAGAGGAAATTCTCCTTGGTGAGGAAGAGTGGTGGGGAGAATGTGATCTAGCAACTGGATCTGCAGTAACTTTTTGTCTGCTTTCAGGAAACTCTGAATGACTACTTACTTTTTCCCACTCCATCCCCCCAGATCAGAACCCTTTACTTACTACCACAGGTGGCTTCATACAGTCATCCGTCAGGTCTTCCATTAATTTCTCCAGGTTTCTACCACTTGCTTCCCATTTCTTTTTCAGCACAGACTTGTCCCTGCAGTATCCACTAAGCATAAACTGCTCCATGGCTAACTGAGAAATAATCTCTTCCTTGGTATGCTTTTCTGGCTGCAACAATGAGTGAAAAAAGTGGTAGAGTCTTTGTAGTTCCTTCCTTGCACCTGAGTTATCACTGTATTGAAATGAGTTGATCTCAATGCTTGAGAACTCAGAGATCTCTCTCTTTGGGACACCAGAACTTTGAGTTGATTTAAACTCTAGATTTTCTGACTCAACGTCGTCTGAGGAGGGTTTGTGAGAAAATGATTTTCTGAGATCTAAAGCCATTCTTTGTGAATGTTCTCAGACTCAACTTTGATGATTCAGCCTCTGCTGCCTTGTATCTCTGGGGAATCTTCTTCAACAATTGTTGGATGATTAAAGACTGTAAGGTAGAAATAGAAGAGATATATAAAGACAAACAAGTCAACAAAAATTTCAGGACCAGATAGCTTCATGGATGAATTCTCAGACATTTTTAAAGACATCACTCTAATTTTGCACAAATTCTACTAGGAGGAAAAGTTGTTTATTTCATTAATGAGGTCAGCATTTCTCAAACAAGAAAACCTTACAATTATATTAAAATAATCCACAGAAAAGCATCTGTAGGGCCGGGGATTTAGCTCAGTGGTTCTGCGGCCTGGCTTGCAAGCGCAGGGACCCGAGTTTGATCCCCAGTACCAAAAAAAAAAAAAAAAAAAAAAGCATCTGCAAATGAAATCCAATCCTATTGTTCTCCTTATGGGAGAACTGACAATGATGTTAATTTTCAAACCAAGAAATGTAAGTTAAAAATTAAAATCAGTTCGATTTACTATGCTAGTGGGATGTAGAGAAACATGATATAGTCATCTCACTAGTACATGAAAAATGCATGTTAGTATTCATTCTTAAAGTTTTCTGTAAACTTTAGAGACACGTCCTCCATCATCTCTATGAGACATTAGACAGCTCTCCAGCCAACTCAATGAAGAAAATCTATGAAATGTCATTTGCAATAGTCCCAATTTTGTTTACAGAACAACATTCGACAAAGATTAACTTCATTGAATTTAGCGAAGTGACCAATACAAGACCAACTTAAAATGAACTGATTTTTTGTGTTATCACGGGTCACTATACTTTTTTAAAAACTCTTTTCATTGATCTTCATATTAAGCATCAATATCTAAGAACAGTTGTAACAAAATACATACAGGAACCCTACAAATATAACTATAAAATATCAATGGATATATTACAGCAACTCTTACCACCCTACCATTTTCTTAAGGCATTTACTTTAGAAAACTTTTTTGTTTATTGGTATACAGTATCTGGAAGTG
Organism: Heterocephalus glaber; assembly: GCF_000247695.1. The sequence continues at coordinate 693,937 of NW_004624832.1, forward strand.
CAAAACTATATTGTTAACATTACTTAGGATGTGGGAATTTGTTTTGACACAGAGTGTGTTATCTAGGCTGGACTTGAACTCATGATTTTCCCACCTAATCCTCCCAAATGGCTGGGATTTTAGGTGTGCACCAGTATGCTTAGTTTTAGATATTATTTGAAGCAATATTAAAGATGAGAATAACTTGCTAGGAGGCTGCTGTCTCCCTTATGGATTGAGAGTTCCTGAGGAAGTAGCTGATAATATTCCTTGGAAAGTAGTTACACAGGAGAGTTAGCTCTTCCTCATGCTATACTTCAAATTTTCGTAGTTTTCTGTATGTGCTTTTGACTTCAATAAAAGTGCTCGCTCAGTATAGTGCTTTGAAATTTTAACTGTGGTCTTAAATTTTATTTAAAATCATTAAATAAAGGCCATAATCTGGGTTTAATATGTCTGTATCAGTCACTTGTCTGTTTCAGGGACAGAATACCTTAAAAGTTAAAAAGAGGAAAGATTTATTTTGGCTCACAGATTCAGAAGTTTAAGTCCAGTGCTGACTGGCTCCAAGGCAGAAACATCATCGTCATGCCAGCTGTGGTGGTGCAGGCCTGTAATCCCTGCACTCGGGAGGCTGAGGCAGGAGGAGCTTTGCAAGTTCAAGGCCAGCCTGAACTACCAAGCAAGACCCTGTCTCTAAAAACAAAACAGCAAATTATAT
>NW_004624832.1:694736-737053 GCF_000247695.1 Heterocephalus glaber
GAGAGAGAGAGAGAGAGAGAGGAAGGAAGGAAGGAAGGAAGGAAGGAAAGAAGGAAGGAAGGAAGGGAAGAAACTATTGCCAAAGGGCCTAGCAGGAAGAGCCCAAGAGCGAGGAGCCAGGTACCCCATATCCCTGAGGGCACACCATGACACTCAGACAAGCCCAGATGTGTGTCTCTTAGTCCAGTCAGGATGACAATCAGGATTAATCATCACACTTTTTAATTATAAGAAAATAAATTAGAAAAACTGGATAATTCACAATAGACACAATGTAGAAACAATTTTGACCCTCGCCTGATAAATGAATAAAGATTTTCTGGAAATAATCTATTTTTTTTCAGATCAGATGGGTAATGTGCCAATGTCGTAACAAGGTTTGAGGAAGGCACATCTTACGCATACAGCATGAATACCCAATCATCATGCTCATGAACCGAAGGATCTGGAAATATCTATATTGATGGAGATATATGCAATAGAATAGGATTCAGCCTTTTAAAAAGATGCACTGCCATTTTTCACAACATGAGCAAATCTTGAGTACTTGGTATTATGGTATGTGAAATAAGCAGACACAGAAAGAAAAAAATATTGTGCAGTCTCACATATATGCAGAATCTTTGAACTCACAGAAAGAAAGAATGGAAATGTGAAATGGTGAGAAAAGGGGCAGAGGGGAGGGGAAGTGGGAGGGGTAGGGGAAAGGAAAGAAGGGAATGGAATTTATATGAGAAATGAAAAAATGGAAACAAAGTCTTTGTAAATAGGGAGGGATGGAGGGGTTGAAGGGAGGGCAGGGGAAGGGGAAAAATAAGAACCAAAATAGATTACGTAAAGGTGCAAATTCCCAATGATGAATGTCATTATATTATATACCTAAAATGTACCAATAAAATTAATTTTAAAAAAAGAGTGGAAATGGGATTCTAGGGTCTGGAGGTATGAGGAATGTTGGTCAAAGGGTTCACATTTCAGCTGTAAGATGGATAAGCTCTGGGATCTTATGTACTCTTGGTGACTGTAGCAATGTCCTGTATACTTTGTTTGCTGAAAGAAATGGATCTTCAGTGTTTAACCACACACACAAAAGGGCAGCTAAGGTAATAGATACATAAATTGCCTTCATTCAATCAATTCACAATGCATCTGTACATTAAATATTATGTTGTATAACAAATTTACACAATCTTTGCTTATCATTTATATCTCAGTAAAGCTGAGGGAGAAGGAAAGAAAATAATATTGAAGGGGGAGTAAAAAAGTAAATGAAATCAAAAGGCCAGGCCAGAACCCATACAAATGTCACCTTTGTTTGGCCTGAAAACTACATCAACATTTCTTTTCTTCCCAGCTTTTACCAAAGTTACAATTTTGTTTATCAGTCTGAAAATCCTGTGTTTCCCTCCACAATGCATCTCTAGAAGAGGTGAGACGGAGTTTGCATTGCTCAAACTTGATCTGAGACCCGAGCAACTAGCAGCTCATCGTGTGAAATGTCCAATAGACGAAAGATTTAATCCTCCTTTTAAACATTGCTCTATTTTTTTTTCCTTTCCCCATTTTATATGGTTAATATTTCAAAGTTCTTTTTTTCTACAGCAGACAGTTGAGGTGGCACATGCCTGAAATCCTAGTACTCTAGAAGGCTGAGACAAGGTATAAGCTGACGGCCAGCCAGGGCAACTTGACCCCTTGGTGAGACCCTGTCTCAAAATAAAAATGAAAGGGCCGGGGATTTAGCTCAGGGGTTCCACCGCCTGCCTCACAAGCTCTAGGACCCGAGTTTGATCCCTGGTATCAAAACTAAAAGTAAAAAATAAAAAAATTTTAAAAGGGATGGAGATGTGTGAAGGCCTGGGATGCAGTCCTGACTACTACCAAAGAGAGAGAGAGAGAGAGAGAGGAGAAATTTCATGCCATAAAATCAGAAAATGAGGGTGTTTGGTGGGAGTGACACATGGCCACATGAACATCTGACTTTTGTTTGTTGGTATCCCTTCATGACTCATTTGTTAATCTTAGGTCTAAGCAGACTGCCAACTACAGATAATTCCCTTAACCCACCCTGCAAACATTCTTGTCTTTCCCTAATCCTCTTATCACAAGTCTTCTAATTAAACTGGGTCTGAGATGTTAATCTGTTCAAGTCACACCCTACTTCACTCCCTCCAGGGCTCGAACTTGCCCTCAGGGAAAAGTACAAGGCCTTCACTGTCCCTCAACTCCTTCCTGGGCCAGCCCTAACCCTTCAGGTCCATTTTAGGTTTTGGCTGGTTCTCTCTCTGCCCTCTCCCACCTGGACTTAACAAGTTTTCTCCTCCTGCACTCCCATCTTTCCTTCGGCCACAACACACAGGCCACACGGGTCACACTTGGAAACACGCCTTAACCTCACATAGACAGAGCTGTTCACTGCTATGGTTAAGACCTTGGGATTCAAAGACAAGCTGCTGAGATTCTGCTGTGCAGTCAGACATCACAAGGTTTGTGAGCCATGCACGGTATTCATCAGGTTGCCATTTGGGTCATGGCTCTCTCTAGGATCACTAAGGACACCCAGCTCCCAGAGTGGTAATAAAGCTCAGAGTTAACATGCAGGAAGCCCTTCAACCCATTCCTGGCACCTGATAAGCAAGAAAGGGCTGCTAATACAGTGGTCTCCTCTTAACCAAGGCTTTGCCTTCCATAGTTTCAGTTACCCATAGTCAGCCATGATTTGAAACTATTAAATGGAAAATAAAGCCAGGTGTGTTGGTGCACACCTGTGATCCCAGCACTCAGGAGGCTGAGGCGGGACGATTGCTTTCAGTTCAAGGCCCGTCTGGGCTACATAGTGAGTTCAAGTCCCAGCTTGAACTACATAGCAAAACTGTCTCAAAAAATAAAACAGCAAAAAAAAAAAAATCCAGAAACACATTATTCATAGCTTTTAAATTGCAAGCTATTCTGAGTATCATGGTGAAAATCTTGTGTTGTCCCCTTCTATTCAGTCTGGACTGAATTGGCACTATTTTCAGTGAATCTGTGCTATATAAGCTGCCTGTATATTAGTCACAAAACAACCCCTTCAATTACCATCTCCATTGTCAACTAACAACATACTTGTGCTCAAGTACTTCTCACTTTTCTCAATAATAGCCCCAAAGTGCAAGTACAGTATGCCAGTGGTTCAGATATGGCAAAGACTAAACATAAAGTGCTTCCTTTAAATAAAAGTGTGGAAGTACTTGACTTAGTAGGAAAAGACAACACAGTGTGCTGAGGACACTAAGATCTATGCCGGGAATAAAGTCAAGTATATGTAGGGTTCAGTATATCCCTGGCTTCAGGTATCCATACAGATTTTGGAACATATCCCTTGTGCATAAGAAATTTCCTATAGTTGATAGTCACATTTTAAAGTTTAGTAACCACCTTCACTCTAATCTACCACAGACCAATACTTCCATTAGACACAATAAAAATGAATCACTAGAAACATGACATTGGTAAGATGCCAAAGCCATATCCAAAGATTTACCCAGACATCTCTTTCAGTAATTCCAGGACTTCACACAGAGTCCACAACATCAAACCCTGAGCTGATTCGAAGCAGTTGTCACAGACCAGGGCGCCCCATCAGTTTGTAACTAACCCCCAGTAACTATGCCTACACACATGCACAGAGCTGGAGAGCTCCCTCCATTCTGGAAGCTTACCTCTGTCTCAGTAGAAATCAAATGGTGTAATCCTGGGCTCTACACCAAGCAGAGGAGTGGTTGGATTTCTGCTCTGGATTAACCCGCTGTGGCTTCCCAATGCAACTCCCTTATATACAGTTGAAATGCATGATTTACCTAAAGGCATGATTGGATGAAACTTATCTGTTGCTGGGATTGCTACCACTCCTGGTCTCTAACATCATACTAGATGCCCCCACCCTGGGAGCATCTTATTATTACTGTTCTTGCAGTGAAATGTAACAACTTTCATACTAAGTGGGACACCAAGACTAGCATTAATCTCACATAAATTCTATCATTACAAATGTGGGATTTTTTCTCAGATTTATGGATTGCAAATGTAGCAGCTCAGGGCCAGTGTTCTCTCTCCTATGAGTCCCCAGCTGGTGGTACAGATGAGGCCATGGCTACCTGAGGAGGAGATGCCCCCTTCCTTTCTGGCTCTTTCTCTCTCTGCTTCCAGGCTGCCAAGAGGTAAGACACTGTTCCAACACACCCTGGCACTAACCCTAAACTGGGTATCTTCTGTCTGTTGGGTTGTTTCTGGCGGGTATTTTATCCCCACAGAAAGCTAATGCACCCCACATTAGGAATTACATCTTGAATTCTCTAAACACACTGCTATGTATTGGTCAAACTCACCAGGGAGTTTGATCCACCTTTGCTCTCCATCACCTAGAGAGATTCTCTGCTGCATTTAACATATATATTCTTTTCCTCACAGAATGAAGGAGAGAGATTTCATGATCATTCCTGTCATGAAAATATGTGTCAAAGGAGTTCTGGGCATGATTTGTCTTTCAAGGCCATTTTGTTTTGTTTTTTTGTTTTTTGAGATAGGGTCTCACTATGTAGCCCAGTCCGGCCTTGAACTTGCAGCAGTCCCCCTGCTTCAGCCTCTGGGATTACAGGCATGCACCACCACGCCCAGCTCTTTCAAGGCATTTTACTTTCATTTCCCTTCAAATGTTCTTGTTCCCAGCTGGGTGTGGTAGCACCCATCTATAATCCCAGCTACTCAGGAAACTGAGGGAGAAGGATCAGAAGTTCAAAACCAGCCTAGGCAGTTTAGCAAGACCCCATCTCAAAATTTAAAAATTAAAAAGGACTGTGGATATAACTCAACACATCTTCAGTTCAATTCCCACTAATACAAAAAAAATAAACTTCTTATGATTAGAAATATTTCTGGAAAAATGTTGCCAGGTTAAGATTAGTTTGAAGCCTGGCATGGTGGCACAGACCTATAATCCCAGCACTGAGGCTGAGGCAGGAGGACTGCCTCGAGTTTGAGGCCAGCCTGGGCTATAGAGTCAGTTTAGGGCCAGCCTGAACTACAAAGCAAGATGCTGTTTTTAAAAAAAAAAAAAAAAAAGTTACACACACACACAAGATTAGTTTGGTTTTTGGGGGGGGCGGTTTTGATATCAGGGATTAAACTCGGTTCTTCGAGCTTTTGAGGCAGGCAGTGGCACCACTGAGCTAAATCCCCGGCCCTGGTTTGTCTTTTTAAAAAACTCCTTTCTTGGTCACACAATTTATCTCCACCTATATTTCTTGGCATAATTGATTGTTATGGGTTGAAATATGTCTCCAAAATTCACACGTTGAAGTCTTATCCCTCAGTACTTTACCATTGGAAAATGATAGTGATCATAATCCCAAATGCCATAATCCTGAATCTTAAAAGATTAAGAGGCTTAAACTCTAAAATCACATCCTGAAAACAAAACCTCAAGCAGCCGGGTGTGGTGGCACACACCTGTAATCCCAGCACTCTGGAGGCTGAGCCAGGAGGATCCCTGTGAGTTCCAGGCCAATCTAGTCTACAAAGTGAGTTCAAGGGCAGTCTGAACTACACAGTGAGACCCTGTCTCCAACCCCCACAAAAAAGGAATCACGCACAAAAAAATAAAAATAAAAATAAATTATCTGGCCGCATGAGAATTTCTTCCATCTGGTGAAATTTCAGCTTTTCACAAATTAAAACTACATTTGCCTGAAAAAGCCAGAAAAGCTACTGACTGTTTTGAAAATAATTATTTTTGGTAGGATAAAAAACACTTAGGCAAGGATGACTTCATTCTATCCTCTGCATTGTTCTTAACAAATCCATGGTCTGCCTATGAAATCCTATGTGTGATAGAGTTCCGTGGATCCATCCAGTAATGGCAAAGAGGACTGGGAAATTTAAACAGGAATATCTATGTTAGTGGATGTCAAATCCTAGAAGAATTTCAAGAAGAGTAGCACCATGTAGAAAAGCAATGTGAATACATTCACTGAAGAGCCAGCCATGCCTAATGGAAGAAAGGCAGCTGTTCATCATGGTGCACAAGGTCAAAATATGGTCAAGTTGGTTTCCTTTTGTAGATAACCTCCACACAACTGTCCATAATATATTCCTGAAGTATACTTTTTCATATGTAGATGTTTCTTTTTTATTTCTTATAAAAAATCTTTATGTGTTTTTGTTGTTTGTTTTTCTTTAAAAAAAATTTTAGGGCCTGAGAGTTTAAGGCATTGATAGAGCATATGGTTAGCACACATGAACCCTTGGGTTCAATTCCCAGCATGGCCCATCCCCTAAATCCATCAGATAGTGCAGGGTCAGAGGGATTCTCAGTCCCATTTCACTCTTGTACCTTTCTGAACACTACATTAGACAAAAGAGCTCACTAACAGTGTAAATTCTAATGGTTGCAACCAGCTTTGAGAGTCAGCTGAGTTCAGGTTGCAGAGTTCAGTAATTTTCACACCCTGCCTGATTGCCATGAGTTTTGTTGAAATACTGAGTCCAAAGAGTGAAGGGGAAAAAGACAGGACAGGAAAGAGAGAACATGAGGAAGCAAGCAGAGGAGTGTTATTCCCTGTATGTGCAGGTGAGGAACCATGACCCAAGATCTGGGAGCATTCAAATTAAACATCTGCAGTGATGGAGAATCTCATGAGTAGAGCGATTGGGTTGCTCATATTTAATGTGAACTCTGCATCTCTTGACCATTTCTGATCTCAGAGAAGCATGTGAAGAAGATGGTGATGAGGGCCCACAAGAAGTGTTTTCAATCAGGGTGAACACCAGTAACAATTTGATGGTATTTGTTGTACCCAGTGAGAGAGAACCAACCAGAGACCGATATTAAATCCACACAGGAGTTTATTACCAGCTGGGACCCGAGCCGAGCATCGGACTCAAGCCTCGACTGGGGGTTGACAAACATGTTTTATACACCTTTGAGGGCAACAGTTTCTATGCCCCCTATGGGATAGAACTAGTAAAGCAAGCGAAAGGTACAGAAGTGGAATGTCCTGCTGTTAGAACATTTGTAAAACAATAGTTGATTAATTGTTATTTCTAAGAGACTCTAAGGGGAGGAGGTTTTTAAGGTTCCTCCTTCTGAGTTCATCTAAAGGGCAGGCAGGTGGGTCAAGCAGCAATATGGAGTCTGTCTTGCTAACTAGAGTCCTTCATTCCCCCACTGGTTCTTGTAACTTAATCAAATCTTTGATTCCTGTATTTACTTTTAATTTTTTTTAAAACATCTTTTAAAATCTCATAATTTTGTCTCAACACCATCAGTTTAACTGTATCAACCCTCTGTCTAACATATTTAGTCAGAGCAATTATAATGTAAGGTCCCACAAGCAAAAGCAGAAGTAAGATAACTAAGGGGCCTGCTACAGCAGAAAGTAGGGTAGTTAACCATGGGGACCAGTCAAATAGATTTTGAAACCAATTTGGATCCTTTTGTTGAGCATATTTAGTCTTTAAATTTTCCCTGACCATAACTAAGGTATCTCTAATGACACCAGACTGATGAGCATAGAAGCAACAGGTTTTTTTGTTTTTTTTTTAGGGCTACACATAACCCTTTTTGTTTCATGAACAGGAGGTCATGTCCCCTTTGATTTTGCAGGACCATCTTAGCTAGGGAATCAACCTGGTTTTTTAATCTGGAGATCGAGTCTTTCAGTTGACCCAAATCTCTGGCTACTTGGTGGCTTAGGCCTTTAAAATTTGTGTCCTGAAGGATCAGGGAGGAAGTTCCAATAGCCACTGACCCGGCTATTCCTAATCCCACCAGAATGGGCACTAAAATGGAGGCAGCCCGTTTACTCCTATAGTATTCAGTGGTTAATCCCAGATGTTCACGGCCCCCTTTTCTATTATAATACAAGACTTGTGGAACAACATACATGGTGACACAAAATAAAGTGGCAGATTGGGTAGCCAAGACTGATTTGGGAATGTTTTTAGTCAAGTCCTTGGTGCAAGCAAACCAAGCATATCAGGACCAGGTCTCCTGGCTTGAAACCATGGAGCTGGAATGTCACAAAGGGTTTTTTTCTTGAGCCTGTTGTTTTGTAGCCTGGATCTCACTCTGAAGAATCTGTAAGGCTTGAAGACACTGAAGTAAAGAGACACAAGAACTCTCTGTTATCTGTTCAAGGTTTAACTTAGGGAGGAGTGGTGGCAGCCTCCCATACAAGATTTCAAAAGGGGTAAACTTGTCACATATGGGGTACATCTAACTCTTAACAAGGCTAGAGGAAGCATATCAGGCCACCTACTGCCAGTTTCTAGAACATATTTAGTCAGGATTTCTTTTAGGGTTTTATTTATCCTTTCCATTTGCCCTGAACTTTGTGAGCGATAGGCACAGTGTAACTTCTAATTGATATGTAGTGCCCTTGCCAACAATTTGGATATCTGTGCCGTGAAGGCAGGCCCATTGTTGGACCCCAGGTAATGAGGGATGCCAAACCGGGGAACTATCTCCTGGAGCAAAACCTTAGTCACTATGTTGGCTGATTCTCCATGAGTGGGGAAAGCTTCTACCCAACCTGAGTATGTGCCAACCAATACCAGTAAGTATTTGAACCTATTGCTGGATTTTATTTCAGTGAAATCAAGTTCCCAATGTTCCCCTGGCTCTCTTCCCCATAGTCAATTACCTTTGTTCCCTGGTCTTGCCTTGGAGTTTAACTGTGTATACACCTGACACCTGGAACTGATGTCCTGGACCATAGAGGTCAGTCCTGGGACTGAAAACTTACAGCTCATTAGTCTTTTTAACTTTGATTTTCCCAGGTGAGTTAAGTGATGTAACTGATGAACAAGTTGTCACTCCAGGGCTTGGGGGAGACAAATTTGTTCCTTTGTCCCTTTCCACCAGCCTGAGTCCAGTTTTGTACCCCCTTGCTTCTGGTTTTCCTCTTCCTCTTCTGGGGTATATGTGGGTCTTTCTGGCAGGTAGCTAAAGGGCCGGATGGCACAATGTCTATTGGCCCCACTGGTTCTCTGGCCACTCATCAGGCCGCATCATCGGCCTGTCGGTTACCATGGGCTTCAGAGCTGTCTCTTTTTTGGTGGCTTTTGTAATGAATAATGGCCAATGCCCTGGGTTCCCAAATTGCCTCCAATAAGGCCAAAAATTTTTATATAGTTTTCTCTTCTGATGCCAATAGCCCTTTCTGTCTGTAGATGTCGCCATGCACATGGGCAGTGGCGAATGCACACCAGCTGTCAGTGCAGATGTTTACAGCCTTGTCTCAACCAGGGCTTGAGTTAAGGCTATTAGTTCAGCCCTCTGCTTTTGGCTCAATGCCTGTGTCCAGTGTACCTGTTTTTCTGGATTACGGCCGCCCCCATATACCTGACTCAGTCTTCCACAAAGCTGTTTCCATCGGTGGAGAAGGTCTCATCTGGGCTTTGCGGGGGAACATCAGTCAGATCTGGGCTGTTGGTGGTGGAAGTTGTCAGAGTGTCCAGACAGTCATGGAGGGGCATGCGTATGAGTCAGAGTCCGGGAGTAAGGTGGCCGGATTGAGGGTTGTTTCTCAGGCGAATTTGATGCATGGAGCATCCAGCAACAGGGCCTGGTACTGAGTCAGGCAGGCATTGGAGAGCCATTGTTCTGGGGCTCCTCTCAGCAACGTCTCCACAGCATGGGGTGCGGTGATGACCAGGTCCTGTCCCAGGCTGAGCTTATCTGCCTCCTTGACCAGGAGGGTGGTGCATGCAACTGCCCTCAAACAGGTAGACCATCCACTTGCCACAGGATCAAGTCTTTTAGACAGGTAGGCCACAGGTCTGTTCCAAGGCCCTAATGCCTGGGCTAGCACTCCTTTGGCTGTGCCCCCTCGTTCAGCCACAGACAACCAAAAGGGCTTGGTGACATCAGGTAGGGCCAGGGCTGGTGCTGACACTAAGGCTTTCTTTAAAGCCAAAAAGGCGGCTTTCTCTTTTTCTGTCTGGAGGGACTGTCTCTTGTGTCTGGAGTGCAATAGTGACTTTCCCCAGTTTTTTGGCTAGGACTTTGAGGGCATCATGGTCATCATAAACTTTCTGGGCTATGTTTAGGAGTTTAGTCTTATTTTTTCCCTCGAATCCCTCTAATTTCTGTAATTTTTTTAATGCCTGGGGCCGACTGGGAAATAAAGGCCAGATTTAAAGCTGCTGCATTTTGGGGCGCCTCTGGGTCAATAGGAGTGAAAACTCTATAGGCTTCCAAGAGTCTCTCCAAAAATGCAGCCGGAGACTCTGTTTTTCCCTGGCAAACCTCACTTACCTTACTCAAATTAGTGGGCTTTTTGGCCGCTGCCCAGAGTCCCCCTAATAAGTGCTGGCGGTAGGTCCCCAGCCTCCTCTTACTGTCATCATCATTGGGGTCCCATTCAGGGTGTCGCGATGGAACTACTGTTTCAGCCTTGGCTGAATGGCCCAGAGTTCTGGTAGTGATGCGGGGGTTTGGCCCCAGGGCCTCTTTGACTGCCTGTTGATAAATGCGATCTGTTCCTCAGTGGTGAACAAGATCCGTAAAAGCTGCTGGCAATCATCCCAGGTTGGCTGATGGGTATGAAAAACAGACTCAAGAAGAGATTAATGCCTGAGGTTTTTCAGAGAAGGGGGGATTTTGAGGTTTCCAATTGTAAAGATCACTAGTTGTAAAAGGGACATAAATCAATCCTCCCCCAGGCTCTGTCTGTTTTAAAGAAAAAAGGGAGGAGGAAGATGGGGCTGATGGACCGTAGTCCTGTCCCGATCGAGTGCCAAAGGTCGATCGGGACCTGTGGAGCCCCGACTGCCGTGACCACATTCCAAACCTTGCAAGCAATGTGCACAGAATAAGTTCCCACCGGGGGCCAAATGACTCCGAAACTTGGCCATTCTGATTGTGACACAGAGTTCGCAATTTGCCTTTGGAAAGTTTCATGCCATATTCATCTTCTTTGTCTGTGGAATAAATTTTTTGAAGTTATTCAAAACACAATCAAGTGGAGTTCCTTCTGTGAACTGTGAGGAACCCATAATTTCAGCCTGTGAAAACGCAAAAGGCACATAAAGGAAGCAGACAGACAGACAACAATAAACAGACAAAAACAGACTTTGGCCACATAAACCTCTGGGGCCAAATGGATTCGGACCCCACCCAGGGAGTCGCTCTTCTGAGGACTTTAACCCAGTTGAGGCTCTAGGTAGGAGGAACCTGCACCACGTCTGGCTTCCTCCTACCTACCCACAGTGCACTAAGAATCATTCGATTCTTACCTCTAGAGGCTTCCCCAATAAACTCCTGTGGGTCGGTTGATCGGCGATAGGGCCCGACTGGAACCGGCCTACCCGGAGCCCCGGAATACCATCAGGGTGGCCTAGCCCTGGAATACCATCAGGGTGGCCTCTCCTTCTGCAGACCAGTGGCCAGAGGGGCCAAACACTGCCGATGTCCGATCCTGGTCTCTCCTAAAAAGAAACAAAGGCTCCAAGATAATAAGCTCCAGAGCAGCTAGCTATCTCGCTGGGGCCTCCAAGAATGTTGTACCCAGTGAGAGAGAACCAACCAGAGACCGATATTAAATCCACACAGGAGTTTATTACTGGGCGGGACCCAAGCCGAGCATCGGACTCAAGCCTCGACTGGGGGTTGACAAACATGTTTTATACACCTTTGAGGCCAACAGTTTCTAGGCCCCCCTATGGGATAGAACTAGTAAAGCAAGCAAAACGTAGAGAAGTGGAACGTCCTGCTGTTCGAACATTTGTAAAACAATAGTTGATTAATTGTTATTTCTAAGAGACTCTAAGGGGAGGAGGTTTCTAAGCTTCCTCCTTCTGAGTTCATCTAAAGGGCAGGCAGGTGGGTCAAGCAGCAATGTGGAGTCTGTCTTGCTAACAAGGGTCCTTCAGTATTAATGAAATGAACAAGAAAAATGTTTGAGGCCATCACTGCTGACCCCAGTGCTCCCTCTCCAAAGGCCAGCTTTTCACTGGCTAAGTTACCACCTTGAAAATGAAAGCAACACTGAGACTATGGAGAATAAGGTGAAATCAGTAATTTAATTTATTGAATATTTCTGTGAGTTTCATTATACTACTGAAATATTGGCAGGGAAACCCCCTTTTCTCTAATTTAGTGTGTGTGTGTGTTAGCAGTGCTGTCAGAGCCATTAGGGAATATTTATTCTGATACAATCAAAATGTGACACTTTGTGGAAATGCAACTGAATTGAGAATTGGGTGAGATTGCTACGCAGTGAGATGTTTTATCCCAGAGAAATCAGTATCATGGATCTTAGCTCAAAGAGAAAGGACCTGAGTGGACTGGAGCCCTGAAATCATGTCCCCCTGTGTGGGATCCAGCTTGACCACAGGCATCTTGGTTGTATAACTGCCATTTTGCCTGTCAGGTGACTGTGGTACACATCCCAAATTCTATACAACAAATAATGCCATTAAGACAGTAGCGTGTGGTGTCCCAGCCACTGAAACCCAGGATGTTTCTTAACTGACACTGGATATGTTAGTGGTTTTTGAGAAAGGCTAGGTACATTCTAGTTAGCCAGAGCCCATCTTTTTTTTGGTACCGGGGGTCAGACTCAGGACCGTGCGTTTGCGAGGCAGACAGCAGAACCACTGAGCTAAATCCCGGGCCCAGATCCCATCTTTGGTCTAGCTTGGCCCTTGAGGTCAAACCACTGTGCACATAATTCATCTTTTTCATTTTTATGCTACTGGGGCATGATCCCAGGCACTTCACAATGAGCTATGTCCCAAGTACTTTTTCATTCTTTTTTAAATGTTTGAGGCCGGGTCTCCCTGAGTCACTGAATTGCCCCGACTCAGCTCAGACTTGTGATCTTCCTGCCCCAGGCTGCCAGGGTGCTGGGATGACAGGTGTGACTCACCAGGCCTGGCCTAAATTCATCTTTTCTGAAGCTTCACTGTCATATTTTTATTATATGAACCAAGGTTTTTATTCCCTACACAGCTTCTTTCATTATAGTAAAATTTGAAATCAGGTTTTGAAGACTAGATTTGTTCTATTTTTTAAGTTTTGAATTATTCCAGATCTTTTGCATTTCTCTATGCTTTAGAATGTTTAATAATTTCTAGAAAATAAAGTTATGATTTTAATGGAATTATGGAAGAACTGAAATCTTAAGATATTGAGCCTTTTGAGTCAAGATAGACATATTTCCCGATTCACTTAGGTGTTTGGGGTAATGCAGAAACTTGTTTAGAGTTTTGAACATTTTCTTAAATGTCAAAATATTTCAGCTGGTTGATATTCCTAAAAGTATAATTCTTATATTTTGGGTTTTACTTTTCAATAGTTTATTGGCAGTACACAGAAAGAGAAAATCAGTATATTGACCTTTTCCCTGCTATCTTGTAAATCAATCTGATTTTTAGTAGCTAAATTAGGATTTTTGTTGTAGACAATTATCACTTTTTAAATATAGTATTTTATTCCTCCTACACCACCTTTTCCTCTTCATATTCCTTATGTTCAATGGGTTTGAACTCATGTACAGTGATTAAACAGATGTAGTGGAGTAGCAGCCCTCTGGCCTGATTCCTAGCATGAGCGGATAACTCAGATTTCTACTACTAAGTCTGTTAGCTGTAGGTTTGTCATAGATATAGCAGTCAGTTTGAGAAAATCTTCTATTTTATAAGAATTTGGGGGCCAAGGATTTAGCCCAGTGGTTCTGCCGCCTGCCTTACAAGCACAAGGTCCCGAGTTCGATCCCTGGTACCAAAAAAAGTTTTGATCTTACACTGACTTGCATTTTATAAATTCCTTTTAATACATCAGTGAAATGATCCTATTATATGACCTATTAATACGGTATATTACATTAGTAATTTTTACTTGTTAATCAATCCTTTCATTACTGAAAATTTTCACTAGGATATATATTAGACATTCTCAATCTTGTAAGATTAATACTTAAAGCATAAATACTAAAGAATTGTGAGTTAATAATATATACTGCTCTAAAAATAATATCCACACCTATCATCTACCCATCCATCTATGTAGATATCTAGCTGGATTTAAAAGGATCTGGGAGTGGGTATAGCGGTTTCTGCCTGTAATCTCAGAACTGAGGGAGGCTGAAGCAGCAGGATCACAAGTCTGAGTCCAGCCTGGGACACTGAGACCCTGTCTCAATCAATCGGACTGAGGATGTAGCTCAATCAGTGCTAGAGCACCCCTTGTTCTCTAGTATTACACAAAAAAGTTGTGGGGTTATAGTATATACTTTTACTCTCAAATATAGAGTTAAAGTATTTTAATTTTTTTTTTTTTTGGTACCGGGGATCAAACTCAGGACGTTGTGCTTGCAAGGCAGACCATGGAACCACTGAGCTAAATCCTCAGCCCAAAGTGTTTGAATTTGAAAACATAATAGTTCTTTCCCCCGTTCCATCGTTTTGTGATTTTGGGACATTTTATAGCAGTATATATACATAGCACTAACCCTACAATTCTTTACTATTTATGCTATGAGTAATAATCTTACGAGGTATTTGAAAATGTGCAGTGAATGTTTTTATATTTACTCATATAATTTATTTCTTCCACTTTGGTTTCATTGAGTAGATCCAGTCTGGTTCTGGTTTTCACTTTCTTCCTCAAATTTCCTTTAATGCTTTTGATATTAGAGGTGTGCTGGTGATAAACTTTTTTCTTCTGAAAGTCATTGTTTTATCCTTAAAGTTTACTTTTCCTGGAGTTATATTCTGGATGCTGCCTACAGCTTTACCTATAGGTGAACCCAAGGTCTGGGGGAAGTCAGAACCTCTTTGTCCCCTAAACACACCTCGGTTTTCACCTGCACGTGAGTTTTCCAATACCAGGGGTTGTGTGGTACAACCCAACCAGGGAGCACTGGGACCCTATCCTGCTGTGGAGAAGGAGAGGTAGCCAAGCCAAGAGCCACTTACAGGTTTTACATTCACTGTATGGTTTCCCCAGGCTTTTCTTAGGTGCTGCTGTGGTTTCAATATTTATATCCACTCCATAATTCATGTTGCAAATTAATATCCAGTGCAACAGTGATACACTGGGACCTTCAGGAGGTGATGAGATCAGGAAGTCTCCCTGGTGAATGGATTAAGACCTTTATTAAAAAGGCTTCAGTCTTTTCCATCCCTTGCACTCCATGAGCTCACAATGTTATGGAGATGCGCTAAGACCCAACCTTCTACCTGGGAGGAGACAATATGCAGCCATTTCCTTCTCCAAAACACTAGTGGTACCTGTGCTTTGGTTATTACAGAACTTACCAAATATAAAATACAGTCAGCTGAAATGTGATTATCAATAAATCATAATATATATTTACTAGGAGGTGTTAGAAATTAGGGGTAACAACTGTCCTGGTAAATATAGATGGTTTTAAGAATGCCTAGCAGTTAAAAAAAAAAAAGAATGCCTAGCAGTGATGGTGAACCTTTTACAGTTTTCAATGATACAAACAGCCCGCTGCAGTACACGTGCCAGAAGTTCGCCACCACTAGTCTAGAGCATAACAATATTTTAATATATAAATATGCCCCCTCTGAATGTTTTGAATTTAAAATCAGCCCTTTATTGAGCACCAAGCTCTGAACTGTTGTATTACTGATAGGTTTTCTGTCAGTAAGAACAAAGATAGGTTCCAAAGGTTTCATATTGAAAATGGAAATTGACTCCTAAATACTTCAAAATAAAATGTCGGCAACTTTCATCTCACTTTAATGTTTTTTTATTAATTTTTAACACATAAAAATTTTAAAATTGTACAGATTAATGGAGTATCACGTATGATACATGTATATACTGCGTCATCAAGTGAAACATAAATATCTTCTCTAACATTTATCTCTGAAAAGGCAAAAACATTTTGAACCCTTCTTTTATATACATAACACATGATCACTACCTATAGTCGCTCTGCTGTGCAATTGCACACCTGACTTTCTTAGCCTTAACTGCAATGAAATATCCACTGATCATTCTGCCTGATGCTTTATGAGGAAAGTAGCTGAAAATTTGATTTTCTTTGCAAGAACTGCCGGTATTTCAAATGGCTTGCCTGTGTTGTTTCTTGACCTATTGACATATTTAAATGAATAATTTAACCACATATTCAACTTATAGGTTGTCTTTCATTTTAAGCAAAATTTTCAAGGGTATAAACATCAAAATGATATTTTAAACATAGGCAGTGTATGTATTTTCAATTACACCTTTATTAAAATATAACAAATATTCAAAATTTGTACCTTCTAAGTCATTTTACTGCATTGCATATCTAAGTTCTACAGGTTATTTGCATTCGTAGATAACCACGGTGAAAACTGAATGCTGTTTCTGACAACTCTCCTAACTCCATTTGTGATACCATTTTTTGGGGGGGGGATACCAGGGATCAAACTCGGGTCCTTGTGCTTGCGCAGCAGGCTAAATCCACTGAGCTAAATCCCCGGGCCTCGTGATACCATTTTGATAGTTTGAAACTGGACATGATTGGAGGATACACACTAGGAAAATTGGCAAACACTACAAATCATGGTCTGATTTATTGTATTACTTAATAAATTATTTTATGTCTAGAGGTAACATAAAAGAATATGTGAATACAGATTAAACTTAAGAGTGTGTGTGTCATTCACTGTGCATGGCATGAAAAACTGCTGAACAAAAATGAGCTGTTAATATGGAAACAAGAAAACATGTAAAATATATGAACACTTTACCAAGGATACACAGATGACAAATTCATAAAAAGAAGTCCAACATCACAAATCAGTACAGAAATGCAGTTAAAACTACTGCACACTTCTAAAAAATAGACCAATTGTTGGCAAAGGTGTGGAAGAAATGCAATTCTCATAGTCTTAAGCAAACAACCACTTTGGTTCAGTTAGGCAGTTTCTTAAGTTAAGCATCCACCTTTCTGTGTCTCAGGCATTACACTTTGAGTCATTAACACAAAATGACCCAAATGCTTACAAACACATGGATAAACAAATGTTATATCCACAGAAAATGTCCTACTCAATAATAAAAACAGGGTCAGGGATTTAGCTCAGTGGTTCTGCCACCTGCCTTGCAAGCACAAGGACCCAAGTTTGATTCCCAGTACCCCCCCCAAAAAACAATAAAAACAATGAGCACCTCATACAAGCGTTGAAACAGTCTCAATTATCATAAATGAAACTAGAAAAAACATTTTGCCTTCAGTCATACAAAATTCTAGAAAATACAATCTATTATGTAAGTAAAGGAAAATTAATGATTTGGTCAAGGATGGAAGAGGTTAAAAAAGGGAATAAGGTAAACTAGAGGTGACCAGTATGTTCACTGTAATAATTACAATGATGGCCTAGAGGCTTATTACAGGAAAGATATAACCCAAGATTCACTCCATTTCTTTCCTGATGACCTTGTGGGGCCAACTCTGCCTCAGTGGCAAGTATTAGTGGGTAATGGAGTTCATTTCCACATGGGATGATCGTTAGGCCACACAGCCACTTCATTAAAGTAATCCATCTCCCTTCTCTCTAGGTGTGTGTTTCTGGCCCATAAAAGTGAACGTTCCAAAAAGTATACTGGAATGAATACATGAAACTTCCAGTTTATTTTTTTTCCTGACAATGACCTCAGCTATAGACCAGATATACATCCCTGGAGATGATGATAATGTTTGTGCACATCCAACACAATTACTTGAACATTTTACAAGGAACAAGTTTTGTGTACTTTGCTGCTGTCTCCATCACTCCTTATTAACCCAGCATTTTTGTACCTATTAAGATTCTCTCTGGCTTCCTTAATCTTAAGAGGGACACAAGCTCACTGAATTATGGGTATACAGGCACCTGATTCCTTTGCAGAACCTAGGGCAGACACTGTACTCCATGGTGCTGGGCACTGTATCTTGTGTAAGCAAACAAACAAAAAAGACACAAGAAAAAAAAAACAACCCAGAAATCTAAAGCTTGTCTGTTTCCCAGAAACAATAGGGATTGTTACAACTTCCTGCCTCCTCAAGGTGTTCCCTGAGACCACAAAAAGTTCTGGCACTCAATCCACAACTCAGGAAGCCTAGAGGACAAATCAGGGAAGATAGTTACATTCTCACATTATTCCTGTCTCTGAGGTACCAAATTATCTGAATTACCCCCCGACACACACACACACAAAAGGTGTGTACTGTTTTGAAGACATCTCACACAGTGAACAGAATTCCAAGATTACAGGAACTTAAATAATGAACTTTATTACAAAAATCAAAACAATATAGGCAGGCAGTTTCCAGGTTGGTGACTTAGAGGCTGGAAAAACATCCAGTGTCAGAGTTCTTCTTGACAAGCGGCCCAAACACACTTACTTACCTGTGTCTCTAGTACTAGGTCAAGTTCATGCCCTAACCTTCAGGAGAACAGGAAGGAGGGCTTAGACTTCTCATGATTTCATCCAGCAAATGGGGAGGAGCAGCTCCTCTGTACACATTGGGGCGGTGACAGGTGCACTGTGTAGACTTGCAAGTGGAGAAGTGAAATAGCCTCTGCCTCAAAACAGTGACAAACGGCAAGGCCCTTGCACAGGTTACAAAGTTTAACACAGCTGCTTAAAGCTTCTATGGACCTGGAACTAAAGGGGACTCTCCCCACCATGTGTCTTCAGATCTTGAGGGCTCAATTCAGATGGACGGCTCTCAGGTGGTTTGCTCCCATGTAATGACAGTACAAAGAATGTGTGTGCCCCATACATAGCTAAGGTCTTTCTCCAGTGTGAACTCTTTGGTGTTGAGTGAGGACAGATTTGGAGCCAAAAGACTTCCCACATTTACTACACTGATAAGGTCTTTTTCCAGTGTGAATTCTCCGATGTTGAATGAGACTAGAACTTTGACTAAAGGACTTCCCACATTCACTGCACTCATAAGGCCTTTCTCCAGTGTGAACCCTCAGGTGTTTAATGAGGTTAGATTTGCAGCTAAAGGATTTTCCACATTCTTTGCACTTAATAGGCCTTTCCCCAGTGTGAACTCTCTGGTGGTTCCTAAGGTTGGAGCTATGGCTAAAAGTTTTCCCACATTCTCCACACACATAAGGTCTTTCCCCTGTGTGGACTTTACGATGTGAACTGAAGCTAGAGCTTTGCTTAAAGGACTTCCCACACTTACTGCATTCATAAGGCCTCTCTCCAGTGTGAAGTCTTCGGTGGTGAATGAGACTGGAACTTCGACTAAAGGATTTCCCACACTCACTGCACTCATGAGGTCTTTCTCCAGTGTGTACTCTCTGGTGGTAAATGAGACTAAAGTTCTGGCTAAAAGATTTTCCACATTCACTGCATTCATAAGGTCTTTCTCCAGTGTGAACTCTCTGGTGTTGAATGAGGTTGGACCTTTGGCTAAAAAATTTCCCACATTCCCCACATTCATAAGGCCTTTCTCCAGTGTGAACTTTCCTATGGCTGTTGAGGCTGTAGATCTGACTGAAGGATTTCCCACATTCATCACACTCATAAGGCCTTTCTCCTGTGTGAACTCTCTGATGGATAATAAAGCTGGAGTAGTAGGTAAAGAATTTTCCACACTCACTGCATTCATAAGGCCTGTCTTCACTGTGGACTTTCTGGTGCTGAATGAGATTACATCTTCGTGTACAGGCTTTCCCACACTTGCTGCACTCAAAAAGCCTTTTCCCAGTAAGGACTCTCCAGTCCTGAACCAGTGTGTTTGAGTGGCTGAAGGTTTTTCGGCATTCTTCCCAGTTGTGGTGATTTTTCCCATTATGAAAAGCCACCTGGTAGTTACTTGGTTTCTCTCCTGTGTGAGTGATTTGTGGACAGGGAAATCCCATGCTGGCCAGGAAGCCCCTCCCAACTTCCTTGCAGGAAAAAGGCTTCCCTGACACATGGAGCATGCAGCTCTTTATAAATGAGGTTCTGTCCACAAAGCTTCCAAAGGATGCCTCTTTAATGTGCTGCCTTTGGCGCTGGGGAAGATTAGCAGTGAAGTGGAATTGCTTCCCGCAGTTGTGTGGTTTTTTCCCGCAATGTGTTCCATGGTGCGGAGCCACGTGCAGAATGTCTCTCAAAACCAAGCCACAAATTTCACAAGCATAGGCATTCTGGGAAAATGACCCTTCTTTGGGAGTCCTGACCTGTGATGATCTCACAGAAAGGCCCAGCTCACAAGATGCCACTTCATGCTCCACTGTACATGAACAACCTGAAAGTAAAAAAGTAATGATGAAGTACACATTGCCTTTATTAGGAGGGGTCAACACAATCACAAAAACACATCTGAGGAAGTTAGTTGCTTCAGGAACCTGAATGGAGGAACCTGACTTTTCATCAGCCAAGATGGCTTCCAAAAGGAGAATTCTGAGCTTTAGTGAAAGGCATCAAAAATTAGTAGATCAAAACTACAGCAAAAAATTGCACATGGAAGCACTAAAAAAGATAGAGAGTCAAGTCAGGAACCAAATTGGGGTTTTTTGGGGGGTCGGAGGGTTGAGGCAGGGTCTCACTTTGTAGTTCAGGCTGGTCCTGAACTCACTATGTAGCCCATGCTGGTCTCGAACTCATGGTGATCCTCCTGCCTCAGCCTCCCAAGTGCTGGGATTATAGGCATGCGCCAGTATGCCTGGCAGGAACCAAACTGTGCAGAATTAAAATGATTACTATGTTGCACACAAGAGAGTCCTCAGATTATCACAGAACGAGCAGTTTGAGTTGGATATGGAAGAAGCCATCCAAAAAAAAGCAGAAGAAAACAAGAGATTAAGGACATTCCAGCTTGAACAAGAAGAAAAATTGGCTGTGGAACTGAGAAGACTAAAACGTGAAAATCTAAAAGATGAAAAGATGAGGCAGCAAGTAAAAGAAAATAGTATTGAGCTCAGAGAATTGGAGAAGAAATTAAGAGCCACTTACATGAATAAAGAGAGGGCAGCCCAGATTGCTGAAAAGGATGCCATTAAATATGAACAAAGGAGATGTAATGCTGAAATAGCCAAAACCATTATGGAAGAGCACGAGAGAGTAATAAAGGAGGAGAATGCTCTACAAGACAGATGAAACAAAGAGAAGGCACAATACTATCGTGACTTAAGAGAAACAACATGAAGAACAAGAAAAAAGAAAGCAGGACGCTTATGAGCAGTAGCTGAAAGAAAAACTCATGGTTGATGAAATTGTTAGGAAAATATACGAAGATCAATTAGAAAGGGAACAAAGTTAGAAAAAAATGAATGTAACTTAAAAGTACATTCAAGAGTTTCAGAAAGAGCAGGCTCTGTGGAGAAAAGAGAAACATGAGATGGAAGAGGAAAACAGGAAAATGATGGAATTTGCCAAAATGCAGCAGCAAAGAGAAGGATGGCAAAAGTTCAAGAAGTTGAGGGGAAAAGACTATTGCTTCAAAATGAGCTGATTCAGAAATTGGAAGAAACGCTACAACAGCATGAAGATTTGGAACAAGTTCGACAAGAATTATATCAGGAAGAAGCTGAAGTTTGTAAGAGGAAAATAAAAGAAACAGAAAAGAAACTGAGAAAGCAAAAAGAGATGAAGCAAGATTTTGAGAAACAAATGTCCTTGAAAGAACCAGTACAACAGGCTGCAAAAGAAGAGACCTAGGGCCAGGGATCTGGCTCAGTGGCACCACTCCTGCCTCGCAAGTGCACGATCCTGAGTTTGATCCCCAGTACCCCCCCAAAAGAAGAGATCTTTAGAAAAACTATGCTAGCTAAACTTGCTGAAGATGATCGGATAGACTTAATGAATGCTCAGAAACAAAGAATGAAGCAACTGGAACATAGAAGGGCTGTGAAAAAACTTACTGAAGAGCGTGGTAACCAGTTCCTTGCAGACAAGCAATGTGAACTTGAGAATGGCAATTGCAGCAAAGAAGACAAGGGTGTATCAATGCAATTTCTGAAGAAGAAAGGCTAAAACTTCTCAAAGAACATACTACAAAATGACTAGGGTATCTTCCTAAAGGAGTTTTTAAAACAGAAGATGATGTTGATACGCCTGGTGAAGAGTTTAGGAAAATGTATCAGAAAAGAAGTGAAATTTGTCAAAAGAACTGATGGCAAGATTTGGTAAATCCTGCATTCTTTTGTATGTAACCACTAGACGTCAGTGTAACTTTTGTTTTACAGTTCATTGTTGGTAGGAATCCACTGTCTTACTTGAATTTTCTAAAACATCCCTTTATTTCATAATTTATAAACAAGTGTCAGATAAAAATTAAACACCGTAATGTCTTTAACTGCAAAATTAATTTTTTCCATTATTGTAGATAATTTGAAGATCTTGATTCCATAGCACCACCTGATGTTATAACACTCTCTCTACATCTAAGTATAGGCCAAACCCAGGCTAACTCCTCAATATCTCCCTGTCTAGAGATTTTCTGTTATCTCCATCCTCAAGAAAGTCTATTCACATTGACTAATAAAAACTTTGGGCCATGGTGAACTGCTTTCTATTACACACCCCCCCACTCCCCGATACTGGAAAGAACCAGTGCATGGGACTGTTTTCAGAAAAAGGAAATTGGGCTTTGGCTGTGGAAACAGCTGCTCTACAATACAGGGCCCTTAAGGTCACAGAGGAGAGCAAGCCTTCCCAGACTCAAGACATAAGGAGGAGGCATCATCCAGGGCAAAAGGCTTGTTCAACTCATTTCCTTGTTAAATGGTTTTAGCTGGACCGTATCAGCTAGTGACATGTGATGCTATGAACTATAATCTAGACCCAGGAAAATGTCACTTGAGCAGTAACTGGTGTTCAGGAACTATTAAAGGATATATGTATACTTCAGGACATAGTATAAAATAAACAGAGAAAGTGGTGTGAGGAATACATAAGATACAGATTACAGACAGGTAGGGATTTGCTCTGGGATGGAAGTGAAAATAAAAATCACAAGTGGATAAATTGTCAAAAACAGAGAAGGGAAAGTAATAGTGAGTTGCAAATGCTAATAACATCAAGAAACTGGTCAAAACCACAGGTTCCTAGTTGAAAACAGTCCAAATGTCCTGCCATCCCCTTGGTCAGGATCTCTCTGAATCCATCTTTTTACAGCTGGAGTCATGAACATCCTGGGGAAGCATGGAGGAGTCTTCTCCTGGTCCCTATTGAGGAGTTAGACCAGGATGGTGCAAATCCTCAGGGAAAGACGGACCATTAAGAGCAGCTAACACTGGCCCTGAACAACACAGCTCTCAACGATACACAGGAAAATGTTAGCTGTCAAGTTGGTATAGATTCAAATTAGAGCATTAAAAATAGGATATGAAATATAATTTGCATGGTAACTGTAAAAAATAGCTTCAGAAAAGTTCACAAAGTAGGGCCGGGGATTTAGCACGATGGTTCCAGCGCCTGCCTTGCAAGCACAAGGACCCAAGTTCGATCCCCGGTACCAAAAAAAAAGTTCACAAAGTAAAGGACAAGGAATTAGAATTTTTCACAGTGAAAAAAAATGAATTGAACACAAAAATAGCAATGCAAGAAATTAGGGATAAAAAAGCTATAAAGCATATAGAAAACAAATGGCAAGATGACAGAGGTCAGTCTCTCCTTACTGGTAATTATTCTAAATGTAAATGAATTAAACTCTACACAAAAAGATTAGCAGAATGGGTTAAAAAACAAAAAAGAAAACAACCATGATCCAACTATCATTTTAGATTAAAAGACACAAATAAGTTGAAAGTGACAGCTTAGAAAAAGACATTCTATTTAAATAGTAACCTAAAGACAGCAAGGATGGCTATATTAATATCAGATAATACAGACTTTAAATCAAAAAAGATTATAAGACACAAAGATGGACTTTGCTTTATTACCCAATTAACATAATCAAAACACACAAAGAAAAAACTGAATGAATTGAAGGGAGAAAAACAGTTCTACAATCAAAACTGAAGATAGCAATACCCCAATCCCAGTAATAGACAGAGAGAAGAGTGAGAAAATAAAGGACCTAAATAATACAATAAACCAAGCAGACCTAATAAATATGAGGAGAGCACTCCATCCCACAATGGCAAAATATACATAGCTTTCAAGTGCACTTCAGACATTCAAGATTGACCATGTTAGGACACACATTAATCCCCATTATTTTTTTTTTACATCATACAAAGTATATTCTCTAACTACAATGGGGTATAAGTTGGAAATAACAGAAGAAAAACAAAATTTACAAATATGGAGAAATCAAGCAGCATTTCCTTTAATAGGCAAAGAAGAAATAACAAAGGAAATTAGAAAATACTTACAGATGAATAAAAATAAAAGCACAATATAACTAAACTTTTGGGATGCAGCAAAAGCAATGTTTGGGGAAACATATGCTATAAACATATCAAAAAAGAAAGATCTCAATTCATCAGTCTACCTGTATACCTGAAGGACCTACAAACAAAAGAACAAATAAAACACAAAACTAATTTTTAAAAAATATGAGAACCAAAATTAATATAATAGAGAAAACAATACAGAAAAATCAATGAAATCAAAAAATGGTTCTTTGAAAAGGTTACCAAAATTGATGAACCTTTACATAAATTAAAGTGGGGGGAATTACTACCAATTCTACAGAAACATAAACTGACTCTGTAACAGAGAGAACAGGCAAATTCTCAGGTACACAAAACCAACCAGGACTAAATCATGAAGAAATAGAAAACCTGAACACATTAATAAATAGCAGGAAAACTGAACCAGTAATGGAAAAAAGCTGAGCAATAAAGAAAACTCTTGGATCTGGTGGTTTCACTGGTGAATTCAAGTAAACATTTAATGAAGAACTAATACCTGTCCTTAATGCTCACCCAAACTGTAGCATGACTTCTAACTACATTGTATAAGGCCAACAATATTTTGATTCCAAAGCAGAAAAAGACACTATTCTTTTTTTTTTCACCAGGAATCGAACCTGGGACCCTGTGCTTGCAAGGCAGGCGGTGGAACCACTGAGCTAAATCCCTGGCCCAATTCTTGATGACTGATGTAAAAATTATCCAGAAAGTATTAGCAAATATCTGAATTATGGAGCATACTAAGGGGACTATACAGTGACCAAATAATTTACTCCTGCAATATATGGTTGCTTCAACCTGGGCTGGGGATTTAGCTCAGTGGTTCTGCCATCTGCCTTGCAAGTGCAAGGTCCCAAGTTCAATCTCCAGTACCAAAGGGAAAAAAAAAAAGGTATGGGTGCTTCGACCTAAGAAAATCAATCAAAAGAAAAGGCAAAAGAAAAACACACACAATCACCTCAACTGATGTACAGAACCATTAGACAACATTCAATATCTTTGTATGAGGAAATCTCTAAGCAAACCAGTTATACAGAGGGGTCCTTAACATAAAAAAAGTCACAGAAAAAAACCTGACAGCTACAATTATACTAAATGTTGAAAGACCAAACACTTCCTGGAAGAGCAAAAACAAGACAAGTCTGCCTGCATCCATCCAAATAGTATTTGAAGATCTAGTCATGGTAATACAGGCAAGAAAAAGAGAATAGATCAAAATGGCAAAAAAAAAGCAAAATTATTTCTGTTCACATGTAACAGTACAAAACCCTAAAGATTGTACCAAAAAACAATTATGGCTAATAAATTCAGCAAACAAAGGCAAAAACAACACACAAATATCAGTTGCTATACACTATAACATCAAAAAGAATATGACACTAAGGAATTAACCAAGGAAGTAAAACATGTGCACTATAAAAACTATAAATATTGCCAAAAAAAATAAAGAATAAAAAATAGGAAGATACTACATGTTTATGGACTGGACTAGTTAATATTATTAAGATGTCTATAGTACTCCAAAGTGATTTACAGATTGAATGAAATAGCCATCAAAACCTCAATGATTTTTTTTTTCTTTTTTTGGAAAACAAAAATCCATCTTAGAATTCATATTCAAGGGTCACTGAATAGCTAAAGTGATCTTGAGCAAGATCAAAACTTACTGCAAAGCTATGGCAATTAAGTGTTGTTCTTCCATAAAGACAGACACATAGATCAATGATGGAATAGAGTCCAAAAATAAAACTCTCAAATGTCTGGCCAATAATTTTCCACAAAGGGAGCCAAGACTGAAAGGACATACCTTCTAATACATAAGCTAGGAAAAGTGAATATCTACATGTGAAAGAATAAAGCTGGAACTTAACCTGACCTCACATACAGTAACTATCGCAAAATGGACCAAGCTGGACATGGTGGTGCACTCTTACAGCACTTGGAGGATCACTTCAGCCCGAGATCAGCTTGGGCCACATAGGTGAACTCTGTATTAACACAGCAAAACCCAATCTCAACCAAATCAAACAAAACAAAACAAAACCACACAAAAAAAACTGGATCAAAGATCTAAATGTTGGAGCTAAAACTATAAAACCCTCAGAAGAAAATAGAGGAAAAGCTTATGATATGGGATTTATCAAGGACTCCTTCGAAATGACGCAAAGGCAATAAAAGAGAAAACAGACAAACTGGATTTTATCAAAACAAAAATCACATATATAAAAGGACACTAACAATAAAAAGCCAACCCACAGAATGGAGCAAACATTTATAAATCACATAGCTTTGATCCAGAGCACATCTGATCCAAAGCATACAGAGAATTCCTAAAACTCAACAACAATAATCCAAATTAAAAAACAGCCAAGGGACTGGAATAGAAATTTTTTGAAAACATACAAAAGGCCAATTAGCTCATCTCCCTCAATATCACTAATCTATAGGAAAATGTAAATCACAACCTTAATGAAGTATACCGTACACCAGTTTGGATGGCAATTACTACAATAATACAAAATGAGTGTTGACAAGGCTGTGGACAAACTGGAACTTTGATGCATCACTGGCTAAAAAAACAAAAAAAGTACTACATGATGCAGTGAAATAAAAGTATGACTGCTCCCAAAATAATTAAAAATAGAATTACTATATCATCCAGCAATTCCACTTTTGCACATACTGCATGTCCAAAGGAATTAAAAGCATGGGAAGATATCTGTACACCAATATTCACAGCACCATTACTTACAAAAGAGCATAAAGGTGGAAATAACACAGCATACACTGATGGATGGTGAGCAAACACAATGTAGTGCAAACATGCAATGGAATATTATCCTTAAAAGGAAAGGACGTTCGATTCGGCCTTGTCCTCCAACATAGGTATAGCTTCAAAATACTGTGCTAAGTGAAATGAGTCAGATGCAAAAGAATAACTATTGTCTGCTTCCACCCATGAGGTACTTAGGTCAAATGTACAGAAAGAAAAAAAGAATGGTGGTTGGCAGGGGATGAAAGGAATTATCGTTTAACAGGTTGTTTCAATTTTGCAAGAGCAAAACCTTACGGAAGGGTGGTGATGATTGTTGCACAATAATGTGAATGTACTAAATTCCACTGAACTGTACACTTACAATGATTAAAGTGATAAACTTTGTTACATATATCTTATCACAAAAAAACAAATGGCACCTTAGAGGAGATTCTTCCAAGAACAATTTATATCAGACTGACAATTTCAATGAGAAGATTTCACAGCATAGTCGGGAATGGATAAGTGTCAGGTATAAGAAAGAAGAAAACTTGAGTGCATGGACCTAGACAGTTACCAGACTGGGTGAAGACAAGTTGGATGACATCTCTTAGGCTCATTATAAGATTATTGATCCTGAATCCTCACCTTGAGGCTCTGGGACAGCAGGTACTGTGATGAGAGGGCAACAGGAATGCTCCCAGTCCACAGCACCTACCAGGAAACTGGGAAAAGCAGCGTACCCATGGTCCAGATCTCAGGACAATGCTGCTCCTCAGGAGAAGGAAAAAGGCATAATCTAACCTAGAGGACAAGAATGGGCATACAAGACTTACCCAGAGAGGATGTAAGTGCCAAGTTCTCCAGCATCACGTCAAGGTACAGGTGTCTCTGGGCCTCATCAAGAAGATCCCACTCCTCCCAAGAGAAGTACACAGCCACATCTTCAAAGGTGACACTACCCTGGCAAGACAGGGACTGATCAAACCGTGACCACTGTTTCTCTGAAAGACCCACCATCCATGTCCCACACATCCACTCTCATGACCACCTTCCTCCCAAGCTCCCCAAACCTGAGGAGATACCAGTCTGATGTCATTAGTGCCAGCTCTCTGTTCATTCACGCTGTTTTCCATTCTGCAACCAGACAGAACTTATCAACCTCTGGAAAAGATAACTTCCCTCCCCTGATCCAAAACTCTCACTGCCTCCACAATAGATGCCTAACTTCACAGGTGCTCAGTCCAAGCCTGCCTCCTGTCTCCTCTTGTCTGGAATTCTTTGCCAATGAAAAGGACCACAGTTCCCTAAACACTCTCACTTCCAACCAGTTCTGTAGGCTGGTATCTGCATACCTGTGACAAGCTCTTTCTCTGGTGGCCCTAAATGGGAACTTCTCCATGCAACTCCAAGTCCCTGATCTTGGTGGTTCCCCAGGGTCCCAATCTAAAATTACCAGAAATCTGAAGAAAATGTGGGTGGCGGCTTGGAGCAGTGGGTGACTGGGACATGCTCCACTTACCTGAGCAGGTTCCAGCAGCACCTCAGCAGGCTTGGGAACCTGCGGGAACAGCCAGACCAGAGAGGCTCCCTGGACCCCGGCACTGCCCCAGAGCCAAGCAACTGCGCCCAAGTCGAGGGCCAGCCTCGTGCCTCAGGGCCTGCGTAACCGACCTCTATCAGCTGTCGGCCGTGAAAGCAAGCGTACAGACCCCAGGTCTCCGTTCCCGCGCCCCTCCTCCGCTGAGCGGCCCTCGGGCACTCCGCAACCCCAACCAGCCCGCGTCTGCATGGCGCGGGGCCCGGGGCGAGGAGGCCTCTCCTCGGTGTCCCGCAGCTGAGGTCCGTCCGCGGTGATTACGCGGCCAGGGCTCCCGAGTCCTCCCGGGGGAGAAGCGGCGCTCACCTGGGCCGGGCCCCTCGGCGCAGCCGCCGCCATCGACTCTGGGGCGCCCGGGGCGGGCACCACCGATCCAGACATGCGGCGTCCCCCACTCAGGCCCCGGTCAGTCACTGCGTCTCAACGCGGGACACCGGAGGGGCTGTCGACAGGCCCGACAGCAGAGACGGCCAAAATGACCGCCAGAGAGAAGCCGGAAGTCCCTCCCCAAGTTTACGCCCGCTGGCGGGGCCCGGTCCCCGGGTCGCCAAGGGAACTACGCACTGCGTCGCTGCAAGCGTTTCTGGGTACCGGGCCTTTTTTTTTTTTTTTTTTTTTAATAGCGTCTCACTGTGTAGGTCAGGTTATCCTTGAACTCGCCATGTAGCCCAGGCTGGCCTCCAACTCATGGCGATCTTCCTGCCTCTGCCTCCCGAAGCGTTTCTGGGTAATGCAATGCCCACTGCTACTGCAGCGCCGCGAGGGGCAGCCCATGCCCTACCAGCGCGAGAAAAGACTCACTCGCCACGCGCTGGGTGCCGGGAAACGTCTTCGACCTCTCGGGGAGCCCGTGGATGGATGCCTTGGATTGGGGAGTCGAGTGTAGTATGTGTGCGTCTATGTATGTGTGTGCGTGTTTGTGTGTCTGGAGATTGTTCGCACTCAGCTGCATCCACATCCCTTTTTTAAATTTAAATTTAAATTTTTTGTTATTTTGAGACTAAACCTCACAAAGTCACTAATTCGTCCAGCCTGAGCTGGAATTGGTGATCCTCCTGTTTCAGCCTCCCAGAATGTTGGTATTACAAGCTTGTGCCATCACGCCCAAATCTGCGGTGGAAGGGATCGCTTAAATCTTAGAGGTTGAGACTCTTGCAGCAGAGCCGAGGCGCCCTCCGCTGGAGGTGAAAGTAAGTGCAGCTCACAGGCAGCCGTGCGGGCTGCAGAGATGGAGCCCAGACCGGAAAGGACAACCGGGGCGAGGTGGAGGGGCCGAGGGTTCCTCGGGAGCAGGCTCTCACCTTAGTTTCTGACACTGGCCACGCCCTGCCCTGGAGAAACCAGACCACTGCTGCTTCTGGACCTGCTCTGATCACCGCGGATCGGAAATGGTGACTTGCTGCTGCCCAGCGCCTGCTGGCGCCAAGGCAGCTCTTAAAACACACGGTGTCCTCATCCACCGTACTCACCGGATCTGGCACCCTGCGACTTCTGGCTCTTCCCCAGTCAAAGTGACCATGAGAGGGAAACATTTTGAATCGATTCAAGGCATCGAGGCAGCCAGGACAGGGCAGTTAAAGACACTCAGGGAAGAGGACTGCCGCGCTGCTTCAGAAAGTTGAGAGGACGAGGGGATGAGTGCATTCTGAGGGCGATTAAGGCAATGCGTCTTTTAATCTAATAAGTTTTTAACAATTTATTTTGTAATTTTTAATTTTATTAGTACAAGTCTGCAGTACATAATGATTACATTCCTCGAGAGGTTTGGTGCAAGTACATTATACATCTCAGTTCTTTTTACTTCGCTCCGCTCCTTCTCCCATATCTCCATCTCTGTCTCCTTCCCATTTGCAGAAGAAACTAATGTAAACACTCCCCGTGTCCTCTAACCACACCGGGCACCCCGGACAGGACAGGTTGTCTGGTGAACACTAAGGTAAGCTTGTGTGCTGAGCCTCTTTGCTCTGCTCGCTGAGAGCTCCTGGGACAGATACGGGCACCTGAGGGTGCCCCATAAGCTGCACCCTTGCAGCTGCACCCCCTCTCAGGGTACATCCCACAGTGCCATCTGTATGCACCATGGAATCCACTGTGAAGGTATTTAACACCACTTATCCTTATATTTTAACGGGTCCAAGTGGCAAAGTTTAAATTGTTTATCTTATCACAATTTTTTAAAATGCTATTGTATAATTACAACTGGGTTTTTTTCCCAAAATTATTGAGTTCTAGACTGAATGACAGGAAAAGATAGTTGCATAGATATTACTTCGTGTAATTCCTCCTTTCTAAAGATAAACAGAAAATATTACAAAGAAAGAAGCAGGAAATATATGTTACCGATAAAGGAAAACTATCCAAGTAGATTCATAGTGAGGTGGGACTCCTGACTGTGAAACAGGAGCAAGTGTGATTATAAAAGGAAAACTCCCAAACATCTGAATGAAATGTAAAGTCACTGTCACCAATGTTACCTACCTGTGATTAGAGATTCCAGCATATATATCACAAGTTGCACAATTGGAAATCCTATTTTCAAAAACAAAAACTGAACGAAGCCAACCTTCAACATATATGTCGATGATATGGTTTAGCGGGGGTTGTCCAACTTGCAGCTCACAGACCACTTGCCATTATTTTTTTAAATATTAAAATAGAAATATTTGAGAGGGAGTTTTGTTACTCAGCAACATTGACTATATTATATATTTTATACGGGCTCACAACAGTTTCTCTACACTTACTGCAGCACAGGCAGGCCAAAAGTTTGCCATGATATATAGAAAACCTACAGAACAGGTAACAGTAAAGCATTACTGAATTAATTAGGTAATTTAACAAGTTTGCTAAGTGAGAAAGTACTGTACATATCCTCACTTCTTTTTCATCTCTTCCCCAACATGGCTTCCTGGTGCTCTCTCGGACTTCTCCCTGTTTCACTCCAAAGTACTGCTGTTAGTCCTTATTTTTGGTCTTATTCCAATTTTCCTGCGTAAGTGTCTGCACACTTGATTTTCCCTCTTCTGTACTCTCAACCCTTTTTCACCCTTTCATCACATGCGTGCGCGCACACAAACACACACACACCGCTGTTATCTTTGTTACTGGCTGTCAGTTTATACCTCCCATTTCTTTTTTTCCTCCAATTTGTGATCTGTATTTTTCTCTTAGTCCTCTTCTTCCCTGTTCCTCTGCTCCATTTCTTCCTATTTCTCTTCTTCTGATGTTCACTCAAGTTAATGTTTCTTTCTCCCATCTTCTTTACTAGGTTTCCTTCTTTTTCCTTCTCTCCTTTCTGCTTCTTTTCCTATTCTCTCTGTCCTCTCCTCTTATATATCTCCTCTCTCAGTTTTCTCAGTCTGTCTTCCAGTTATCATCTACTTTTCTTTTTTATTCTTAACAAGGCTGTGAAAAGACACACATTTGTATTAATATTTTATCAAATAATTCATTTAATCTACAGTGTGTAAATGAAAGTTCAAATACATCTAAAATTAATAAGCTTTTCATACAACCTGATAGTGGATCAATTACCTCTTCTTGTAAATGATTCCCAGGAGGACAACATAAGATCCTGGTTTTCAGGGACTAAGGGGAAAAGCTCAGTACAAGCACAAATGGACAGACCCCACCCATTGGCACACACATGCAGTGACACTTTTGTATGCACACACACATGCATATATATGCAGACACATGTCCATAGATACTGGAACATTTGAAGTCCCACACAACACACACAGTCAATACATTAGATTTCTTTGTCTAAATGATACAAACAAAATTTTAAAATATAATTCTAAATACAATAAGAGCATCATATTTATTACATGAGAAGTTGTAAGGAAGATGCTAAATGTGATGAAAGTGCACAAATAATTGAATACCTAAGCAAAATTAAATACTAATATTAAAAGGTCATTTATATTAATTAAAGTAACAGACTTAATTTTTAATATCTGCAATTTAAAGTATTATAAAAACATTTAAATAATATTAACAAAGCCTAATAGCAATAATAAAATATGCACTTGATGTAATTTACATCCACATATAGATAATGCAAAATTTTACTAACATTCCAAAACAGTTCCTTGAAAATTTATAATGCAAATAAAATGTACATTTGGTAAAATGTATACATAGTTTATATTTTCATTATGCTAAAATAACAGGAATTTAAAGGAATAAAAGGCTAAGCACAATAAGTTAAGAAAGTAGATAAAAGTAGATGTAAATGAGTTCACAAATTCAATAATCAAATGTAAATAATTTGAGAAAGGGAAATAATTATCAGTGTGAAACTTAGTTTCAGAAAAACAAAGAAACTGGTCAACGCTGTCAGGTGTGGATCCACTGGCCCTTCATAACAGCCCAACACTTCCCAGTACTGTCCAGTTGAGTCCCTGTGAAATTTACAGTCCTTCCCTCTAGCGTACCCCAGAGGAATAGGCACAAATCTCAGGGGAGACCTACCCCTGAGGCTCCCCAGTGTGTAGGACAGGACAGGACCATCATGGAATTAATTTACCTTGAGCATTGTCTCCCAAAGACAACAACTAGGACACTGGAACATGGAAGTGAAGAATCGGAGATAGCAAGGGACTGCCAGGGGCAAGCTGTGCAACGGACCTCACACCCAACAATTAAGACCAGGGAAGCTCAGGGCCGGGAATTTATCTCAGCGGCACTGTGCCTGCCTTGCAAGTGCAAAGTCCTGAGTTCAATCTCCAGTACCATAAAAAATAAATAAATAAATAAAAAATAAAGCGCAGGGAAGCTCTGTTCAGAGAGCATCCCAAATGCCCTCTCCTGCTATTTATTTACCATGCCAGGTTTTAAAGCTGATATTTAGATCTTTGTTTGGCTCATGTGCAGGTTTCCCTTAGATTTGTTTTCTGGAAAGTGTTCGAATTATTCTTCCATGTTGAGTGATGAAGCCCACAGAGGAAAATTTTATTGAGAGCTTTAACTCCAGTTCTGATACATAAATGCCTTTCATAAAGAGAAGGTCTCACCCAGCCACTGGACTGTGAAAGTCTCATCATATTGAGTGTTGAAAAAGACCAGGAAGAGTTTAAGACTTCAAGGTGAAAACAGCTGAGGTGGTTCAGGGAGCAAATAGGCTAAATGGTGCAGTCAAGTAGTCAAGTCAGGAAGGAAACACGAAGCAGGGCGAAGAATGGAGCCTGGGTCCTCTGAATTGTGCAGAATTTGATGGGGACTGAACAAGAGAATTGCAAAAGACAGGGAGAAAACAGACAATATATATTTTTTTCTTTTGAATTTAGGTGATGGTGTACTGTTTTCACAATAGTAGCCGCAGGTTCTGGATAGACTATGGTCACAGTTCGTGAGCAAAAAAGGGCAAAAAGTCGGGAAACAAGCATTAATGAAGGCAGCGATTCTCAATAAGGAGTGATGATTATGAAAAACAGTCAAATACACTTGGATGAAGCAGGAGATGGTGTAAAAATTTATATATGTGCACACCAGGATGAGGATGCTGTAGATGGCTCTGGTCTCAGGGGAGGATGTAGAAGAGACATTGGTCCTGTGGATGTGTTCCACCTGCTGCTTGTGCCTGTGTAGGATGAAAACCATGGAGATGCTGGCCCAGAGCATGAGCACCATACACAAAGCATCAGGGATGGAGAAGAATATGACAGCAACTGATAAAAATTCCTCATAACCTCTAGCAGAACAGTAGGAAAAGTCTGATTCATTGGTGATGTTTGTGTTTTTCCATCTGGCAGTCACACTTGCAGGAAAAGGGATATTCAGCAGTAAATGCAGGACCCACCAGTGCACAGCACACATGCTCATGTACTTCTGAGCTGTTACTTTAAGCTCTGCCCACTTAGAACCCTTGGAGTTCATTATGACGGCCTGGAAGACTCCCAAGAGGCAGGTATTACCAGTGGTCACACCCCTACCCACTCTGTGAACACAGAAAACAAGTTTGCATGCAAAATCACTGAGGAAGTGCTCCACCCCAAACGCTGCCATGGTCTCTGGGATCCCCCTTGAGAGAATGACCAAGAGGTTGGCCACAATCAGATGCCTGAGGATCAAATCTATCGACCTTTACCTTCATCCACTGAAGTAGAGAAATAAATACTGACTGAAGAGTGAAAAATTCCCCAGGGTTCCAATGACAATCTGGACAAGGAAGACCAGTCCAATATTCACATCCATGGAGACCAGTTCAGCTATGTTCTCTGCATTTGCATTTTTAAATACCAGATTCTGCATGAACATAGGAGTTGCATATTTTATTCACGGAAAACTACGTTGAATTTTTTCATTTTTACTGTTATTGTTTCTTTCATAAGCACGCTTTGCTTTTATTTAGATATTTACCGAGCTTTATAGTTTCTTTGTAGTGCACATACAATGTATGGACCACATTCACTAAAGTTTTGCATATCAATAATAAATTTAAATTTTACAGCAGCATAATTCAGTCACTACTACTATTCTTTATATTCCAGGAGACTTTAGCCACAAGGACTCACTGAAATATTAATGGAATCTGACTTTGAACCAGAATAACCTCCTTGTAACAACATCATGTTACCTTGTAACACTGTATATGGTACCCAGTTCCCTAGTTGTGTTGTTCAAAAATAAAAACGTGTACATTATTGAACAATAAAAATATTTCATAGTTGGGTTTTTGAAATATTATTGTTATCTAAATATTATTCAACTGTCCAATACATATTGAAGAATAAAGAATCAAGTTTGAAAATTCTTAATAAATGTGCATACATTGAGTAATTTACCATACCCAGTTTGTTTGTTGAATGTGGATAAATATATAAAAACTATAATAAGAATAAAAGTATTCATTTCACTTCTTGCCAGAAGAACAGAGGACATAAATTACAGAAAAATATTGTAGTTTGTCCTATGCCTGGGAAACGATATTTAAGTAGTGATGAAATGTTTTGAAAGCAAACTAAATTAAACCTGGATAGGAAATGTGTGGTTATGTCAGTATTTTAGATAAATATTCAAATTAAACTGATTATCTAACTTGTAAAACATTGAAATAAAATACAGCACAAGAATATAAAATGAACATGGGAACCATAGAATCAAGTTGAGGAAAACTATTCACAAAGACTTTGTTTCCATTTTTTCAGGAGGGTTCCTTTTAAACTGCAGCCACAACAGCATTTGTTATCATTTGATTTCTTGATGATTTCTATTCTTTTTGGGATAAGATAGAATATTGAGTGTTGTCTTAATGTGAATTTCTGAAATGGTCAGTGACAACGAACATTTATTCATCTATTTGTTGGTCATTTATACTTCTTCTGAAGTATTTTTTGTTTGTTTTTGTTTTTGTTTTTTTGTACCGGGGATTGAACTTGGGTACTTGCGCTTGCACAGCAGGTGGCGAAACCACAGAGCTAAATCCCCAGCCTAAGAGTGTCTATTTATTTCAGTTGCTTATTTTTTTAATTGGGTCTTTTATTTTGGAGGGGTCCTTTTGTTTTAGTACTTTATATATTCTAGGTATTAGTCTTCTGAGAAATAGCTGGCAAATTAATTTCCGTTCTTTAGGTTGTCAGTTCACTCTGTTGTCATTTATTTTGCTGTACAGAAACTTTATAATTTGATATAATCCCATTTGTTGGTTCTTGATGTTATTTCTTGTGAAATTGGAATTCTGTTTACAAATTTCTCGCCTATGCCTATAACTTCAGAGTTTTACCTATTTTATCTTCCAGCAGGTTGATTATTTGTTTTTCTGTTTAGATCCTTCATTCATTTTGATTTTAGTTTAGTACATGGTGAGAGATATGTGTCTCTCTGGCATACAGATGGCCAGTTTCCCCAGCACAGCTTGTTAAAGAGGTTGTCTTTCTTCCAACGTATGTTTTTGGGTCCTTTGTTGATCAAATAGCTGAATGTGAGGATGTTTCTGTATCCTCTATTCTGTCCCATTGATTCAATGTCTGTTTTTGTGCCAATACCATGCCACTTTTTATCACTGTTGCTCTGTAGTATAGTTTGAAGTCAGCTGTTGTGATGCTTCCTGCTTTTCTCTTGTTATCCAAGATTGTCTTTGTTATTCTGAGTCTCTTTTGGTTCCATGTGAATTTCAGGATTCTCAGTTCTAATGCTTAGTATTTTGATTGGAATTGCATTGAATCTACATATGAATTTTCGGAGTATGACCATATTGACAATATTGGTTCTGCTTATTGAGGAACAGGGGATATCTTTCAATTTTCTGATGTTCTTTTCAATCTCCTTTTTCAGAGGACTGTAATTTTCACTGTAGCAGTCTTTCATTTCCTTGGTTAGGTAATTTCTAGACATTCAATTTTTCTTCATGTTATGGTGAATGGTATTGTTTTCCTACTTTTCTATTCAGTGAGTTCATTATTGTATACATGAATGCTATTAATTCTTGTGTTGATTGTGTATCCTACTACATTGCTGACATTATTAAGTCTAAGCAGTTTTTGGTGAAATTCATTAAGTGCTCTATATAGAGTATCATGTCATCTGTAAATGATAATTTGACTTTCCCATGTTCTTTTAATTTCTTTCTCTTGCCTGATTGTTGTGGCTAATGTTTCCAGTACTTTGTTGAATAGAAGTGGTGATAATGGACATCTTTGTCTTGTTCCTGATTTTAGAGGGAATGTTTTCAGTTTTTTTCCCATTTAATATGATGTTCACCATTGGTTTGTCATAAATGACTTTATGTCATTGATTTCAAGGTCTTTTTAGTAAGATACCACCTCCATGTGATGTGATTTCAAAATTATCTGACAACAGATAGTATTTATCCCTTTAACTATTTAACTTAAGTGGTTTGAAGTCTGTATTTTGAGTAAAGTTTTGCCTCCGGATGTAATAGCATCAACAGATCTGATCATACATCTTTTATATGTAATAAACTCTCTGTTCACACTTTCACCCTTTTTCAATACTCTTTACAGCCTGTATTCTATTGTTATCAGCAGTTGTTCTTCAATGTGGAAGGAAAAGTCGAAGGAAGAGATGGAGAGAAGGGTGAAAAAGGAGTGTGAGGGGGAAATGTAAATAGGAGAAATAATCATGGGGAAAAATTAGGTATAGGCCAGATTCATTGGAGGCTTTTTAGTTTGATTGAAGGGTTAGTCTTGAAGGTTTTAAGAAGATACTTGTGGCAGCAAGGACAGGATATAGAAAGAGGGATGTGTACATTGGGATTGAGGGAAGATATGAAGTTGTCTGAACCTGTTGATATATTTGTGCATCTAAAAAGTAGAACAGAAGCAAGAAAAAAGAGGAGTCCAGGTAAGGAAAGCAAAAGGATAGAATAGAGAGTGCAGAAGGCTAGTACAAGGGAAGACAGGAGTGACTGAGAGAGCAGACTATACCAAACAAAAAATTTGAGAGGAAGAATTTGAAAAGTTGGAGAAACAAGTAAAAGATAACAATAGACTATTGCTACAGAAGCTTGAGTTGAAGAGACAAAGTAGGGAGACAAGAAGAGTGAGAGAAAATTAACAACTAAATTGAAGCAACCACCCCCCGAAACAAAAATAAAATCAAATTCAGTAGGAACCCAGATCAAATACTTGAAGAAGACAAGGTACACGCAATTCACCCACGGCCATTGTGCCAGAAAGTCTGAGTATCCACACAATTTCATTCCTGCTTTCACTGTGGTCTGACTGCAGGCAACCACACCAACTTCCCCTTCCCCTTGCACTCAAGACCCAAACAAACCCAGTCTCAATAATTCTCC
Organism: Heterocephalus glaber; assembly: GCF_000247695.1. The sequence continues at coordinate 733,212 of NW_004624832.1, forward strand.
CCTCCAGCTCACAGGCAGAATCTGATGCTGTCCCTGGCTGTGGCGTAGGGTGTCTCCAGCCCTAGGTGTGATAGTGGAAGAGTCAGTTTGTTCCCAGGAGGGATTCTTGCAGGAGTTTGTGTGTGGGTGTGTTCCAGTGCAGGTGTGTGTGGGGGGGTCTGTGGAAATCAGACAATGTGTTTGCTCTTTGGTGTGGGACCAGGGTGGCAGGCACAGGCAGTTCACTTTCAGGCAGGGGTCCACAGTGTCAGTGGATTGGAGTTCATGCCCATGGGAGTCCTTGGCCTTATTCCCTTGTTTATCTTCTCCCTGCCCAGGGTGGGGGCTTCCCTTGCACTCTTGAGGCTGCTTCTGGGCTGCAGCATTCTCCATGGTTTGGAGGGAGGTGGGAACAGGGGGTAGCGTCTGCAGAATCTGACCCGAGTCCAGCCTTTGCATCTTCATCTTCATTCATTCATTCCCTCAGGCAGCTTAGGATGCTCTGATAACAGCAGTTCTCAGGGGTTGGTGGCTGAAGCAGTCACAGTGGACCAGGTGTGGTGGCTCCACTTCTCTTCAGTGATCCAGATGTTAGGCTTGATCTTTACATACCATCTTTCTTATTAAATTTCTATTTCAATGCATCAGGCCCTCCCCTGCCACAGAGTACCTGTGGCTCTAATGAATCCTCTCAGTACTTGAAAACTGACTACTCCTCTAGTCAGTGATGTTGGAACTTGGAATGAGGTTCTTGACAAGGATAAGGAAACTCAGTGTTCATCTAGGTTAAAATTTCATCCTATGTTCACTGAAAAGAAAGTTTATGTTTATTTGTTTTGCAAGAATCTTCTTGGTTTGTGTCTTATACTTTTTGTTTTGTTTTCCTTGTCTTTGTTGGAACATTTTAGAGACACATAACGATAGCATTCATCATGAGGAATTTGTACCTGTACACGATATATCTTGATTCTTTTTTACCCATTCCCTTCCCCTCCCTTTCACCCCTCTTCTCCTCCCCTTTATTCCCCTTCTCATTTGAAAATTTTCTTCCCATTTTCTTTTATACATTTTGGTTCTTACTTACACTTTCAGTTTCTCACACTAGAGGAGCAATGCAGTATTTAAACGTGTGTGTAATTTATTTCACTTATGAGTATAGTGTCAAGGTGGATCCATTTAGCTAGAAATGTCTCAAGTTTATCCTTATTTATGACGAAGTGGTACATTGTTGTATAAAAATATATCTTCTTTATCCATTCATCAGTTGATGGGCATTTGGACTGTTTCCAAGATTTAGCTATTACAAACTGTGCTGTTATAAACATGGGTGTGCATATATTGCTGTGGTATGATGTAAGACAGTCCTGTAGCACCGTGTGCTATTTATAGTACACATCTACAGCTTTGGAATTTATTTTTTATTTGATGTGATTTGACCTTAGTCATTTCTCTTCTTGGTTTTTTCTATGTACAAATACTACATAAAGCAGTTGCTTGTTGGACTGAACTTTTAAAAATAGTAAGAAAAGAAAGAAATTAGGAAGAATCCTAATAGCAAGGAATTAAATAAGAAAACAATGGAATAGAAAATTGCAAAGTTCAAATTTCATCACAAATACTGAATTTCCACTTCACCGTTATGTATATCTTTTGTGCACAAAAAGGTTTTTTTCAATAACTAAGTCAAACTTTCTGAATAGTTCAAAATGGAATTTATTTCTAAACATTACTATGAATTCTGGACATAAATGGATTTGATTAAAAACATGATGAATGGCTGCAATTAATGTGGATCTGTGCAGAACTGGCCACCTGTGAGCAGAGCAGGGACCACATCCTGTCATCCCCAAGTGACAGCATCCCACCTGCTCATCTGCCATCACCCCGACAAAATACCTGAAATAAACTACTGCTTAATTATGTATGTATTTTTATTGAATATCCATATGAATTTGAAATATCTTCATTGCATTTTTATAAACATATAAGGAAGTATTCATTATTCTTATATCCACCAAATATAACAACCATGTGTGATGTACAATTTTTGCTAATCAGCTGAGGATTCTTTTGCTTGACTTAGATGGACAATATGAGCTCTCTCATGTCAAAGGGTAGGTTTTCTAGGTGTTCTGATGTCACAAGGTGAGACTGGTTGATGCTGGATCCCAAGAGTGGACACAGGTGGCCAGTGGTCACTGCCTCTGCTGGCCCCTGCCATCCTGATGACTTGTGCCATATATTATAGGTCAAGTCTGTCATGTAATCATCTATACCACTGCTGCCTGCCACTGTCCAGCACAAGCTTATGCCAGACACAGGTCAACTCTCCAGTGTGTGGACCACAGTCCCTCCCAGAATTCCATAAAAGGGCAATGCATGAAGCTGTAGTTGCAGTGGATTCCAGGCAGCTGGAAATGATGGGAACATGGAGTGTTTACTGAGGAAAACCACAAGCAGTAAGTAGAGATAGGCCATGTGAGTTACAACCAGCAAAGTCATAGGAAATGGGGCTGCCCAAGCCCCTTGGAGATCACATCTTACCACAATCCACCTCAAACACTACACACAGAGCTACAGGTTTTAATGTTTGCCCCGCTGGGTTTTGGTCTTGCTTTGGTCCAATTTCTATTCCCCTATTCCTTTTGGGATGGGAATATTTGCCTTGTGCCACTGGAAGTTGGAATTGATTTAGTTTTTAAAAGGCTTACAGCTAAGATTTTGCCTTGAGTCTCAGAATTTGAATTTGGTCTTTTTCAGAGTGCTGAAACTGTTTTAAAACTTTGCCAGCTCAGAGATTAACCAAATGCATTTTGCATGAGATGAATATGAGTCTTTTGGGGGGCCAGGAGCAGAAAGTTACATCTTAACTCTCACCTTGTCCCACAAAAGTCTCATATGTTCAGAGGTGGACCTACTTGAAAGAGGCAAGTCACTGGGGTTGGGGGAAGGTGTAATTTACAAGAGTATATTCTTGTCCCCAGCTCCTCCCTTCTCTGCTCCTGGCTGCCATGCAGTGAACAGCTTTCCTCTATTATGCTGTTCTGCCACGCTGCTTTTGCCTTACAGCCAGTTGACCATGGACTGAATCCATTGAAACTGTGAGCCAAAATTAATCTCTTAAGTTGTAGGTGCCAGGCATTTTGTCCCAGTGACAGGAAAATGATTATAATACCAAGACCACAATAGCTCTTCGATCTCAGGGTTCCTGCCTGTGCAACTGAAATGTTAGAGGAAGAACCTAGAGAGACATAAAAATCTAAGAAAATTGCATCTTTTTCCTGGGCTATTAACTGTGACCATAGAGTGACTTGGCCCTGTAAATCCCAAAAATTTCTGTACACCAATTCACACAGCTATAGTGACAGGAATATTTGGAGATGTTTTTACAATGGGCACTTTCCACTATAGTTTACTATAGTCTCCTCAATCTTGATTATTCATACCTTTAAATTTTTGTACTTTTGTTTAGTGGCACTTTAGGTCTTTCTGTCACTGACCTGTACATCACACTTCAGCTTTGGAGAAAGTGGTCCTGAGAGAAGTTTCCTCCCAACACTGCTAGGGAATATGGGACATACGCTGTAAGGAAGACACTAAATCCACACAGCTCACTAATCCCAAATTCTGTGGTCTGTCATAATGGCAGCATCCTCCCTCAAGGTGATGAGCTCTCAAATTGTGAAATCAGATTCACAAAGATCAGAATTCTGACTTAAGATGTTTCTGTCAAAACTAAAATACCAAAAGTGGACTGAGAATTTTTCACCAACCTTTCTGATGTACAAAGTTCCACAAAGGCTGATTCAGTTTGCAAGTCTGTTTTCATTCCATTCCAGATTTTGGGGCGGGGGGGGGGGGGG
>NW_004624832.1:739557-825094 GCF_000247695.1 Heterocephalus glaber
AAGGGTGGAGGGGGTGAAGGGAGGGGAAGGGAAGGGGAAAGAAAATAAGAACCAAGATACTCATGCAATGGTACAAGATCCCGATGATGAATGCAACTGTATTTTATGCCTAAAATGTACCAATAAAGTTAATGGGGGGAAAAAAAATTCACATCCAGGCCCAGAAATATCTACTTGAAAATGACTGATAGGGACAGGGATTTAGCTCAGTGGTGCTGCTACCACCTGCCTCGCAAGCACAGGGTCCTGAGTTCAAACCCCAGTACCAAAAAAAAAAAAAGAAAAGAAAAGAAAAGAAAATGACTGATGTTCAAGAACTATATATGCACAACTGGTAATGTTAGGGTAGTCCAATACTGGAAAATACTACAAAGGGAGCATCAGAAAACCCTTCAAGTAAAGGGTTAGAGAGGGAAGCCTTGTGTTTGAAATAAGAACAGAGGTAATTAAAGTGTGCAGAGTAGGGAAGAAAAGATAGAAATAAAGTATGGCTTCCAGCCTTGGCATCAAACAGTACTGAACACAAGGTCTGATACTATCTGAACACACTCCTCCACTCTCACTCACCAGGGTCTGTCCAACCCCCTCCTGCTGTGCTTAGAGTCATGCCCTCTCAGTCAGGCACCCAGGCTTCTCCCCCTTACAACAGTTCAGCAACCACAAAGGATCTGGAAGATATAAGTCACTGGGTAAAGACAGGACAGATAAGTGAGAAAGCACTAGCCCAGAATAACCCACCAATGTAAGACTCCAAAATAATACAGTAAAACCTTTGATGGTAGGTAACTTGTTCTGCAGGTGTTCCACAAGACAAGCAAACATTTCTAATAACTTTTTACTTGCTAAACAAGCCATGTCTTGCAATATGAGTATGTGATGCCAAATGTCACATGCTCACAACTGAGCCAACGGTTCTTCTCCCTCAACCTTCATTAAAGAATTGTGGGTGATCATATCCCAATCCCAAAAGGTTAGGGAAGGAGAAAAATAGCAGAGGAATCCCTCACTTCAAATGGGATGTGTAAAATGTGGGAAACAGTACTAAATTTTCTAAAAAGCACCGCCCAAATAGGGATGTAGCAATGTCAGTTTTGAATCTGTTTAACAAAAATGCAATGTAACATTTCTGTGGGATCCTCAAAAGAAGGCAAAAGCAAGTGCCTTTGGATAGGTTCCTTGTTAAAGGTCCATGAAAAGAAGATTCCATTGAGCCAACAGATATCAGTGATTCCATTAGTGATAGTAAAAGTTATCATACACAATAATCCTCCTCGCTTTCCTCTCCCTCACACCACCATGGTTTTCAAAGGTAAGTGCAGGTTAATTTATTTTTCTTTATATTTTGTATTAGATTACAGTACAGTGGTCCTTGGTTCACAAACTTGATCTTTTCCATGATTCTGGTCACAAACCAAGTTGGATGAGAACCAAATTAAATTCAATGGTTAGATTAAATGATTCAGTCCTCATCCAGTTTGGTTTGTGACCAGAATCATGAACAGAATGGAGTTCATGAACCTAAGTACCACTGTATGGTAATCCTTTTTATATGAATATTTTTGGGTTGTGGAACAAATCATCTGAGCCTCTATTATTTCTTATGGAGAAATTTGCCTTAATATACAAGAGCTTTGGATTACAGTCCTGTTTCCAGGATAAATTATGCTCACATACCAAGTTTTTACTATAAAACAAAATGAAGACTGTCTTAAGGTACAGCCCAGTGGGCACAATGACCCTAAGAACTGAAGCTCATGACAGGTGGAGCAAGAAAATGTCAATTAGAGAAAGATGGCAATCTTAAGCCCAAAGGGGTCATTAAGACTGTGGACAGCTCTCTCAAAAGGGCAAGCAAGGTGTCACCTTTTGGGTTAACCTTGAGATTCCTGGCTCCCAAACTCTTCCTAGCAAGGCTTCAGGGAAGTAGTTAGGGAACACAGAGAGCAAGGAGACAATACATAATGGCTGAGCCTTGGCATCCAAAAGCCCTATGTGAGGGAATCAGGAAAAACAGGAGTGCCTATGTTCCACAAATGAAAAGACCAACCCCTGGGAAAAAAGGATGAGCTGACCACAGCCCAGAAAACTGGGCAAAGTGGGGCCTTAGGGAAACCGTTAAGTGTGAGTCACAGAAAGCACTGAATTGTGATACAAGTCCCTGAGACTCATCAACCAGCCTCCACTTCTCCCAGGAAAAGTACACAAAGTCACTGTCAAAGGTCTTGGGTCACCAAAGTCACCAAAATGGCCTTAGGTGAAATGGTAAACAGTCCTTGGCTTTAACCCTCCTGTCTCTCACTGCAAGGAACCACATAAAATATAACATGTTTAATGACTTCCAGTAAATCTGATCTCTAGATCTGATGCCTCACCTGTGAGATCTCTGGCACAACTTTCTCCTCAGGACTCCAGACCTCAGTGTCCAGTTGCCCATGTGCTGCCTCCACTGAGCAAAACCTTAGAGTCAAATGCCTCAAACCTAATTTCTGATTCTCTTGAAAGATAGTCCCTGCTCTCACTAACCGATTTTCATTCTTTCAGATGTTCAGAAAGAAAAGAGAGACACTTGGTTAGCGTCTCACACCCTTTGTTCACAAGCACATCTGAATCAGCAGGAAACCTTGTTGGTTCTAGCTTCAAAATTCTACCCAGAATCTATTAGTTTCTCCACTTCCAGATCCTCCAGCCACTGCTGTGGTTGAGTCACTGCAACCCTCTTGGTGTTAGGTTCCGTAAGAAGCCTTCTTACAAGTCTCCCTGCCTCTATCATTACGGTCCCGCCTCATCTCAGTCTGTTTTCCCGAGTGAACACCGAACGCTTAACTCTTTCAAGGGTCACTTTCTTCTGCCCTACAGAACCTCTACGACTCCCAGCGCCCTAGCAATAAAGGTGGTCTACTCACCCTAGGGTCCAGGCACCCCGGATATGCACCCTGCTCGGCGGAGGCTGGCGCTCGCGATTCGCGGTCGTTCGGTCGTGCGCCTGGGCTCCTGCGGAGCCTGCCCTTGCGCGCAGGTGTCTAGAGCGCCGACCTCCCGCCCGCGAGCCTGACTCGGACGCCAGACCTGGGCCACGCTCACTAGGGTTCAGCAGTTCATGAAAGAGGACTGCGAGGGGCCAAGGTCCGAGAAGGCTGCCCCCGCCCGCGCTAGGCCCATTCCGCGGCCTCGACAGAGGAGGGGTTTTCCTCGGCGCCGCCACCGCCAGCCTCTTTTTAACGGGGACACTGTGTCCTCTCGCCCTTTCCCGTGTCTGACAAGTTCTGAGTAACCCAAAAGTCTGGGCCGCTGCTCTGATGGTTCTGCCCCAAGGCCTACAAGATGTCTGAAAGGAAGATTCCGGAAGTCCCGCCCCACGCCGGCCAGCGCAAGTTCTTCTGGGTAATGTAGTTCCTACGGGCAATCGTCATCAGCGACGCGTGGGCATTCCTGCCCCCGGTAAAGGCCATAATACTAATTCTCCCAGCATTGTTCCTGGATGCCCATGCCTGTAGTCACTTTTGGGAGCTAGGCTGACAGACAGACTCAGCTGGCCAAGGCTGGGACTCAAACTGGCTTCCCAGTTTTATTCATATGTCGCATCTAGTTCTTTTCCTGGGCCTAGGTACCCTGGCATTTCCAAGGAGCTGAGCACAAGGGCTTTTGCCTGTTGGACTGAACTAGCTCTTGACAGCACCTTTGTAGGTAGTGGAAAGTGGCTCTCCCCACTGGGAAAACCCCTCTTTTTTGTGGACTTTGATACAGTACACAACCTGTAAAATTGTACAACGGGGCACTACTGGCCTTTCTGCAGCCACATTACTGGCTGTTTCCTGGCCTATTTTACCCATTTACCTGGCCAACTAGCCAAACCTGTGTCCTTCTACATAGAAAGCCTTAACACTAGGCCTTTATATACCACCCTACTATCAGTGTATGTGGTAAGGGGGTCCTCCATGAGGGTAGATAATCACTACCCTCTTGGCCCTCAGCTCAGTCCATTGACTATCTAGTACCAGTATCAAACTAAATACTGTCTGTTTATTGTGCGATGGGCCTGCACAGCAACAGCCGTCTATTGTGCGATGGGCCTATAGCTCAACCCATCTGTATACCAGGAACTTGGCAGTCTTGGTAGCTAAATTTCTTTGTAGGGGGTTTTCTTTGGTTCCTTAGGTAGACAGAACAATGGTAGAACATCATCTACACTCCACCTGTCTAAACACCTTCTGTAACTCAGAAGAAAGAGAACTTGTGCTCTGTACTCTGTTACTCTAAATATGTTCTGTATTAGGCCAGCATTGGTGCTTAAGTGACCTCTGTCTTGGGGACAAATGTCTATGAAGAAGCCACCCAGCCACTGAGTAGGTAGCTTGTACCTTTACAAGGGGACCTCCCTGGTGACTGATTCACGGGCCTGCAAGGCTACATATGCAGCTAGCTCCTTCTCTGTGAAGGAATAGCAGACCTCTCCCTTCTGTAATTGTGACTAAAATCCTAAAGGCATGCACAGCTGTTCTCTGTGCTACCACAAACCCCAAGCAAAGGCCTTGGCTGCTACATGAGTGTCCAGTTCATAGGGGTTGTGCACCTGCAGGGTTTATGCCTGCTACACAGCCTGCTTTGCCACCCCAAATGTCTGCTCAGCATCTTTTGTCCAGCCTGCTTTGCATCCATTGCCCTATCCACCTGCTTAGCATCTTCTGCCCTCCTCAGGTTATACCCTTTTACTCAGGTTGTACAAGAATTTTAAGATCTGGGATAAGCAGGAAATAAAAGCCCTCCAATACCCCCAGAAGTTCCTAGGAAAGTTTTTAACTATTTCATTGTGGTAGGATGAGGACGCTTCTATGTCTTATGGGTAACAGCCTCTGGAATTGCCTCTGTCCTGCCTGACCAGACAACTCTCAAAAACTTGACAGAGAGCCCAGGTCCCTGAACCTTGGGCTTGCCAATGGCCCATCTACATGCTGCGAGGCACTGCTGGAAACCACCAGCTGCTCCAGACCTGTAAGAGAATTAGAGGTAAACATGATATAGTCAATACAATGAAATAACCACATGTTCTACAGGGCTGGACATGCAGCTAAGTCCTCTGCCATCAGCCCATGGCACATAGTAGGGTTGTACAAGTAACCCTGTGGCAACACAGTGAACATTCATTGCCCTTCTTCTCATGTGAAGGTGAATTGTCCTTGGCTCTCAGCAGCTATGTCTGCAGAGACCATCCTTGTTTGCCATCTCAACCCCTGGAGGATGTCCACTCTCAAGATGTACTCAGGTCACAGACAGATAGAGATCCTGTCTCAGTGCAGACAGTATATATCCAGAGTCACAGGCATTGTTTTTACTTTGATGGCAAAAATAAACCTCTCTATTTTTAAGTTGTGATTTCAAGTATTTTGTCCTAGCAATGGGAAATTGACTAATACAGGGCCCTCATCTTTCACCTGTTTGCTCAGCCAGGCTCTCATCATGGAATCCTCTGCATTGTGTTTGCTATTTTCTGGGTTTCATGGTGTTTTTACACCATGAAAACCTTTTTGGATGGGGGGAGAAATTGCCACTTCATAAGCTAGCTAATTCCTAAATGTAGTAAATAACTTACTTGGAAGCATGCAAGCTAACCATCCTCTTTGACTAAGTATTACACACCAAGTCAATATTTTCCATGCCCTAAATCAACCCAGGGCCAGGTTTCAAGTAACTAGATTCCACCTCTGGAACAAAAAGCCTACTGGACTTACTCAGACTAGCCAGTCCTCAGCTATTGGCTGTATTCTGCCTTCTCCATGGAAAACTTAAAGGACCTGGCCTGGGCTTTCCCATTGCACCTGCTTCTGCCTCCCAACTAAAATCTGGTGTTCTTCCTGTCGCCTTGCATGGCATGCAATGTCTCTTATTTCTAGGGGAACCGTGAATTACATTTTTTTTTCTTTCAATGGTGTTGACTTCTATATGTCCCTACATCTTTATAACAAAGATGCTCCCACAAGCAGCTTCTTTAAGTAAAGGGAAAAAATGAAGCCTAAGATGGCTACACTTTGGTTGAGGGTGTGTATAGAGGGGGGTGATTTCCAGTGGAAATTAATCCCAGGTCAGCAACATTTCAGTGCAGGGGCACCTCATTAGTCTCAGTGTAAATAACCGACATAACCAAGATTGATTCTGGCTAGTGTAAATAACTTATGTAACCAAGGTCATTACTGGCACATGGCCCCTACTGTGTATTTTGGTATAAATGTAGACTGCCACAAGGGTTGGGGGGAGATTAAGTGGCCAAGGACTGCTGTGAGGATGGGTAGCCTAGGGGCCCGAGGACTGCCAGTGTGCATGTCCAAGCAGCACATGAGAATAAAGATGTGGAATCCAGTCCAGGTTCTGCAACTCTTCTTCGGGCTACCTGAATCTCAAGTGAACCTCCCCAGTCTGAACTGGTTTCAAGACAACTGGCATAGTGCAGCAGGATTCAACACAGCCCAGGCCAAGGTAGAAGCATCATTAAGAGGAGGCACCTGTGGCCAAGGGTTAAAAGCAGACCAGCCCAAAGCAAAGTGTTGAAGGAAGAGATATATGCTGCTCATAAATCATGTCCAGAAAGAATGCATGCTGCTGACATAACTGAACTCATCAACAAAGACAGCTCAGGGACTCAAGATGCCAAGCTGCTTCCATGCAGGAAGGCCCATCTGGTGGTGATACCGGAAAAAGAGCAGTGATATAGTCCAGGGGGCCCATGAAGGTAAAAAAAGAGCAGCAGTGGAGCTAGGAAAAGGCCAGAGCCTGCTTCCCAGGCTTTAGGCCCAAGTATGAAGTCCATGCCACTACAAACAGAAATTAAATCTGAATTCAAGTCAGAGCTGGAGGCAGGCCCATGACCCAGGCTAGAGCCACGACAAGGAAAGCAGCACACAGCAGATCTTGCCCAAATGACTGTGTTAAGGCTCTCAGAGTTTACAATAGAGTGACTTATAAGAGCAGTATGGACACTAGAGAGACCATGTGTACACAGAACTGATGCACATCATATGGGTGCTTGATATGGGACAATCAGTGCCTGATAGTGACACCAGAGGCATTTAGCCAGTGGATGCTGGGAGGAGCTTGACCAAGGCTGCTGGGGTAGCTGGACCTGGCAGTCACCAGGAGCCAAGAGGCAGATCTAGAATTGGGAGTGAGGCAGCCACAGTAGTCATAAGAGACAATGAGGGGCACAGAAAAGAGCAAAAAGTTCAAGCTGGAGAGAAGCAGGAGCCCAAGCAGACTGAGAGCAGCCAAATGACATGCTGTGACCCCTTTAAAGACAATTCTGCCCTAATCAACAGTTCCAGAAGAGGAAGGTTCCCCATGGGAAACAAATGGTCGAGACCTGGAACATAAATTTGCAGGACGACAAGGCCTCTGCAGATGATGCCATGCCAAAGAGTAATCTGGCTGGGGGCAGGACCAAGGTGCTCAGTTAAGGGCAGTGAAGGAGAATTTGGGGCACCATGCTGTGCTTCTACTCATTGATCCCCCACAAGTGTACAGCATATTCTCATATTAGTGCACATTGTACCCTGGACACTGATAAGCTGTAGCTTGATTTATGGCAATTCTGATGTGTTCCCAGGCAATATGGCCTGCATAGATGTGACTCTAAAGTTATTGGTGTTATGAAAATGTGCATACTAGAAATGCATTCTAAAGAAATAATTCCAATTACATAATATCTGGGAGAATAAGTGAAAAAAATTCTGGTAACATGCTTGGAGACAGAACTATTGTGAAATTATCAGGAAGGATGGAAGGTAAGGAAAATGGTCATGAGACTTCATAACACAGTCCTTTACTGCATGTTGGAAATATACATTACAAAAGGTAGGTTACATTGTTGTAGCAGTGATTCAAGTAAGGTGAATGAATTAAAAAGGAAGAAACTTTTGGTTTCAGAAACAGTTTAAATACATATCAAAACATAAAAACTGTACACTTCATTTATGAAACTTTATTTGCACTTGATCTTAGCCAAAAAGCCAAAAAGTGATTTATGCAACTTTATATGTAATAGACACAAACTGGAAACCACCTAAACATCCATTAACAGTTGAACAGAAAAACAAATAGTAGGATATCCAGAGAACTATTCAGCAATAAAAAGAATGAACTACTTACATAAACATTACTGACGAATCTCAAAATAATTATGTAACACAAATAATTCTATAGGGTGTTTTCTTTTTTTGCAGTATTGGAGCTTGAACCCACAAACTTAGTACTGTGCTTCTGAGCATTTAATTTTTTGAGACATGGTCTCAATTAGTCACTAAGTTGCAGAGGCAGGGCTTGAAATTTTGACCATTCTGGCTCAACCTCCACATTTTAGGTGTTTACCACCATGCTTAGCTAGATTTTTTAAAAAGGTAAACACTTTATGATTCCAATAATATGCAAACAAATCCACTGTGAAAGAAATAGACACTTAGAAGTCCAGGGAGGACAGAGAAAGATTATAAAAGATCATGATAGTTTCCTGGGACCCAAGTTCGATCCCTGGTACCAAAAAAAAAAAAGAATGGAAGGAAATAATAGAAACAATGTTTTGTAAATGGAGTGGGGAATAAATATTGAAGGGCGAGGATAGTAATGGGGAAAAATTAAGCTATATCATATACAGGTATACATTCCCTATGATGAATGTGATCTTTATGTATGTCAAAAACATACCAATAAAATTAATTCTAAAACATAAAATAAAATAATGAGGATTAAAGAGAAAAAAAGAAATTACTTTTTCAATATATACAAGAAACTCCTTCCCCAGTTTCATTGGGATAAAATTCTTAAATCACTTGGGAACAAGAAATTGCTATTATTGAGCCTAAAAGTATGTGTAGCAAGTTGGATGCCCTCAAACTCCAGACATAATTTTAGAGAAAAGCAAGCTTTCCTTTAATGATCCTTTTGGAGCTATCAGGAGGCATCACACATTTGGAAAAGAGAGAATTATGAATTTTGTGCTGCTGGTTGATATAAGCACATGTTCATACAAGCACAAAGCTTATATGAATAGATATGCTCTCATGGGACTGATGAAGAACTGAATTACTTATGACAGTTCTGGTTCTAATCTGAATGAGGGTGAGAGTTTGTAAAGAGAAAAAGCATACTCCATGAAGGTGAGAGAAGTCACAGCTCAGGTAATGGGGATCATATCCCATAGTACTGTGGCCCTCTTAAGAAGGTTTTAGCTCAACTGATGGGTTTCTATCTCAATCCTTGTATGGCTTTTATCTTTGACAATACACTTGCATGCCTGATACTCATCTGAGCTCCCTCTCAAAACCATGGTTCAATGGCTAACCCAGAAAAGGAGTATTTCAATAGGAAGAATGACTGCACTATTCATTCCTCCTAAGAATCACACACAATGAATCTAGTTTTCTATCTGATGACTTTTCTCTGCTGAGGTCTTTTGCTATTATGCAAAGACAAATTTTGCATTTGTCTATTCAACTGGTGTTTCTGATTTGTTTCCCTCTACTATTTTGTTTTTAAGCTCCACTCTGAGTAACAGTATTTCACTGGACCTTTGTTCATCCATTTCTTATTTGGATGCACCTTGAGGCCATACTCTTAAGTGAAATAAATAGGACATACATGTGTAAATACTGAATCGTTTCTCTGGTGTGAGAAACTGAAAGTGTAAATGAGGACCAAATTGTATAATAGATAATGTGAAATAGGAAGAAAAGGTTCAAAGGGGAAGGGGAACTAGAGAGGTGGGGGGGGAGAGGAAAGAAGAAAAAAAATAAGAAGGAAAAAGTGGAAACAAAGCTTTTGTAAATAGGAAGGGGTGAAGGGGTGGAAGGGAGGGAAGGGGAATGGGAAAAACAAGAACCAATATATATCATGTACAGGTACAAAATCCCAGTGATGAATGTGATCATAATGTATACCTAAAATGTACCAACAAACTTAATAAATAATAGATTATCTCGGCTCTATCTGAATGTTCTATTTGTTAATATTTTAAATCATGTTATCACTTCAATTTCACTTTAATCAAGTGATTTATCCAACTGTCTAAAACATAACCATTTAGTTATTTTACTATATAACAGGAGTATTTTCCATGGTCTGAAATATTGCTGTATTCACTTGTGAGTTTTGTTTTTCTTTTTTGTTTGTTTTCATTCTCTTTTTTCCTCAGTCATTCCAATTTCATAAGCTTTTTTTTTTCTGTAGGACTCATTCTGGGAAAACATGGTCTTGCTTTTCTCTCGTGTCTTTCTTTTTAAATTGATACATAAAATAAATGCATAAAATGTGTAACCATCAAATCAGGATCATTTGCATTTCTTTGTATCTTTTTACTTTTCCTGTTTTTTAAGCATTTAGGGGAGATCCTATAGTTAAATATCTTTTCAATTTTTTTTACTTATGTGGTAGCATTTCCCCAAATCATTGCAAATAAATCTTTACATTTTTCAGATCTTGTAGGAAATATGCATAGACGCCCTTTACTCAAGTCACTTGGTGACATACTGAGTGAATTATTTTATGCTTGACAGTGTTTCAGAAAAGGAACTCATGCTAAAATGGACATGACAGAAATTGAGATACTGTCTCCTCTTGACTTTGAATTTCATTTAATCTGATCCTTTCTGAAGATTATTCTTTAAATGCATTTTTATTCCTAATTCTGCATGTTGATGTTTAAGTTACTTATAACATGACTCTCAAAATTAATATATTGAAATAGTTTGTCCTCTCCATTCAAATTTAAAGATAATCCATAGCTCCCTTTCATATATTAGTGGCACTTGTCAGATTTTTATATTTATGTCTCCTTTTCTTTGGGAGTGCTTTTAATCGATATTGTGCAGCTATACAAACCCACTGTACATTCTCAGGCACAATGATGTGGGTTTTATTTAGCCATCTTAATATGTGGAAATAGAATTAAAAGTGGTGACAGGTGATTTTAGATTTTCCACAAAGACAATAATCAGAACTTAATTAAATATGCCCTTATATCTGGTCATAAATTTCCAAAAAGGCAAATCCATAAATGACAGAGGCTCACAATATGTTAGAGATAGAAGGGACAGAGACATGGATAACAATAGGTGTTAACCTAGAATGGATCCCCAATCAGAAAATAACATTTTATAAAGGAAATATATGGAGCAATTGTGAGTATAAAATGGAGTGGTAGTAGATAGGAGTGGTTTTTAACTTTCCCAAATTTAGTCACGACATAGTGGCTATGAAAAAACATCCTGTTCTTAGACAATCACCTCAAACGCATAGACAGTGGCAGGAGTTGGTGATACATACACAGCAGTTATACCTAGAGGATGAGTATATTGGTGTTCATCAGAATATTACTGTTACACTTTTATGCATTTAAAAGCATCCTTAAAGGAAAATTTGCTTTCTTCCACAAGTGTGTGTGGACCTTATATGAAGGCACTCAACTTGCCACAAATGGTAATAGCAACAATAATAGTCACACATTATGTGACCTAAGGCTCTTCTCTCAATGAATCAAGGGGTATGGGGTTAACAGCTGTCTCTGTGCTATATGTATCCCTATAGTCTATATATCAGAACAGAAAAACATGAACCAACAGAAAAATTGTAATAAATTTAGTATACTGTTGGCATTAGAACTTCATCAACACCTACCTCAACTTTCTAAGTTTATCACGAAGTTTAAATTGTGCTGTGATCTACATTTTTCTAACCTGCCCCAATCTCCTCTTTCTTCACATATAATTTCCCCCTCCATCATAAAGAAAAAAGAAATATTCAGGTGGGGACTCTGTTAACTCCCTTCCATATAATCAATAAAGATACTTCTCATGTACTCATTTCTTCCTTCCATTTTAACAAAAATAAAACTAAGGTCCTATGCTACAGTGCCACACGCCTGCAATCCCAGTTACTTAGGAGGCTGGAAAAAGAGGATGGCAAGGTCAAAGAAGACCTAGGCAATCTAGAAAGGCTCCGTATCAGAATAAAAGACAAGAGTTGAGGGTGTATCCTAGTGGTAGAGCACTTACCTAGCAAGAGTGAGGAGGCACTGGCTTCAATTCCCAGACTGTAATAGAAAAAAAGTGAGATTCTCATTTCCAACTGTGTACTTCTCCCTCATCTGAATGATACATTTCACCCCTTGTAAGTTGTGCACTTTGGCCTCATATTTATCAGTTCTCTTCTCCCAAACACGTACTCTCCCAGCACATCGAGGGATATACTTACGGTTTTCAAGTGTTACAATTCCTTGATACATTGCTCCCATAATCCTTCTCTTGCCCCTTAGGGAAACTTCTTTTAAAAGAGGCTACTTTCAACCTTCTACACTTTGAGTATTCAGTGTCCTCAGTATCGGCATCCTTCCATGGCAATATTTCATATAATTCCTTGCACCAATTAAAAACAAAACTCCTCTAAGTATTTGTGCCCAAGTTTGCAGTGGTCATTATGTTTCCAACTCATTTGAGTAAAAGCAAGGAACATTATTACTGGACCTACGGTAACTGATTTAACACTATTTCAAATTGCGCATCAAGTAAGAAAACATCTTCAGGACCCTTTTGCTTTTTCATGAAGCTGCCAGACTCCATGAATGGGATCCCTAAAATGTCTGAAAGTAGTAGAGTAAGAATCACAAAGACACGTTATGTTGAAGCAATAGTTAGTACTCTATTGCACCTTGATTTCCATGAGGGGATGCATCATAAGATACAGTTAAAACTATGAGCCAGGCATGATGACACATGCCTGTAATCCCAGGACCCAGGAGGCTGAGACATGAGGAGCGCCAGGAGTTTGAGGCCAGCCTGGGCTACATAGTGAGTTCAAGCCCAGCCTGAATCAGAGTGAGACCCTATCTAAAAGAAAATTAACACAGACTATGTGTTAATGGCAGAAATAAGTGAAGATCACTCAAATGAGAATGAGAAAGTGTTACTTTGCTATGGTAAAGGAATCAATGATCATTTGTGTTTGTCAGGGAACCAAGGAGGCAGAGGAGCAAAGCTTTATAATTAAATTTAAGGAAAATATGGAAATACTCTAATGGCAACTGTTGGAACAGGGTAGCAGGTGGTAGAGTGACAAGTATCACAGCATGTGATATAATTGGTTAGGGGAGCATATGTGTCTTTCTCCAGCCAGCCTGTGGGGAGAAAATGGGAAAGCTGTCATTTATTCATGTTCTGACCTTTGTCTTATAGCTCTCTGGTTTATGTTGCATATGCCATTAGTTGATTTTGTCTCTAACACCTGCCTTCGTTGTGCATGACATACATATGTATACGTACAGGCTGTGCTCAGGTGTGTCAGTGTCATACACTTAGAGTTTTTGAAATATGTGTTGCTCTGAAACTACCAAACACAGAAACACATACCACAAAATACCATATCAGAAACGTTTTTGTTTCCATGCTGAGCTGTGATATGTTAGCAGATTGCACTGTTTGCAAACATTGCTTAAAGTATATAGTGCCTCATCTCTTGCCTTGTGAAGAGATCCAAGTGGGAACACCCAGGCTACATAGGTGTGTTATTACCATACTTGGAGGCAGAACCACACTTCACTCAATCCTCTCATTAAGGCAATGCTTAATCTTGGTTGTTAGCTTGACCAGATTGAGATTCTTCAACAATTGCTAAAGCACATTTCTTTAACAATGTATCTGTGAATCTGTGAGGGTGTTTCAACAGTCAGTTGGCATATGTGTTAGCAAGCTGAGGGGTAAGACCACCTGACGTGGGCAGCACCATTCAATAGTGTAGTAGCCCAAACGGAATAAAAAGTAGAAGAAAAGGGCAACTCCTACATGTGTAAACTCAATTATTCTACAGCAGGTACACTTTTTATTGCTCCCATCACCTGCAGACATTAAACTCCATACTGTTCAACTTTGGTGTGTGGACTCAAATTGCGGACTCTCCAGTGAGCATTCAGGCCTTTGACTTTAGTCTAGGGCTGCATGATTGGTCTCTCTTGTTCTGGGGTTTCAGGCTTCTTGGACTGAATAGCTACTGTTACCCCAACTCTCCAATCTGAATACAGCCATTGTGGGACAAGCCAGACTCTGACCATGTAAGTCAAATCTAATAGAGTCCCTCTTCTATATACATTCTGTTCGTTATGTTTCCCCTAGAAAACCACGATAAAATACCTAGTACACAGTGTATAGAGAGGTAGCACATTAAACATCAGAGAAATGCAAAAAACAAACCCATAGTGTGGCATTCTGATTGACAAAAATCAAATTCAACAAATAAGTCTAATTTTTAGAAGCCTTAGTCAGGGACAGTGGCATATGCCTGTAATTTTTTTTTTTTTTTTTGGTACCGGGGATCGAACTGGGGACCTTGCACTTGTAAGGCAGGCAGCAGAAGCACTGAGCTAAATCCCTGGCCCCAATATGCCTGTAATCTTAACACTCAGGAGGTTGAGGCAGGAGGGTCACTGTGAGTTTGAGGCCAGCCTGGGCTACATAGTAAGTTCAACTACATAGTGAGACCATTTCTCAAAAAATAAATACAAATAAATAAATAAATCCCCATTTGATGTGGGATAATAAGGATTAACCAAACACAACTACTACAAGTCACACACACACTCCCACACATTTTGGGTGCAATTACTCGTCTTAAAGGTCATAGATTTCAGAGACAATTGAGGATATAGCACTGATATTTGTGCTTTGAACATTTTTAATAAAATTATAATGGTTATGAAAATTTTTGATATTGTGAAAACATTTTTTTTGTGAAAACACATTTTGAAGAGATGTGACAATGAATTACAAGATGTGGGGATTACAAATCAAAGAATCCAGTAATGTGTGTGAAGACCACTGAAGCAAGAGCAGCAACAAAATGACTGACAAAATGCAAGATGAGAAGTGTTCATAGCTCCTCCTCATAGTCCTTCCCATTTGTGCATATTTTTGGAAATATCCACTAGAAAAGGTAGAATATTATCCTTGTACCAATTTTATATTAAGAGGAATGGATTTAAAAGGCATGGGGTAACTTCTGGTTTTAAGCACATATATCAAAACAGAAATCATATTTTAGATATGTATACTTTATCATAAGGCAACTAGAGTTTATTAATGCTACCTTTAAATCAAAGCTAATACTCAAAAGTTGTCACTTCCTAATTTACTCTTTTATACATGTATGTCCTTGAAGTTACTTGTGACTACTGTGTCAATATGATGAGAATAAAATATGTGTACTACTATATGTCTCTTCCCAACTCCATGTTCAATGGCATTATTTTGGCAGCCTGAAACTGACTATGGTGGGAATATTTTACCAGTGTAACTGAGAAATACAAAAACCAGGGCTTGCTTGTTAATGGCTAGAATTAAGAAAAAGGTAGAGAATAAGTTAACACAGGCAATGCTTAAAATATACAGTATGATTGTTACACTGTGAACAGATTTTTTAAATTAAGAAAATAATTTTGGGGGCCCGGGATTTAGCTCAGTGGTTCCACCACCTGCCTCGCAAGTGTAAGGTCCCGAGTTCGATACCCAGTACCAAAACCAAAAACAAAATAAAAACAACAACAAAACTTTTGCAGTACTCAAAAAAGAAGAAATTTTTAAAATCCCAAAAAACCTTCCCATTTAGCAAAGAAGACCATAACTGCTATGGAATGAGTGAGGTTCCAATATATATTTTTCTTATGTCTATGTATCAATAAAAAAGAACATGATCAAAATCCATTTAAAAATAGCAAAGGGGGGGTGGGCCAAGGATTTAGCTCAGTGGTTTCACCGCCTGCTGGGCAAGCACAAGGACCCAAGTTCAATCCCCGGTACCAAAAAAAAAAAAAAAAAAATAGCAAAGGGTACTAACAATTTTTTCCAAAGAGGATAAACAGGCAGTAAATAAACATGAAAATATGCTCAAAACCATGAAACATCAGATAATAACAATAAAATTACAGTGATATTTACCTACACAAACAGTTCAAATTAAACTAACCACACCAAGACTATAGAGAATCAGCCAGTCATGGTAGCATATGCCTGTAATCCCAGTACTCAGGAGGATCACTGTGAGCTTGAGGCCAGCCTGGGCTACATAATGAGTTCTAGAGCAGGCTAAACTACACAGGGGGATGAGAGGGAGAAGGAGAGAGAGGAAGCACAGAAACAGGAGTGCTGGTAGAAAGGTATGATCAAAAAGTACGGTGAGTGTTTAAAGTAAAAGACATTGTTATTGTCAGAAAGTGAGGCAAGTATTTTGAGGGGGATTAAGAGCAACGTGCCTTTTACTATAACAATTTAAACATCATATTATTTTTATCAGCCCTTGAATACTGTTCATAGGAATACCATCAATTTAGATAAGTTTGACAGTTACTTAAAAAATGAAACATTCATGTAAGACAAAGTATTAGCATAGGAGAAATAAAACTACATATATTTTGTTAATACTATAAAATAGGAAAAAACAAGCCAACTATCCATGAAGAACTGAATAGTGGCATATTCATAGAATTAAATACTACTCAGTAAAAAACAATGATGAACATAAGGAGTAGCAATGGATTTCAAAATAATCATGTAGTGTGAAAACTACAAGAGTAAACATGTTATGATTTCACACACAAACTACCCTCTTGTGAATGAAAACTACTAAACACTTGCAAACCTGGGAAGGCAGGGAGATATTTCAACAGGGCATGAGGAAAACCACAGATGTTTGTGCTAATTGTCATGATGGGTTCATGAGTTGTCAACTCAAATTACACACCATAGATTATACATGTCATTTGTACATCAATAAGTTTTATTTTAAAATGATTCAAAATGAAAAATCTAAATTCTTTTCTCAAAACCAGAAGGCATGGTAACCCAATGTTGAAAACAGTACCTCTGTTCTCATACATGGGGAAGGGCATCCCTACTTCAGTGTAGGAGAAATACTGGCAAACAATGAGCACTGTTGCAACAGAATAGTGGCTGGGTCTCAAGAGCTATACTTCCCAGGACTACAAGACCACCATGATCTCCATCCTCTTTCCCACTTCTACATCAATGGTTGTGGGGTAAATAACTCAAAAAGACAAGAACCCACACAATTTTTAATTTCTTGACAGTGACCTCAGTGACAGGACATACAATGATCTCTAGGTCATGTGAATACTCACTGGCTGTAACTGGAAGACTTGTGGATGCATTTTTACAAGAGGCACATTCCATCTGGTTTGCTTCAGGTTGATACGAGCAGTATTTCTGTAAGAATTATGGTTTATATCTGGCTGTGGTGATGTAAAAAAAAATGGGCTGGTTGACATCAGGAAATACAGCTTCCTGTACAACACTGTGAGGAGCTGCTTCTCTATGTGCTGAGCATAATTAAGACATCCTTTAGGAACAATAGAGCGAATTCATTCTATTCCAACTTGCCACAACAGCTGGCCTCTCCCAGTATGATTTTTAGTCTCACAGAAAAGTGTAGGTATCTAAGCCACAAATTAGGACAACAGAATCCTTGCATGTTCCCTAAGCTGTCTTGGACAGCAATGCAAACTTGAGCAAAACCAGAATGAAAACTACTTTGTGGTTATTCTGTCCCTATAGGAAGGCACAAAAGTTGACACCCATGAACACTATCCTTTCATATAAACAGAATATAAAGTCTGCTTTCCAGCTTCCCCACATGGTAAACTAAACCCTAACATTAAAGGTAGCCTTCACAGTAAGGCATTTATTTATTAGTGCATAAACCAGAGCAATGTGAGGCATGCAGTAACCAGTTGGTGAATGGAAGGCTGGAAAAATTAACCTTTCATGTGAGACTGATTAAAAAACTTTTCCAAAAAGCTAGGTCATTCCTAGAAGCCACTAGCAGAGGGCAGACTGAATTCTACTGGTAAAAATTGGGTTAGATGTACTTCAATCAGCCAGAAAAGGGAGCAAATTGTTCCTAAAGGACCAGGATGTTCAAGACTTCCTCCAAAAAATAAGCACACATTTGATTTTCCTTAGAATGCTGAGGTGACTTCTGCACTATAGAAGGTCACAGAAGATGGCTTTTTCCAGAGAAACTGAGCGATAAAACTATGGTAATAGCCATAGTCAGTTTACAATGTACATATCAGCCCCTGTAAACCTCTCCCATACTTAGAACTCATAGGGAATCTCACTGCTGTAGATGTTTGGAAATATGAGTCTTACACTCAAGCAAGTAGTTCACTTAACAATGGCACTCTTTTGACCTAATACTGAAAAAAGACATTTCCTACAGGTTGAAGGCCTTTCCCAAGTGTGGATGTGTAAGAGCTAAGTGCAACAGCTAAATGTTAGGTGCTGGGCTGAAGACTTCACATTATATCTATCATAAGGTCCCTACATGTTGTGACATTTTTGGTGGTGAATGAGGCTAGAGCACTGGCTAAAGGAATTCCCACATGTGTCACACTCATAAGGTCTTTCTCCAGTGTGGACTACCTGGTGTTGAATGAGGCCAGACTTTTGACTAAAAGATTTTCCACATTGCCTACATTCATAGGGCCTTGCTCCAGTATGAATTCTCCGATGCTGAATAAGAATGGAGCTTTGACTAAAGGATTTTCCACATTCACCACACTTATAGGGCCTTTCTCCAGTGTGAACTCTCTGGTGTTTAATAAGAGTAGCTTTTTGGCTAAAGGATTTCCCACACTGGCCACACTCATAAGGCTTTGCTCCAGTATGGATTCTTTGATGTTGGTTAAGAATGGCACTTTGACTAAAAGAATTGCCACATTCAGTACACTTGTAAGGTCTTTCTCCAGTGTGAACTCTTTGGTGTTTAATGAGGGTAGCTTTTTGGCTAAAGGATTTCCCACACTGGTCACACTCATAAGGCCTTGCTCCAGTATGAATTTTCTGGTGGTCAATGAGGCTAGAATTTTGTCTAAATAATTTTCCACATTCATTGCATTCATACGGTCTTTCTCCAGTGTGGATTCTCCGATGATCATTCAGGTGGGAGGTTTGGCTAAAGAATTTCCCACATTCACTGCACTCCCAAGGCTTTTCTCCCGTATGGATTCTTTGGTGTTGATCAAGTGAGTACTTTCCACGGAAGGCTTTCCCACATTTGCTGCACTCATAAAGCTTTTTTCCAGTGGAGGATCTTGAGTGGTGAACAACAGTGTGATTGTGGTTAGATTTCTCATATTCTCTTGACTTAAGACTTTTATGATTATGAATGTCCTTTCCACCTTTGATGACTGAGTTAGGCTTCTTACTGCTAGGAAAGGCCAGGGACTTGAGAAGGCTCAACATGGCTGGAAGGTCCTTCTCAACATCCCAACTGGGAAAGGGCTTTCCTGACATGTGCAATAGGTAGCATTTCAAATATGAGACACTGTCAATGACCCTATTTAAGGGTTTCTTTAAAGTACTGTGATGTTTTTTGTTGTGAAGTGTTATACATGTCCCATGCTTGGGTTCCTGTGCCAATGGATCAGCCAGGTGCAAAATGTCTTGCAGACCTGGGACACACTGTTCACAAAGGTAAGTCTTCTTTATGGATGGACCTGTCTTACAAGTCTGAGCCTGTGACACTCCTACAGAACCTATCTGCTCAGAAGGTGCCTCTTCATCCTGTGTTCCATGCCCACAACCTGAAAGCAGAGAATTACTGATAAAACATATGTTGATTATGTTTGAAGGAGAAAGCCCCACAACACATTTTCCAAAGAGTGATTCTATGATTTTATTGAGATTAAGGGACCTGAAGGGAGGTTGAAAAAGAGGTTGTATGGCAATAATGGATTCCTAAAATTCACAGAATTGGGGAGGCCTTACCAGATGAAGGACACAGGAAGAAACAGATCACAGGGTCTTCAACACAGTACTCCACTGATAGCCTTAAACTACTGTGACACCGCGTTCATACAGTTATCCTTCAGCAGCCTCAAAACTCCCAGAACTCATGACACAGTTTTCAGCAGGATCTTGCCTGCTAGTGACAAGCACATGCTATGTACAGGTTGGGTGTATTCAAGCCCAGGAAAATCCAATTGCATTTGACTAGCAAGTGTTCATGTTTATGCAAGGATATGTGCATGCTTCACTGGACAGTGTGAAGCTGTGCTAGAAAACATCACAGAAGGAGTACTGTAGAAGAACAAGTGATAAATGGAAATCAGAAAGGTGGGGGCTGGGGATTTAGCTCAGTGGTTTCACCACCTGCTGTGCTAGCGCAAGGACCCGAGTTTGATCCCCGGTACCAAAAAAACGGTGGAGAGCCATGCACTGGAAGTCAAAGATTAAATGATAATCCAGAAAAGTGTCACATGTGGTAAAGAAAATATAAAAACAAGGTTTGGCTGGGCACATTTGCACCAAAACACTGGGGTACACAGGATGGTTTCCTCTTATGATTTGAAAACTGCCCAGATGTCATGGCTTCCTCTATTTGCCATTCACCAGGCCCAGGCTGCCTCTGAAACCATACTCATTTTCTGAAAAAACTAGGCTTCTCTCCACATTCTAATCAGTGTCACTACATGGCACCAGCGCAAAGCAGGATCCAAAAGAACAAAAAGATAAAACAAGTAAGTGGTCGGTATGGATAAAAGCATCTCAGTATACAACAGATCACAGGAAAGAAAACATTATACTTAAAAAGCAAAAAAGGACAGTGTGATAAAAACATCATGTAAGAATGGACCAAGATAATGTCTGCAATCTTGCCAGAGGCAGCCAAAAGAGGTCAGCTAGGAGAAAGGGGGAACTTGTGATATAAGGTGCCATGATTCCAGATTCTCTGATTCCACAGCCAGGGACAAAGCAAGCAAGACAAGATGCATTTATCTGACTGGAAATACTTGATCCCACATCTGAGTATCTCTACAGGTGTGGGGCGGGTGTGTGGGGAGGCAGTTCAGGAAGTGCACTCCTCATGGTGTGCACACAACTCAGTGCTGCCACACATAGCACACATACTAAAGAAGTGGAGAAGTTAAGACACACCCAACCTCTAGCTCTGGAGAAGATGAAACTGCTTCTGAGGTAAATAAGGACAGAAACTAAAGTGAATGAGTAAACCTTACCTAGTGAGCTTGTAAGTGCAAAGTTCTGCAGCATTACATTGAAATACAGGAGCCTCTGAGCCTCATCAAGAAGTCTCCATTCTTCCCATGTGAAGTAAATGGCCACATCGTCAAAAGTCACACAACCCTGCCATGATGGGGAAAGGTCACTCCAAAATCCATTTCTCTGTGAGGATCCCAGATTCATTTATCTACACATCAATTCTCTGTGACTCTCCTGCCTACACTCCATGAGAGGAATATCATGACCGGCTACCACTGATGCCCCCTCTCGTAATTATCCCATGGTTACTGTATTCTACAATGCAGGTGGGCAGAAAGATACCATCTAAAATAAGGATTTGACGTGTAAGGCTGTATCCCCTCTTGTCAGACAATTCCTCAGGAGTCCTCCATATGGTGCCTCTGACACAAAACCAAATGTGAGATCACCCTCCCACCATTATGCTCTCAATGCCTGAGGCCTAGGTCCTTCTCTGTTCACATTTCTTCTCAATGTGCATATCACTCTTTGGACCACATGCTCAATCTCCCTTCTGCAGGAACCTCCAAATCCCTGCTCCATACTTTACTCATCTTATTGTCCTCCCTACCTACTTAGCATGTGGCATCCAGAGAGTAATTAGCAAATTCAAACAGGATCCAGTATTACCCTAGCCCTCTAATGGTCCTTGATGTCACAAGTAACTGAAGATTCTGCTCTGAAGGGCTTCCTGAATGACTCTGCTTTTTGCTTTAACTTCAGCTACCCAAAACCACCTGTGGATCTGACACTTTTTAGTCTACTTCTGGAGATCTTGATTTCTTCTCATCAGTCACAGCCTTCTCTTCCCTCTTAAATCTCATTCATTCTCAGTGGCTCTCTTCCCCAGATCCAGTGGAACACTTGTGCCCCTAAACTTACCCACCCAGTTGACTCAACCACCTAGGGTCACAACAAAATCCTGGTGAGTTTGCAGCATGGTGACTAACCACTACTCCTGGTGCATTAAGTCAGTAAGGGTTGCTGTAACAAAATACGAAACACTGGTGGCTTATCAACAACAGAAATTTCTTTCTCACAGATTTAGGGACTGTAAATCTGAGGTTAGAGTACTATTATGGACAAGTTCTGATGTGGGCCCTCTTCCAGCTGCAGACTCCTGACTTTCCGTTGCATCCTCACATAGTGGAAATAGCATATGCTAGTTCTCTGGCCTATTCTTACAAGGGCTCACTAATCCCACAAGGGTTCTATCCTCATGACCTCATTACCTCTCAAAGGTCCCACTTCTTAATACTAATGCACCAAGATTACAATTTCAAAATTTTGGGGGGAATAAAAACATTCAGTACTGGCCTCAGTGTCATCTTCTGTCTCTGTGACTGTTTTATGTCCCTTATTCCTCAGAATCCTTGGCCACTGGCCAGTTAATCCTCTATTTCCTACCTTTTCCATGGCCATTTCTTTCCACCTTGTTTGTGATGTTCACCACTTGTTCAAGTACAAGACCTAGACATAGCCTCACTTTCCCTCTCCTGGGCAACTAACACCATTGCCACCATGATGAATATAAATCTTCCCAAGTATAACACATAACTAGACCCTGTGCTCAACACTGACTACCAGTTTTTGGATGTCTCCATCTTAAACCACTTCAGAAATTCCAGACCCATACTGCCAGCCATCACTTGACAATGCCACAAAAAACACATTGAAAATTTTCTTAGAAGGCAGCTAAAAGCAAAATTGGCATCACCAATAAAAATTAACTTCACTATCAACTTTAAAATCCAGGCAATCAATCTTCCATCCCTCTAGATACTAAACCTAAAAGCCTTGGAGTAATGCTTTACTATTATGTTTCTGTCACTTAACCTCAAAATCTTAAATATCCAGCAGCCCTAATTTAAAAATGAATCCAAAATCCTAGAAATTCTTCCACTTCCATAACCACCATACTGACCCAGCCCTATCAACACTCACCTGGACTATTCTATCTTCTTCCCTAGTGTTTCTATTGTCTCCCTCACACCAACATGACTATCCATGCTACAGTAACACGGAAGTTGATGATCCTAGCAACAGATCAACCTGCCTCTTCTCTAACCTTCTCAGTGCTTCTATTACCTCCAAAATAAAGTTTCTGAGAATCAGTCCAAATCTGAATCTTGCCATGCTTTCAGTTCCAAGATAAAAGGAGACTTGGTGTCCCATAAACCAGTTCTGCCTCACCCTCAAGGATTACTTATGTCTGAAACAACCTTCTTTTATATTTCATCCCACTGTCTGCCACCAAGAGGAACTATTAATCCAAATAACCCCCAATTTAGAACCGGGATCCTAGGCTTGGGTTTTTTAAGGGTCCTCGGTGCAAAGAGTGGATAAGTGCCAAGGGATGATATCCACAAAATCCCCAGGGTGGGGTCAGGACCAGTGAGGGCCTG
This sequence comes from Heterocephalus glaber, assembly GCF_000247695.1. The sequence continues at coordinate 763,040 of NW_004624832.1, forward strand.
AGACATTCTCCACTCACCTGTTCGAGGTCCATGCGCACTTCTGCAGTCCTAGAAACCTGTAAGAAGAAGGAGCTCATGACCAAAAGATGATCACTGGAAGTCTCTGAAGCTCAAGGTTCCTTGTTCTGACGCGCAGGCCGGAGCAAGGTCACCTGTGGATGCTGATATTACATCTTAACCTCAGTGTTCCCGTCCTCGGGGCTATGACTAGCTGCGGTGCCTTAAACAAGGACTCAACCTTTTCGGCGAGGCGGAATTAACACCTGCCTTTCTAACAGTGAGCTTTTGCTGAAAATTTGAAAAGTTCAACTCAGACCATATAAATCTTATGTGTGCAACCATGGTTCCCGGTGCCATGAACACATCACCTTGTCACTGTAGATACGAATGTCACCGCTCGACCGCCCTCTGAGAATTTCCATACACCACGGCCTCTGCCGGTCTCACTTGCTACACCTCATCTCGCTAGGAATGGAGATCCAGCTACAAACTCCTACTGCACTGGACACAGCCATCTGCCTAGAGTCCTAAGCAGATCCGCTCTGCGGGACTTTAGGACTGGAGTGAAGTGAAAGCGGGTGGGCGCTCACCTGAGCCGCGCCCCTAGCCGTGACCGCAGCCCTCGGACTCGGTGGACCGCCTGTGCGGAGACAAATGGGCCGGGGCCACTCAGACCAGCCGCTGGCAGGGATTCGGGGAGGCAACACCTCCCAAGCGCCTTCCACTCCGGTCACCTCCCGCCAGACAAAGAGCTCTCGCCGTTCGGATGGCGGGGATGGACACAGACACCAGGAAAACGAGCACCACAGATACTGCCCGGAAGTCGCCCCGGCCGTCCTCCACCGGAACACGGAAGCGCCCCTACTTGGGAGGCTCATTGGCTCGGCGTCATTCCCGTGACATTCTGGGTAGCGTAGTTCCCACCGGCCGTGCAACGGCTGGTCGCCGAGGAGCCCCTTCACCAGAAACGCTGCTGTCGCCCGGAAGTGACGTCAAGCCTTCCGAGGGCGGGTTCCAGTCAGGTGTCTCCTAGGGTAGATTCTGTAGCTCTCGTTTGTGAGTGCCACTTGAGCTGTGGCTTTGAACTGCTCTGTTGTTTTCCTACCCGGCCCAGGACGGTGGCTCTTGAGGTCTCTAGGGAAGACCCGAGGGCGCTGCGTGACGGGATCAGGGGCGGGACAGGGGCAGCGTCGAGCCAGGTGCCCTGTGGCCTGAGCTAGTAGTGTTGGGTATTGTGCCACGCCAGCCAGGAAATCACCAAACGCCGGGACAAAGACAGAGTTACAACTAAAAGGAGTTTATTTACGCTCGTGGACTCCACTCTCTAGGAGAAGTGAAGCCCCGAAGCAGGGGACAGTACAGGTTTATAGGAAACTCAAAGAAGTTCAGGGAGAGGCCACTGTGTCCTTCAGCCAGCTGTGAAATATTTTTTCATCCCACCTATCTTGCCAAGATAGGGCCTTCTGTAGCTACAGGGTTCGGTGGTTACAGGGAGGCGCTGGGCACCATCTGTTCCCGGGGAGCGATAAAGCATGTTTACAGAAGCAGAGCAAGCGGCTATTTTGGGAATTCCTGCACTCTATAAGGGGAGGGGTGTGAGGGGAGTTCATTTCTTAGGTTCACTTTGGTCTCACGTTGGGGACTTGCCCTCTGGGGCCATGGGTGGATTCAGGCCACAGGGACTCACCTGGAGGACGCTGGGTGTCTTGATTTCCACGCTCCTCTAACATCTGTTCCCCCAGCCCTGGTACCTGACTTGTCCTCCCTCTCCTACTGTTTTCTTTCTTTTTTTTTTTCCAGTTAAACATTTAAAATTTATTAAACTTTTTGGTTAAAATAAATATATACAATCTTGTTTTACTAGAACTGTTTTTCCTTACGGACCGGGGTTAATTAATGCTAAACAACTCTGTTCCACATCTCAGACATAAATTGTGTCACCAAGATACAGTATAATTTATTTATTTATTTATGTTGTTGTTGTTATGGGGGATTGAACTCGGGTCCTTTGTGCTTGTGCAGTAGGCGGCAAAACCACTGAGCTAAATCCCCAGCCCAGTATAATTATTTTTAAATAAAATAAAGTTACTTTAGGTTGTCAAATTTCTAACTTAATGTGAACTAAAGTGGCATTCTGCTAACATTAATTCTGGGTAAGGCTGTCTTATCCTTTCATATCATTAGTAATCAAAATACACCTTAACTTCAGCAATGGCATGTGAGCCCCGGCTCTACATCCCCCTGGAGGACACTGATCAAGCTCATGGGTTAAATCCCATGGAAACAAGCTCCAGTCACGGAGTGCTGGTATACCTCTTTGTGTTGGGAAGTCTTGATTTTTTGATATTATAGATATTTTGAAATAAACCAAGGTACTGGAGGCATCACATAATTAAAACTTTAATTCTCCTGCCTTGAAATGCGATATGAAATTTCGCATGCACATAATTTTAGCAATATTTAAAAACTACATTTCCTTCCCAAAGTACTTTTTAAAAAAGATTTTAAAAGAAAGCATATAAGTTTACAATTGTAGTGAATTTGAGGCCTACATTAAGCCAAGTATTAATTTTATAGCAGCAATTTCATTACTCTTGTAATTTTTTTTCTCAGAGGTGGACTCAGTTATGGCTTTTCCCAGACCTTACCTGGTGTAACAGATGGACTGTTTCTATAGAAACAAAAAAAAAAAGTTATGGCAGCTTGGAGATAGTTATATTTAGAATTTGAAGTACTACACACATTTCACCCTTCTGCCAAAGGACAAAAGTTTCTCAAATTATTCCAAAGAAGTTTGCATAATTTTATTATATGCAATTGAGACAAATAAAAAGATGATACTTATGTTTAGATTTAAGAACACTTTTCACTGTTGTTTATTGAGTGGTTATACCAGAAGTTGTGATGGTCGATGAAATTAGTGAGTAAACCTGCCTGGCTCTCCTTGGGTACCAAGGGTAGGTATGTCCACTTGGCTCAGAAAGGCCAGCAAGGAACATGGACAATGGCCATACCATGTCCAGGTGAAGGCCCTAGGATGGCAGGGAAAGATAGAGCTGGAGACAGAAACATATTTGACAACACCTTTTCTCTTAGAGGTTAGTTTTTTGGTCTATAAACTGGACAGAAAGGCTCAGACTTAAATAAATACATTTCTTTTGAGTAATGGCTTTTATTGAGCAGTGTCTACCAGTTCTGCTTCAAGTGGGTTTTCCCCTTGTAGCAGCAAGCATCTCTCCTTGGGCTAAAGGCAGAGCAATGCCAGGATTCCAGCCAAGGTCACTTCTTTTCTCTGTTGTGAAGGGAGGTAGGAAGTGCATCTCTGTTCTTAATGGAGAGGACAGTGCCTTTTCTTTGACAGTAAAACAACCAGCTTAACTATGCGAGACAAGACTTGGTCCTCCAGTTAGCTTCTTTGGTTGATTTTGTCCTGGAATATATACAAATCCTAGCAAAACAATTTCCTGGGAAGGTTATCAGGAGTGGACCTCACTGTAGCTCTTTTCTCAAAACAAAATCTCAAAACTTTACAATTTTACACACTTGAGCCTGTAATAGTGGGGTCTGGCCAATTCCTGATACTTCCTCCCAGCATATTTCCTATTGTCTTAGGGAAAAGTAATTTACTTCTTTTCTATGGCACTAATCTCTTCAGATACCACATTCTCTTTGTATAAACTTTAAGTTTGCTTCCTTTCTGGCCAAACTAAAATTTTCACATCTGTCTGCTCTATTTTTGCTTTCAATTTTTACTGCAAATCTGGCTAAAAGTGATGCAGTACTCATGCCACAGCTTGAGTGTTGGGCTGCACTGATATTTGCTACACCAAAGTAATATTTCTGCCACTCTAAATTTAGCTGCAGTCTTAGGACATGGACAAAATGTAGACAATTCTTTGCCAACATGTTAACACAAATAGTCTCTAGTCTAATTTTCTATAGATTCATCATTCTCATCCAAAACTTTATATTCTAGTCTTATAAAACCCCACCAGAGGGCCGGGGATTTAGCTTAGTGGTGCCACCACCTGCCTCACAACCACAAGGTCCTTTGATCCCCAGTACTCCCCCCCCGCAAAAAAAAGCCTACCAGAATTGCTGTTCGAGCTCTCCTTACATCATTCTAGGATTACTCTAGTCCAGTTCTCCAAACCTTTTAAAACTCCTGCAAAATAGTTCCAAAACCTTCTGAGCCTCATAGTACATTCACAAAAATGCCCTAGTCTCAGTACCAATTTTCTACATTAGTCATCTTTCCAAGGCTGGGACAAAATACCTAACATCACAAATTAATGAAAGGTTTGTTTTGGCTCAAAGTTTCAGAGGCTTCAGTCTATGGTTGGCTGGCTCCAGAGCACAAACATCACGGTGGAAAGGCATGGTGGAGGAAAGCTGCTCACATCATGGCAGCTAGGAAGCAGAGAGCCAGCAAGAAAGTAGCCAGGGGTCAGACATAGTTCCCAAAGTCATGCCCACAGGACTCACACAGACATAAGAACATGTTCTTTACTAATCTCCTAGGCATCTCTTCAGCCAATCAAGTTGACAATTAAGATTAACCATCGCAGAAAGAATTGTTAAGCTTCCTGTAGAAAATAGTTAAATGACCACAACCAAATTTAAAGTGTTTTGCAAGTAGGCAAAACTGACAAACTTGGGGTCTCTGCAAATGAACACAAAAGTTCTGAATGCTGGAAAATACGAAAACAAAAGAGGTGTCTACCAGCTGGAATGATAGTTATCCAAAGGGACAAAAGTGAAGAGTAATATGGCAATAAAGTGCTCACAGGATAAAGATGGTGTACATTCTCCTGGCCTCATTAGAAAGTGTGACAGTGTGATTTCTATGAAAACAATGTAAAATAATAAATTCTATCAATATGTTAGGTGAGACTTCCTCACGAGAACCATTTCTTTTTCAAGAAATACACTCATGTTTCAGTATTGAATGATTCTGCATGCAGTTGTTTTCAAACTGAAAAGAAACTTGATCATATTACTAAACAGCATCTACTGAGTCATTATCCTTCTCGCATGGTTATTTCAATAACACATTGGGATGTTTAATTTAGGTTGTATTAGTTTTCCCTTACTATAATGAATATACCTGAGATAATCATATTGAAAAAACCACTTAGGCTCACACTTTCAGAGTAGGCAGTCCATGACTGGTTGGCCCTGCTGCTTTGGACCTTTGGTAAGGCATTATATTACAGCAGGGAGTGTGTGGTACTCATCTCATGGAAGCAATAAAAGTCAAGGTCCAGATATAACCTTCAATAAGATAATGGCTTAACTTCCTGAGGACTTACCAACACTGTCCATTAAATATTCTCCTAGTAGTACTATGAGCTGGGGACAAAGCCTTTTAACACACAGGCTTTTGGAAAAGAGGAGATGCCATTTTTAAGTCAAGGTGTCTATGACCAAGGCTTGTGATGATCTCCCCCAATGTGTCCTCCTGTAGTTGCATCAAACATCCTATAGGAACTTCGCATTGTGCCGAGGTGTGTACCTGGTCCCATGTTCTAACATGCATCATTTCATTACTGCATCTGCAGGATGATGAGGTTGTTCTCTCCAAACCAGCATGTGCCTACATTGTAATGCTTACTGCATGCATACCATGTGATTGTGTTATTTCATGGAAACAAACAAAAACACAGCCAGTCACCAAATTTGTGGGAGCACTTTTACAAGTCACAGTCCACTTCTTTTGCTGCAGGGTCCTCCACTTCCTATTTGATTAATCACACTATTTCTGTACCAGTTATAGCTCATCCTTGGCTCTCATATGCTTGAGTGAAACCCTCTATGGAATTCCTATAAACAAAAAGGCACATGTCTTCCTTGTAGAATGGGGAAAGCTTCCTCTCAACAGTATGGGAAATTATGTGGCAGTTGGTGAGAATTGGACAAATTGATATTCTTAGAACCACTACAGTAACAACTGACTCCATAGTGACATATTCCCCCTCCAATGAGGCATTGATCCCAAAGTGCATGTTAGGTACACACCCTACAACTGAGCTACACTCTGGCCCTCATAGTAATCTCAAGTTTCACTAAAAACAGAGGCACGGGGGCCACAAATGAGGGCTATAAAGCCCCACATAGCTTCCTAGGTCTCAGACAGCAGAGCAAAGTAGGCCAAAGAATGACAAATAAGACTTTTTGCTCTATATCTCTACTGAGATATACAAAGTGGGGGCACCACAAAAGCTGATTCTTTTTAATACAGCTTTACTCCCATCAAAAATTGTGAATACAACTTCAAAGACTGCAGCTAGATTTCAATAATAAAGCATTTATTAGTGCATAAACCAGAGCAGTCTGAGGCTGAGTTACCAGCTGGTGAATGGAAGGCTGCAAAAATCAACCATAAATGTCATGAGACAAAGAATCTTCATGAAGGTCAGCCACTCCAGGAAGCATCTAGCAGACTGCAGATCAGATCTTCAAATAACAAATGGGTCAGATGTACATTTTAATCAGTCAGAAAAATGAACTCCCCCCTGAAGGCCCAGGCTGTTTAAGACTTCCTCTAGGAAATAAGCAAGCAGTATTTGATTTTCCTTAGCATGCTGGGGAAACTGATAACGGTGCAAGGCGGTAGAGGAAAATGGCTTCTACCAGAAAAACTGGCAGTGACAGAACATTGACAAGGGCCTTGGACTGTTTAGAACAGGCACAGCAGCTCCCCTAAGCTTCATCCATACTTAGAACTCAGGGGGAATCTCATTTTGCTAGGTATATGGAAGTATGAGGTTTAACTTCAAGCAAGTGGTTCCCTCACAAAGGCTAATACTGAAAAAAGAAATAACACATTCCCTATAGGTCTGAGGCCTTTCTAAAGTATGAACTTTCAGGAGTTAAATGGTGCTCGACCTCAAGCTTCAGGCTTCTCCATATTTGTTGTCTTCACAAGTCCTCTCCATGGTGTGAGATTTTCGGTGGAGAATGAGACCAGAGTGTTGTGTAAAAGATTTCCCACATCTGCCACACTCATAAGGCCTTTCTCCAGTGTGAACTACCTGGTGTTGAATAAGGGCAGACTTTTGGATAAAGGACTTCCCACACTGACCACATTCATAAGGCCTTAATCCAGTGTGAATTTTCTGGTGTTCAACAAGGGTGTAGCTTTGTCTAAAGAATTTCCCACACTCACTGCACTCAAAAGGTCTTTCTCCAGTGTGCGTCCGCTGGTGCCGAACAAGTTTGGATTTGAACATAAATGCCTTCCCACATTCCCTACATTCATAAGGCCTTTCTGCAGTGTGAACTTTGTGATGTTTATTGAGGGTCGCCCTTTGGCTAAAAGATTTTCCACACTGGTCACACTCAAAAGGCCTAGCTCCACTGTGAATTAACTGATGTTGAATGAGGCTGTACTTTAGGCCAAAGGATTTTCCACACTGGCTACACTCATAAGGCCTTGCTCCAGTGTGAATTATCCGGTGTTCAAGCAAGCTGTGGCTCTGTGTGAAGAATTTCCCACATTCACCACACTCATAAGGCTTTTCACCTGTGTGAGTTCTCTGGTGCCGAACAAGAGTGGATTTGGACCCAAATGCTTTCCCACATTCTTCACACTCATAAGGCCTTTCTCCAGTGTGAATTCTGCAGTGTTCAATGAGGTTAGAACTTTGGCTAAAGGATTTTCCACATTTACCACACTCATAGGGCCTTTCTCCAGTGTGAACTCTGTAATGTTTAATAAGAGTAGCTCTTTGGCTAAATGATTTTCTACACTGATCACACTCATAAGGTCTTTCTCCAGTGTGGATTCTGTGGTGGTCATTCAAGTGGGAGGTTTGGCTAAAAGATTTCCCACAGACACTGCACTCGTAAGGCCTTTCTCTATTGTGCATTTTCTGAAGCTGAGTAAGTGAGTACTTGCAGGGGTAGGCTTTCCCATATTTGGTAGATTCATAAAGCCTTTTTCCAGTACAGATTCTTGGGTGGTGAACAAAAGTGTGTTTGTGGCTGGAAGCTTTTCTTAATTCACCCCATTTGTAATGGCTTATTCCAGTAGGAAAGGTCTCCCCAAACTCAGTGATTGTGTTTGACTTCTCACAGCTGGGACTGGACGGAGGCTGGATAAAATCCAATGTGGACAAGAAGTCCTTTCCAACTATCCCCCAGGTGAAGGTCTTTCCTGACACATGCAATCTGCAGCTCTTCCTAAATGAAGTGTTGTCCAATTCCCTTTTCAAAGCTTCCTCTGAATTGTGAGTGTTCTGGTCCTGGTGAAGGTTTGGATGTGCACCCATCAAGTATGGTTTCTGTGCAGGTTCATCTGTCATTTGCAAAATATCTTTTAGGACTGGGACACAAACTTCACAGGGGTGAGTGTCCTGGGTGGATGAACTTCTCTTTGGAGTTGTGACCTGTGATGATCCTTCTGTAGAAACCTGCTCAGAAGCAATCTCTTCGTTCTCCATTCCATGCCAACAAACTGAAAGCAGAAAAGTATTGATAAAATATATGTTGGCTATGGTGGGAGTTGTATTAATTATTTTTAAAAATATTTTGTGACTTTTTTTTTGGTGGTGATGGGGCTTAAACTAGGGTCTTATGGATGCTAGACAAGTGCTCTACCATTGAGCTACAACCCCAGCCTGATTTTCTGATAACTTTGCCAAAAGCCAACCTTGGTGACATGTATCTATAGTCCCAGTTACTCAGAAAGCTGAGGCAGGAGGATCATTTGAACCTAGGAGTTCAGGGACAGCCTGGGCAATATAGCAAGACTCTATTAACAAAACCAACAAAAAAACATTTTGCTGGCCGGGGAAGAGACTGCCTCTCTCAGAGCAAGACAATTCAGCACACCATTCAAATGCAAATTAATCAATCAAGAGCCCATATTCCATACCATATTTTCTATATGGCCTGAATGTAATATTCAGAATGTAATATTCCTCTGCCCTTAGTAGCAACTAAGGTGAGACACTTTGCCCCAAAGCCTTCTGAAATTATTCAGACTACCAGTCCTAAACTGTTTACCATGATGTGCCTTTTGTGCAGAAACTCCAATAAAGGTTGTGGCTTAACGTTTCTGTTCTGCCCTTTCTGCTCTGACCACCAGGCGCTTCTTCAAATGGCCCCATTTGGTGTAGTGCTCATGTTCTATTGTCACCACAAGTAATTAATTCTATCACTGCCGTTAATCTTTCCATGCTGTCACTCAATTACCTCTATAAGTTTAACTACAGGTACATGCTGAAATAGGAAAGGGGAAGCCTCATCAGATACCTATCAAGGAACAAATCTATAGTGAATTTTTCTGAGGATGAGGGAGCTACAGGCAGGGCAAGAAAGGGGCTGCCCAGCAGAATGGGGCCTCTAGGAGCCATAAAATAGAGGCCTCACCAGACAAAAGGCAGAAGACAGGGGTATACCACATGAAGGACAAGCAGGGCCTCCAATATATTCCTCTGCCAACATATTTCAGCAGGACCTTGTCATCTGGTGTGCTATGCTGTGCTGAAGGTTGGCAGAGTCTAGAAGCAAGAAAACTTAACTGGAATTGAGTAAGATACTCCACTGTGTTCAAGCAATTATTTAATGATATACGCACACCTCAGGACACAGTTGTGTGTGGGTCAGTGCTAAGAAATACTGTAGAGGGGGCACAGCAAAGAAGAGGTGACCCGTGCAGGACAGAAAGGTGAGAGCTGCATAAGGCTGGAGGCTGCAGATTAAACAAGTCAGTAAAGTGTCAAATAAAATTGAGAAAAAGTAGAAGCAAGGTGCCCAAAGGAATTAGCTCCACAGTTCTGGGAGACGCAGGATTAGAAAACAGCCTAAAATGGGTGCACACCTATAATCCTAGCACTTGGAAGACTGAGGCAGGAGGGCCATTAGTTCAAGGCCAGTCTGAACTATATATCAAGACCATCTCAAAAAAAACAAACAAAAAACAAAATGAAGAAATATAGTAAATGCTGTGCTTTTCCTGCTTGCCACTCATTAAGGCCAGGTGTCTTCTGAAACTATAATGCCTGTTCAGGGATCTCACATCCCTACTTGTAGGACTACATGGGACTCACATGAAACAAGTGCTAAGGAAAAAAAGAGGATAGGTAAGCCTCTAGTACTGGCCTAATGCCACTCAGCACACCAGAGACCACAGGACAGAACATTATTACAGAGATCTTGAAGAAGATTCTGGCAAAAACACCCCATGGTCTGTCTAAATATTGATCAGAAAAAATGGCCCCAAATCCTGACACAATGCAAGGTCACCTAGGAGGAAGTGCAGAACTTGTGACATAAAGTCACACAGGTGAGGACACTGTGATCCAAAGAGGCTATGGATAAGAAAGGTGAAACCAATTAGGCAGACTCAAGAGCTCTGGATTCTCTCCTGCATTCTTTGGAGCAGTACATTTCAGACTTCTCAGGAAGGACACACACCTCATCCCTGACACCACGGCACATATGCCAAGACTGGGAAAGTCTGCAGGGCCTAGGTCTGGCGAGAACAGTCCTAACTCTGGAGGAAAAGTGGATAGACAGAAACCAGTTCAAGAGTGCAGAGTCAGTGTGAGGGCCTTACCCAGTGAAGTTACAAGTGCAAAGTTCTCCAGCATCACACCGAGGTACAGGAGCCTCTGAGTCTCATCAAGAAGCCCCCACTCTTCCTGGGAGAAGGAAATGGCCACGTCCTCAAAGGTCACACAGTCCTGCCATGGTGAGGACAGATCTTTCCATGATCAGCTTCCCTCCCGCAGCCCCAAGTTCATCCTCCCATATGTTCCCACTGCTCACCTACTTTCCTAACACCCACCTCTGGGCAGTTACAGGTGGCACTGATGCCCACCCTCTCCTCATGGTCCCACCAATCACTGTGTCCTCCCAACAGGCAGGTGGGCCAGGAGATGTCATCTAAACTCTGGCATTCAAGACTGGATCCCTACTAGTCAGGCAGTTTTCCTGAGGGTCTCAAATGTAGGCTCGCCCTTCATTCTGATGCCCTCCACAGTCCTATAGCTCATACTCCCCTCCATGTGATTTTAGCCTTTGTACCACACTTCTCACACAGCCTCATTCCAGTGGCCACCTCCACCCTCCTGCCTAACATCACAGGCATCTATGGTGCTCCCTCCAAACTGACATAGGGTCCAGTACCACTCAGACCTCTGATGGGCCCAACTGCCAGATGCAGCCCCTATCCTGCTCTGAAGGCCTCTGAATTAGTCTGCATTCATTACTAGAAAAATTATCTGAGGAAAGCTACTTTATAAAGAAAAGAGATCTATTTTGGCTCATGGTTCTGGAGATAGAAGTTCTACAAGCCTCTTTGGAATGGCCTTCTTGATGGCAGTCTTATATGCCAAGGGACAGGAGGAATGTATGAGAGGAGACATGTGTGCACAGTCTCTCTTCTGGTAAAGCCATCAGGACTCAATCATGGGTCTCTATGCTAAAGATTTACTCTAGTTCTAATCACCAGTTGGAATGAGCTTCTGGCCTCTTAAAACCTTACACTGGGCATTACATTTCAACATATGAAGCTTTGGGGAACACTCAAGCCATATCTAAACCACAGAAGCTTCTTGCCTATTCTGCCACCCAGAACCCCCTGTAGATCTGACACCCATAGCCCTCTTCTACATGTACCACACTTGACATCCCATCTCTGTTAAATGTCTTCTTCTCCTGTTCACACTCAATGCCCAGCCACAGCAGCCCTCTACCTCAGGCTCAGTGACTCTCTCAGATGAATACTTGTGCCTCTAAGTTTATGCACATGACTGAAGCTTCCAGACACACCAAAGATTATTTAAAAATCCCAGTGGATCTGAAGCGTGCAAAAAAACACTAAACCTAGTTTCAGTGCCTCAGTTACTCCTAGGCTTTCATATTAGTCTCACGTCCACTCATCCCTTAGAGCTTTGGCAACCTGTCAGCTCTTCCTCTTAACACATTCCTCACAGCTACTTCTCTCTCACATGTCTTTGTGATTCCCACAACCACTAGGTATAAAAGCATAAGGCCCAGTATTGACCCCACTCTCCTTTTCCTGGGCTACTAACTGCATTACCAGCAAGACTAGGCCTCCCCTTTCTAACTGTGACCTAACCTCATTGGGCAAGCACAGACCAACAGCTTGTGGCTGTAGCTATACTGAATCCCTCCTCACAGTCCAAGTCCCTTGTGGCTGGTCAACTACCCATTTGGTGTCTAAACTAACTGTTGTTTGAAACATCTCAGACTCCAAAGATGTCCCAAAACAAAACTTGATCTCCCCAGTTATAAGTGACCCTAATACAAAATTCATCCCAGTTAATGGAGCTTCAATACTTCTGGCTGTCAAACCCAAACAATCTTGCTTTTACAAACCCTGACTTACTCTCTCACACCTTCAAAAATCTGTAAGTCTGGCCTTCCCCACTTAAAAAACTGATTTAAAATCCAACAACAACCACCTCTATGGCCAACACAATGATCTGGCCACCACCAACAGTCACCTGGACTACTCCAGCAGACTTCTCACTCTTCCTATCTCACCCTCAAACTCAATGTTGCAGCCACAGGGTGCCTGTGAGGACCTAGGTCTAATCACCTCCTTCCTGGTACACAAAGCTCCCACTGCCCAACTCATTCCCAAAGAGACACCAACATTTGAGAGTCATTATAGGTCTGACCCCTGCACTCCAGATTTTAATCTCCATAAGAAATAAAGGAGACCTGGGGTTCCCTAAAACTTTCCTTCAGCATTCGCTCACCTGGTATTTAAGCCTGGGATAACCTTCCCACGGCTTACTGGAACTGGTTTCCAGCAATAGGAACAACTTCATAGAGCCACTAGCCTGGCTGTGTGGTCCTGGGTTTAACGTCTGTTCAGTACTTGGAGCCAAGGGCTACAAGAGCGCCAAGGCCGCCTGAACAGAGAAGTCCCCGCGACAAAGAGAGATGAGTACCAGTGAGGCCTTGGCACAACCTCCACTCACCTGTGCGAAGTCCATCAGCGCTTGTGGAGTCACGGGAACCTGTGGGAAGAGGAAGGAAGTGAGAGGCCAGTGACCGCTATGGGCCTCCACGGGCTCGGGCCTCCTCGTCCCCTGCCCAGCCCCAGAGCCCAGCGACCCAGGGATGACTGAGTGGTGCCGTGATCCGCGAACACGAGGCTTCAGCCTTCCAGGCTCGGCGTCATTCCCTCCCGGGCCGATCTAACATGGGACAGCTCCCTGAAAACCCAAGCTCTTCCACAGCCCCGCTCCAGTACCCGGACGGAGACCGCACCCGAGCCCGCACTGCTCCGGGCTCCGGACGCGGTGAGGCCGAGGTCGCCGCGCTCGCCCAAGCCGAGTCGCACACAGCGACCGCCGCCATTGGACACTGCGGCGGGGCGAGGTCCAGGATGCGGCTGTCACCGCTGCTCAGCGCTGCTCACGAACACCAGGGAGGACTCCCAGGTCTGGGCCCGCCCACAGCTCTCCCCCGGATCCCAACGCGAGAGTGAATGACTGGTCCACGGAGCCAAGAAAATGACTCCGGGAAGCAATAGCGGAAGTCCCGCCCTGACCTCTGCAGTGGACACAGGAGCCGACGAGGGGCGCTCCTTGGCTCAGCGTCTCGGCCCGTGATGCGCGGCGTTCTGGGTAGTGTAGTTCTCGCAGCCCCTCCTCCGGGTTTTCCCTGGTCACTCGTCCGGAAACCTGGCCTGGCGGCCACGGCAGGAACACCAGAAATGGCTTGACCTCCAGCCGCCTAGGCAGGGCGGGGGAGGGCAACTTACTTCTCTTAGAGCGTCCGCGATCCCCTTCTGTGCAGTCGCTTCTGTGTGAGACACCCAGAATTTACCGATAGACAAAGAATATGGGAAAGATAAGCGTTTATTTAGGCCACTGAGAACACAGAAGGGACAGCGGGCAGTCAGGCTGAGAGGTTGGAGGTGAAGGCGCAGCAAAGAGGCTGAGTTGGCAAATGTGATGTCTTAAAAATACCTTTCCCACGCATCCTGGCCTTCATTGCCCTTTCACAAGATCGTCATTGCAGCTAACGTTGTACATCGAAGCTGAAAATTGCTCTTGCTTATGTTATAAAGAATCTATTGGCAACGCCCCCCACCCAAAACAGGCTTTTTGTTGTAAGAAAAAAAGAAAAGTTTATTCTATTTAACAAGGGCTAGAAATTAGGAGATTTTTAGCAGCTAGCTGGGGAAAGCCGAGTTTATCACATTCGTGTGTGGATGGGCTAACAATGGGAGAGAGATCGTGGCACCTAGCTGGGAGAGATTTCATCCATGAGTGGATGGGCTAACACCAGGGGAGAAAGATATTAGCAATTAACTGGGAAAGGAATTAGACTTATATAGGTATTGAATGAGCTAAGGAATCTGGGGTGACATATTTACGACTCAGATGCCCAGGGAAGGTCTGTTCAGGTATGTATACAATTACTGAACTTTTCGGCGCCAAGGGGTTGTAAAACACATTTTTTAGTCCATTTGCCCTACTTACTGGGAAGCTGCTAGTATTCGCTAAAAGCAGCCTGTTTTTTCCTGTTGATTTAGGGCAGGCCTGATGGTTTAGGCCTCAAAAAAGGGTGTCAAAACTTAGATAAGGGTATCTGAATGTTAATCATTTTGGGAAAGCTATAACATTAGCCCAGGGGAGGAAAGGGTAGTTTTTGTATTTACTGTTATCTTGTGTTTGTTTTAGACCTCATTAGTGCAGAGCTTCATGACTGTCCAGGACTTGCTGGGAAGAAGTGTGTTATGAAAGAAGTTTGGGTGCAGAGAGTTTTCACCCTGTGTGCTTGCCCCCTTCAGGACCCTAAAGGGAAGATGCTGCCAATGGGCTGTGGGGTTCTTTGCTCAGCTCATGTGGAGAATTTACAGATTAGGGAATGCAGCTCCACCTTCAGCGCCAGCTCTATCAGCTCTTATCGTTGGCAGCCCTCCTTGCTTGTTGGAGCAAATTACAGATGGGCCTTGAGTTCCTGCCAGCCTCTGAAATGGTGACTCCAGTGAGTATGCATGCAATCCCTTATTCTCTGCTGCTAGCTGCGTCCAGTGTCCCCAGCCCCAACTCTTGGCCACTTTTGGCTCTTAGGCCATTTTGTACCAGTGCCCTTAGGTGTTACCAGCACTTAGTGTACGAGCTCAGCATACTGTACTCAAGGTACAAATCATGAATGGGCAAAAATATGCCATTCAAAAGGTGCTTTATTAGGATTTCTGCTATAGCACTGGGATTAAGCAGGAAGACTGACAGCTAAGGGTATGGGGATATTTCTTATGAAAGAATAAAGGTCCAGGCCCTAGGCACAGTATCAGACTTTCTGTTTGATCATGGGCAGGAGGGGAGCTTCTTGGGGACCTGAATGAGGAGAGCTGCAGAGGGCCAGAGTCATCGCAGATAATTCTAGGAGGGAAGTTTGTTGCAACCAAACCAAATGTCTCCTGGAGTAGCTGTGGCTGGCTGTGAGGCACTTGGGCAGCCAGGAAAGAAAAATAAGTGGCTCAAGGGGAGCTTTGAGCCCGTCTCTCCTGTCTCAGCTTGTTTGGGGAAGCCTTGGACCTTTCTGCAGCCTACACAGCCCCCTGGGGTCTGCAGAATGGGAGAGTTAGGATTTGGCTGCTGAGGAGACATGCAGGACTTAGTGGGGGAGGAGGCTTTGATGACCTCCGCAAAGGAGCTGAGTACTCCCTGTGACTTTGCTGGTGGCCTTGCACCATGGCATCTGGTGTCTCTGTGCACCTGCTCCCAACCCTTGACTTGGTCCCTCACCTTCCTTTACATCTCTGAAAAGAACTAAGGATGTCACCTCAGGAAGGCTGAGCATGAGACCTCATTTGAGACCTGCCCCCGTGAGGTGCCAGGAGGACATGTGCCCTGTCCACCCTAAGGAAGAGCCCACTGAGGACCAGCAAGGCTGGAGTACATGAAGACCCAAATCTCACTGGAGTGGTGTCTGAAAAGCAGTCCAAGCCAAGAGTGAATTCCTTCTGAACAACTGACCTACAGTTATCAAAAAAGAAAGTTGAAAAATACTTGGAGAGAGGTCGGAGAGTGAGGATCCCTCATGGGACAAGAGTAGTCTAAGTAGAGGCCACCAGGGATAACTGTTGCTCTGAGTTCCTCCTGACCCTGTGATCAGCTTGCAGTTCTGCCCCTCCACAAAGGGACCTGTTACGTCACCTGTCTCTCCTAAGGTGGAGCCTTGCTGGGTCTCCACTGAGACAGTTTAGGCTGTTCAGGAGGAGTCATCTCCTGGGTACTAGGAATTCTAATACCACCCGCCCATTGTAGCCAGTTCTGAGCCCTGCAGCCCTTCTCTGCTGAGCCCTAGGGAGTCACATCCTGCACAGCCCACAGCTCAGTGTCACACCAAACACCTTGTGAGCCATGATGCTTCTGAAGCATCTTTAGGCTTCATCTTTATGCCTCTCCTCCTTTGTCAGGCTGACACTTGAATTCTAGCTGCTTCCTCGGCCCTGAGCTCTGTGTCCATGGAAGTGCACAGAGAACAGTATGAAATCTCAAACCTATCTAAAAAAAAGAAGATAATCTTATTTAAAGAAGATTTCTCTTTCTAGAAATCACTTGAATTTGAAAAATTATTTTCCCAGCTGAATAAGGGAAGAAAAATCCCAAAATGAGAGGCTCAGGTCATATTATATATTTACCTTAATTCAAAAGGGATGTTTCCAATTCCTGCTGTAGATTTATTTTGCTCTGTGGAGTTTGCTTGCTAGAAGGAGTCTGAATTTCCCTAAGGTCACCTAGGAAATGGGAGAGTGTAGGGAACAGGGAAAGGGATTGTTACTAGAACCTCTGCAGTAAGTCCTAGTCTCCTGAGAGCCACAACAGCACAAGGTGAATTAATTTATTAAATAGAAAAGATAGAAAAATGAGACGTGGAGAAGAAGCTGAGCTTTGGGCCTGATCAGTGCCGCTCTGGGCACAAAGAGGAAAGACCCTGAGCTTGCCACACCTTTATTCGGTACATCGGGAGAAATAAATGTAACAGGTGGCTCAGAGGAGGGGTGTGTGTGTGTATGTGTGTGTGTGTGTGAATCCTAGAACAATGAAGAACTATGCAGATGAAGATTTTGTTCCTCACCAGGATGTCTTCAGCTGGTATAATCCTGCTCTGGAGCATCACAATATCACCAGACCATTGAGGTTTTAGCCATGGCCGGAGGCCAAAATGGAGTTAAGTCTCGACCTGCCATAGCTGGCCTGTAGGCGGAGAACTAGGCTCAATCATAATTTAATTGTGAAATGATTTTTCCCCAAAATTATGTAGAATTGCTCCCAGCAGGAGTGGAATGTGGCGGGAAGGGTTGAACATTTGGGCTGAAAGTCTGATAGAAATTAGCATGGGGAAGAGCAAGGGAACCTCTAGAAATGGAATAGGCTTTTAAAGAGGCTCTGGGGCCCCAGAAGAGGCATCAGCCCATGTTTGTGCACTGGTAGTGGGTAAGAAGCGAGGGAAAGATAGATGAGAAAAGGGAATATCAAAAACAGGAGTACATTACATCAAATATCAATATATAATTACTAAGAATAGGCACATCAAAACTATGATGATAGACTATTTCACATCTACCAGGATGGCTGTTGAAACATAAGCAAAAACAATAACAAGGCTTTTGGTAAATTGAAACGCTCATACACTGATGGTGAGAATGTGATATGAGGCAGTTATTGTGGAAAACACTGTAGCAGTTCCTCAAAAAGTTAAATATAGAAATTTCCATATGATACCACAATTCCATTCTTGGCTATATACTCTGAAGAACTGAAAACAGGGATTCAAACAGATATCTGTATACCCACATCAATAGCAGAATTATCCACAGTATCCAAAAGGTGAAATCAACCTAAATGTCCATCAATGGATGAATGGATTTTAAAAAGTGAAACCTTCAAATAATGAAATAGTATTCAACCATAAAAAGAAGATCAGTTATGATATATGTCACAACAAGGATGAACTTTGAAAACTATGCCAAGTGGTATAAGCCAGATACATGTATGTGACAAATATTGTTCAGTTCCATATTTATGAAGTATATAAAATAGACAAATTTATAGAGACAGAAGGCAAGTTAGAGGGTACCAAGGGCTAGATGGAGGGAAGAAAGAGGAGTTACTGTTTACTGTTTACACAATTTCTGTTTGGGTTGATTAAAATAGTTTTGAAGCCAGGCATGGTGGTGCACACCTGTAATCTTAATACTTGGGAGGCTGAGTCAGGAGGATTGTCATGAGATCAAAGATGGATTGGGCTCCATAGTGAGTTCAACTCCAGCCTAAACTA
Source organism: Heterocephalus glaber (assembly GCF_000247695.1). The sequence goes on from NW_004624832.1 coordinate 781,325, forward strand.
CATAGCAAGATCTTATTTCAAAAAATAATAATAATAGAGTTTTGGAAACAGTGGAGTATGTGCACAGCAATAATGTTAATTGAAATATACAAGAAACACAAGCATGGTTTCTCTTACAGGAGAGACCCAAAACATAAATAAAAGGTCAGTAACAAAAAATAGGGAGATAGATCTTTTGCACATGGAAATGGGATCAAAAGATGATGGAAGGGGAGGAAATGGAAGGACAGAGGATAAAATTGAGATGTGTTATGTACATGTATCAATTCCCACAAGGAAAGTAATCATTATGTACTGAAAATACATACTCATAAATAAAAACCGAAAAAAGAAAACACAACACTGAATTTTACATTACATATAATTTACTACTATATGCCAAAAGCACCCCAAGTAAGAGCTTCTCCAAATCCACAACTCAAAACTTTCCCTCTACAGTACTATTTCAAACTTCCATGAACTTTTCCACTGAAGCTAAAGTAGTTGCACACATAAAGTCCATGTTAAATCCCTTATAGGATCTAATGGCTCCAATCTACATAGAATGACACATTCCTACCAGGAATGTGAAAATTATTACTACTGTAAATATTGACAGTGATAGAAGGAATGATTGATGTACAGAAAAAGTCTCATGGTCATTGCCAAACTAAGAAAAGTTGTTTTCTTGTCTGGCAGGGAAAATAGAACTCAGAGAAATGAGTATCACTGTGAGTGAGTACAAAAAAGGCACTGAATGTTTGGAAACATGAAAATGATATCATAGAAGTATTCAGCAGCCACTGGCCTGGAATTGCAAATAAAGTTATGCAAACATGCAAAATGGAACAGAGTGAGTAAAATGAACAAAAGGAGATTACAAAGATCAAAATGGTGCGTGTGGCTCTGGCCTCACGGGAAGGTCTGGGATAACAGCTATTGTTGTGGATTTCGCTGGGAGCAACTGAAAGACTCACAGGAGATGGAGGAGCAAGGGTAAAACAACAAAATTTATTTGCTAGCAGGCCAGCCCCACAGGAACATGCCTTCAGGGACTGACCCGGAGTTACATTGGTGGCTTACATTTATACTCTAAACTGGGAACTCTGGTCATGTGATTCACAGAAACCTTAGGGTCTATGTGTACTTTTGTTTGTGAGGCATGGTGACTGTTATCTTGGTTCAGACATCTGGCCTCACTTGGGTGGGAAGTTGCGGTTACGCAGTGTTGCAGGCATTTGCTTATCTCATGCTTACAATCTTGTGGTTGATGGTAAAACATCTGGTATTGCTATTCTGAGAAAGCGAAACAAGTGAAGCAAGTTATAGAAGCAGAATGAAGCAAGCAGTTATTTTACATTTTCCTTAACACTGTGGCTATGGATATGTTGGACTCGCTGGTTGTGTCTGTGCAGGACCAGGACTATGGAGCCACTGGTCCCGACCATGAGTGCAAAACATATAAAGTCAATTGGGAAGAATAAGAATACAACTAGAAATTTTATGGATCTATGTGGAATGAATGAGGAACAGCATCCATAATTTATTTTCACACTTAAATTTTTGCTGTACATTTGACCAGTCACTTTGAGGGGAGCAAAGAAATTTACCAGCGGATGCAGGATCCAGTAGAGGAAGCACCTGAACCCAGTGCACTTTGAGGATCTTACTCTGAGCTCTAGCCATGTAGAGAAATTGGGACAACGTTTTATAGCCTGAAAGCCATTGAGTATACATAGTGCTGAGGGTAAACCCTCTGGCCACTATGTGTAGGTAGAAGACAAGTTTACATCCAGTCTCACCTAGTAAACAGTTCAATCCAAAAGCTACCATTGTCTGAGGGATCCCTCTAGAGACAAGTACAAAGGAACTGGCTAAGACAAGCCAGTTGAGGATCATGTCAGTGGGTCTCACATTGTTTCCCATGAGCAAATTGAAACTATGAAGACAGAGGAGGGAGAAGTTTCCAAGGATTCCCACTGCCGTCTGAATAAGGAAGATAACCCCCATTCTCAATGTAACGGCAGCCATCACACCAGTATATTTGGGACAAGGATTTAGATTGAAGCCAAAGGAAGGATAGTTTGACAAGAAAAAAATAAATGTTACCATCACCAGGCTCAGTCAGTGTCAGTGCTGAACATAACACATTTCCTCAGTTTAAATGGGCATTAAGTATGTGTACTTGTTGGGAACAGTGGCTATTGATGAAAGTTCTATTTTGAAACAGTTTACATGTCTATCTGCAGGACCCAGGTCAATGCGTAATGGTCCATCTATACAATAGGTTTCCATACTAATAAACAGAATGAGGAAGATCACCAACACTCTGGTCTAGTTTCCAAGTGGATGCTTTCTGAAATGAGAAGCCACATGCAGAACTGCGTGAAATATGCTAAAGCTTATGTAAGTATGTGGAACAATAGAAATACAGGAACAGAATATGTATAAATACATAAGCAGAATATATATAGCATAGGCATTTAGAAGAAAATTTTGCCATAGTGATTACTTTATATGAATATAATTATTTCACACAATTTTTAAACATTACTGAATGAATTAAATGTTTTCAAAACATAAACTTCAGATGTTAAAAAATGGCTGAATATCCAGTTGGTGGCATCTTTATTACAATGAAATACTTCAAGTGAATTGAAAACACAAAATTTCACTCTATATGGTAGAAGTAATGTGTTGAGCTGAGCTATCTGTAAATATATCTTAATCTTTGTATATATATTTTACTAAAAATCTTTGCATGTTATTTTTGAAACAAGCAAACATATATATGAAAAACAAGGCTTTCTATGTAAGAAATATAAAGTTCTATGTACATGGAAATATAAAGGTAAAATAAGTAAAACTAACATAACTTGATAGGAATAAGCAATATTAACTCATTTAATACTTTATCTTTTTTTGGTGCTGGCAGTTGAACTCATGGACTTGCAGTATTCCACTGTGCTACATTCCCAGATTTCTTAATGAATTTTAAATGTATATTTAAAGTATAAAAAGAATATAGAAATATATATCCTTTCTCTTCATTTTTTTTTTTTTTTGGTACCGGGGATCAAACTCAGGACCTTGCGCTTTCGAGGCAGGCAGCAGAACCACTGAGCTAAATCGCTGGCCCTCTTTCTCTTCATATTGAAAAAAATCTAGAAATTACAGACAGCCATGTAACATTGCTTAATTCTAGCACCTAGATTTTTGAGTCAATACAATTTCTCAGTATAAGAAAGCAAAGTGTCTTCTAGTGATTGGAGAAGACTTTAGGAATAGAAAAAGCTTATCCTGGGTCTGATGTAGGAATTTTCCAAGATTTTATTGAATGATCTAGTCAAATAATGAAGGTGATGAAACTAATAGAAGCATTCATGTAGGTCATTTGAATGGGTCACAATCCAGGATTCCTTTCGAAGAAGCTAAACTTAACAATATTGTGCAATCCTAATTCCAAGAATTGATGCACAGGAAGTAATACATCTGGTAAAAAATGATACACAGCCTCTAAGGTTAATACTGGGAGATATTTGGAGAACAACTCATTTTTCTGAAAACTGATAGAATATCAACCCTTTCTCATACCTGTGTGTACGGCTATAGTTCATGTTAAGAAATCTCTCTCCAGGCAAACAAACCTGACCTGTTGTGGGTGAGACTTGAAGCCACACAAAAATATGTTCTGTCATCTGTAAAGACAAAATGAAGGAATGAAACAATAATTTCACCATTTTAGGGGAGACATCCCCTTAAAACAACACCCCCTTGCAGACACACTGATGTTTTGGTATTAAGTCATGAAGCATTGGGATGTCTGCAACTCAAGAAGAAACAAAGCTCCCAGCTGGACAGCACCTTACTGAGTCACTATCCTTCTGGACAGTCACAGACATTTCTATGGAGTAGGAATCACAGCTGTGAGATGCATATCCATTTTCACGGCTGAGGATTGAAATGTTTGCACATTTGAGGTGCATTCTAGGAAAACAGGAAATGCTATTAGGATCAATAATATTATTTAGAAAAAACACAAATCAAAATAGTCAGAAATTTTCATTTATATTTTAATAGTTTCCTTAAACTGAAAACCAAAAATATATTAGTGAAAGACAAGGGAGATTTTAGAAACATTAAGTATGGGGAAGGAAACATTGATTGCTAACAAAAAAATGGTATTTAAATAACAAAATTCTTTTTAAATAGTAGCAAAGGAGACTGTTGTCCTAGATGAATTTTTTCCAATGTTAGTAATTCAGTGCACACTAGTATGTTATTGAATAAAATTTCAATGAAAATGTTGACATTTATGAAGTTCTTTTACTAATACAAAAATTTTTAAACCAGTTTAATAAAAAATATGTATCGTACCATGTATAAAGTATAACAGTAACTGTAATTTGCTGCTAAAGAGCAGAGAAACGAAACAGGACACAACTTGAAAATGACCTATGTTTGCAGATACTTACATAAGAAAAGTTGATAGGAACTTACGTCTTGTTAAAGTGAATGATGAATTATTTGTGATAATGGCTGACTTAATAATATTAAAATTTATGGAGAATTAGTTAAGATTTTACAGGTACGTTTCTAGGTTTAATCTTAGAAACAAACAATGAGTGTAAATATAAAAAATGGCAAATCTCTTAGACAAAAATATTGCAATATATTTTTCATAATTTTGCCTGAGCTAAGTATTACTGTGTATGTGTCAGCCCTGAGGTTCCAAAATATTTTTAGTATACATGATTTTACAAAAAAATTAGACTGAATATGTTTCCCTACCCTCTCCACCCATTCTTTGCTGATCCCACACCTTATTCCATAGGCTTGGGGTGCCTGTCCCTCTAAGGCCTGTGGATATAAGCAATGTGTGCGTCTCCTGTGTTCTCTATTGGGGTTGCATCTGACAGACTATCATGTGAAATGAACACTTGCAGATCTATACCTTTTTAATAACCATTCAGAATGCTAAATACATGACATTTGTATATCTTTTCTATTGTTTTCCTGAGAAATCTTGCAATTTAACATTGAGTATTTAAAATCTTTTGTAAAAATATTGCAATCATGTTTCAATAACCAAAATAAAGGGAATAATTCATATGTGAGTGTGGGGGAAACGTCACTTTTGGTAAACAAACTGCTGACTACTGATAATGGAACCAGCCAGAGGAGGGATGCGTAGTGGGAAAGCGTGTCTTTTGCTTATTTGTGGTGGTGCTGGGGATTTAATCTAGGACCTTACACATGTACTAGGCAAACACTCTGCCACTGAGCTACGCTCAGGAAAAAATGACAGATTCAGAAGCTATTGCAGTGAGGGACGAAGAGAGACACTAGGCAGGCTGAAGGCAGGTGGGAAGGGACTCAGTAAGCATCAATATTATCAGAAAATATCAATCCCTAGTCGATAGATAGTGTTTGTGCCCATCCCAGAGAAAATGTAAGAGAGAGAAAAGAGAGGAGGGGAGATAGAAGGAGAGAGAGAGAGTTTTTGACTGAATTTTTTATGATGTGATTCTTTTGTAAATCTAACACTGATATGAAAAATATAGACACTTACCAAATGACATTTGAGGTCGGACCAGTGGGTGCTAGCTCAGCATCTGTTCAGGTGTGGGAAGGAGGAATCTGAGCCAAGATAAAGGTTGCCCTGCCTGGGAAGTGATTAGCATTTCAGCTGTAATTACAGAGACAGTATCTACAGACGGAGTTGGGATCATCTCTGGAAAACATTTACACTTGTACAAATTACTGAAAGGTATTGACATTGAATTCTAAAGCTCCATCAAAAGTCATAGAAATAGGTGGGAAACAACTTGTTATCGAAATAATTACAAATAAAAACAAAAGTCTTGGGTAATACCGAACAAGACAGAAAAGAAAAGTTAACTAATAAGTATAGAAATACTAAGCATGTCCTTTAGGATTATCAATCATTTTAAAGTTTGTCTCAAATTTTGATTTCTTTTTTAGATGTTATCTTATTATTGTTTTCATTCTTAAAGTTAGTATATATTTGCAATACATAGTAAATATATCCTTGTGACATTGGGGTTCTGCTTAGAAAGTCCTTTCCTGTGCCTTATATGAGAAACTCAGAGTAAAAATCATTTACAAAGCAAAGTAAAAGATAGACAATAGAAAACAGGGAGCTGTATCTTTTGCAAATGGGAAGGGATTTAGAGTTGGGGGAGAGAGTGGGGGAATAAAAAGAATTAAGATATGAGGGCTGAGGATGTAGCTCAGTGGTGCCACACCTGCCTTGAAAGCCCAAGGTCCTGAGTTCAATCTCCAGTACCCCAAAAAAGAAAAAGTGAAGTCCATGTACCTACTCCCTAAGATAAATGTAAACATTATGCACTGCAAACATGTACTGATAAAAATTAAATAAACATTAAAAATAAAAACATTCACTTTGGGGAATTGGTACATACACATATTGCATATCCTTTTCACTTACCCTTTCTCTCCCCTTCCTCCCATCTTCCCCCACCCAGAGCCCTTCCTTCTCCACAAAGTTTATCTCCCTGTTTCTAGTCAAAATATGCTTTCTTTTCAGACCTAGTTCACTGACAGTACTGAAGTTCACTGACTAGTTCACTGACTGAAGTTGAAAAGAAGTCAGTGAGTGAGAAGAAATAGTAAGAACAGCTCATTGGTTCAGATGGGACAGAAATGTATGATATCATACTCATTTAGTGTCCGCCAGGCATTTATTGGGCACTTTGATAACTACAGTGAACCAACAGTGTAGGGAACATGTAATCCAGCTGCTAGAGAGGGAAACACCCAATATTAAGCAAAATTAACTTACTCAATTATTTCTATGTCAGAAGGAAAAAAGGAAAAGAACATGGGCGGTCACAAGTTCCTGGGGCAAGAGAGGGTTTCGATATGGGCCAAGATATTGCTGGAAATGACATCAGACAATGGGAGCTTTTGACACAGGTGCAGTGGAAGTAGATTGGCCAAATAGCGCAAGCACACACACTACTGCACAGGCGAACGCTCTGGAGGCAGGAGAGGGCCATCAGCTGAACTGGAGCTTCAGATGGAGGGTGTCCCTGACTGGCCGAGAGACTGTCCCAACTGCTGCTCCCAGAGCAAAGAGAACAGCAGGTTTTTATCGATTTTCTAGGTCGGGCTGAACGATGACACTTTTCACTGGCCAGGAGTACAGTTCCGAAAGCTGCTCCTTCTTGAGATGTACTTGGACCCTTCTGGAGTCACAGTTTACTGGTCTTAGATTGTTGAATTTTTATGCATCTGGCATCATTGTTCTATGCAAAACATCCGAGGCTTGTGGGTCTGGGCCCTGTGATGAAGACTTCAAGTACTGGGGGTTCAGCGGCTTCTGAAGACACTCAAGGTCGGGGAGGGACAGAAAAGAGCAGAGAGAAAAAGAAATGAAAACACATACGAGCATATATTTGAGAATGTTCCATCACAAAATGTATTTCCAAATCTTTTGCCTTTTACTGCCTTATGTGAACATTGTCTTTATAGATTCTAAATACAACTAAATGATAAGAACTAAGGTTATGAAGTCATTTTCAAATTTTTAGAGGACAGTCTCTTTTATTTATGGAATTTAGATTATTTCAACACACTTTTATGGAAATTGCTTTGGCTTTTAAAAATAATCCATGAGGACATGTATGTATGTCTGTGTGTGTAGGTGTCCATGTGTGTATGTGTCTATGTGTGTATCTATTTCCAGGCATTGTGCTTATTCCAGTGACCCGTGTGTTTGTCATTATGTATATTATCTTGTTATGACAATAATTTTTTTTAAATTAACTATATTGGTACATTTCAGGTATACATTATGATCACATTCATCATTGGGAATTTGTACCTCTACATGATAGATCATAGTTCTTATTTTTCCCCATTCCCCTTCCCTCCCTTCCTATTTTGTAAATAGGGAGTTATCACAATAATTTAAATTTTTCTTATTAACATTGCTGATTAAATAATCATAGTTGTATACATTTATGAGGTACAATGTGATGTTTTGATACATATATACGAAGTGCAATGTTTAAATCAATTAACAAATTCATCACCTCACTTAGCTATCTGTTCTTAGCTATCATTTTATGGTAATTATGTTTATATATCAAGAGTTCTTTTTTGGTACTGGGGATCAAACTCGGGACTTTGTGCTTGCCAGGCGGCGGCACCACTAGCTAAATCCCCAGCACCCTATGGTAATTATTTTTAATTTCAAATAATTTTAAATTTATAGAAAAGCTGTAGAACACACCTCAAAGAATTCTCATAATACACTTTCCCAGTTTCCCCCCAAATTAGCATTTTATGTACCATAATAAAATAATTAGGGCTAGAAAATGAACATTTATACTGTACTGTGAGATAAATTGTAAATTCTATTTAAGTTTGCCAGGTTTTTATTTATGTCTTTTTTTCTGTTCCAAAATCCAGTCAGAATACCACACTATATTCAGGTGTCATGCCTCCCTGGTCTCTCCAAATACATGCAGTTCCTCAGTTTTCATTATGACATCTTAATTTCTAATACTTTTGGAATGTAATGGTTAGGTGATTTCTGAAATGTCCCCCAAGTTGAAATATATGACATTCTCTTATGGACAGTTCAAGGCTATATATGGTTTGGTTAGAATATCCAAAAGTAATATTCCCTTCTCAGTGGATCATTTTGAAGCAGCACAATGTTGAGGGTTTTGTCTCAGCAATGAGAAAGCAGGTAAGATATGAGAGAAGTTTGACAAAATAATTAGTAATCTATCTTACCTAAGTTCACGTGGTGAAAGAACTACAGCAGTTTATTTTGCTGTTAAACATTGGGCTATAAGGACCATTTAATAGATTTTACCTAGAAAATAAAACCAAACATATACATGAATGGAGAAGGAATGTTCCTGCTCATACATTAAAGCATTTCCTAAAATAGCATCCATAGGACTGGTCCTACTGTGGGCATCCTATGCTCTGTGTGACCCGTCCCTGTGGCCACAATTCACTGAACACACACTCTGCTCTTCTCTCTTATCCATGGAACTTACTGCTTCTGACAATATAATAGTAACTTCAATGAATTTGGTTGAGAGAAACAGGCCATTTGTGGGCAAAATTATCTTAATGTCTATGTTCTTCGTTCTTATTTTGTCCCCTTCCCTTGCCCTCCCTTCACCCCCTCCACCCTTCCCTGTTTGCAAAGACCTTGTTTCCAATTTTTTCCTCTTCTCATATTTTTTCCTTTCCCTTTTTTCCCTTCCCCTACCCCTCACAATTCCCCTGCTCTTTTAGACCTTTTCTTCCTGTTACACAATATCAGTTATACAGTATTTAAATTAATTACAATATTAAGATCTAGGAGACATTACCACAGATTTTACAGAATTTAAAAGGATATAGAAAGCATATTACAAAAATCTTTTTTGAAATAAATTTGACAACTTCTAAGAAGTACCTTGGAAGACAAATCAATGAAACTAACTCTGGAGGAAATATAAAATTTGAATAGCACCTATTAAAGAAAGTATATTCCTAGCTTGAAAACCTACCTATATGACAACAGCAGGCTCATAAACATTTTAACTGATAAATTATATCAAACATTTAAAGCAGAAAAAAGAAGGAACACTTCTCCCCTCATTTAAGGAAATCAACATTGTGCTAATCCTAAAACTGGATAAAGATAATAGAAGAAAAAAGTATGAACATAGATAGAAATTTGTTTAACAAAACAAACTCTTAGAAGTCAGATCTGGCAGTATGTAGAAAGTGGTTTTATTATAGGGATGGCAGTGTTGGTTCAACATTGGAAGATCAACCCCCAAAAGTAATCATTTTAACAGAGGAAAGGAAAAAGCCATATGATCCTGTCACTAGTTGGAGAAAGAGTATTGGACTAAATTCTACAGCTGTTCATGGTAAAAGCTATCAGGAGACTAGAAGTAGAACAGAACCTTCTCAACAGATCAAAGACTTAATGTCTATGTTCTAAGACATGCCCAATAAGCAGAAAATCATCTGATCCACTTAGGTTATTAAATAAATGTCTTCAAGCACTGAGTGACTATGCCCCATGATATTCCTGTCCATTTGACCCAGTTTTATTTATATACTGTCTTCCATTGAGTTCCAGTGCCTTCAAGTTCTCAGGAATAAATATTTGTATTTTCAGTCAAGATTGTAAGAGTGATTATAAATTTCACACAGTTGTGTGCTTATTTTTCTCTTTCATTCATTAGAGCCATATGTCTCTACTCAGCTTCCACCAGGATTATTGCTTATTTTGATATGGGGTCCCACCCCGAGTCTCTGCCCCTCCTGGTGAGCCTCGTTACTAATCATTTCAAAGATCCTTCAGAGACTTGCACATACACAAATGTTTCTTAGAGATCTCCCTTAGCAGATGCTGTCACTGCACTCATGGTGAAGTGACAATCACTTCCCGGCCAGGAGGTGAGGTCACAGGTTCCCAAACTTTTATCAGTGGCCCCTTTCCACACCTGACAATGCTGCCTGAACCCCACCACCTGACAGCAAGCTCCAGTCAGGTGAGTAGAAATGCTTTGGATTTTTGTTTGGTTGCTTTTTCTTTTGTGTTGGGCAGTTTGTGAAATGTATGTTCGTTTTGTTGCTTCTAATCAGTTGTACAACTGATCCATGGCAAATTACCCGAGTAATTTTATATTATTTCTTTGAGACTGAGGGTTTTTATGGTTGCAAATTTAGAGTCTTCGCACTTGATGTCAGGGAGCGCCCTCCACTCTGCTCTGCTCTCCGCACCTCTGCTCACCTCACCGGCTCTCCTGGTGCTCTGGACCCGAGTCTGCAGGGCTCTGTGCCTGTCACACAGATCTGCATCCGGGGTCTTGTCCATGGGCGACCTCTGTACAGGACCGTTGTGATGCCAGTGTCCCTTGCAAATGGACCAACTATGGACGGAATGACACCGGGAACCCTACAGCGCCTCTGATGGCTCCCAGCTATGCTATGTCACTGGCACTGAGTCCTCGGCTTCCAAACCCATCCACCACAGCTGCTCTGCCTCAGGTAAGAGTTGATTGTGTACAGGTGGGAAGGTAGGCTCAGATTCTGAGAAGGACTCCAGCCCAGAGAACCCAGGCTTTGGAACATAAAACAATAAACACACACACACATGCAGGTACATTTGGGACAGCTTTTATTTTAGAAAACCTTTGGCCTACCAGCACCCTATCCCCTGCACGATGGTGGCGGGGCTTCTCTCTTCTCTCCACTGCTACAGCTCTCTCTGAAGTTGCCCTCACTCATCCCTGACCAACACAGCTCCCTCACAGGCATCGCGTTCCCCTACAGGCATGGGACAGGTCAGATGGTGGGTTCCCAGCTGTCCGGCAGATGGCAAGAAGCTTCTGCTTGTTATCATTTTTTATTGAAAGCATGAAGATCTCTGGGGAGTCTGTAGAAACATTTCTAAAATGTATGTCCTTATTAGAAGATGGTGGCATTTATTTAAAGAAAAAGAAAGCTCATTCTTTTTCCCATGTTAGTGATTTAAAAAGGGGGGTGGTATTCAGGGAAATGTGTGGCTCACTATAGTGGCGAGAGAGAGAAGGGCTATATTATTTTCATTGTATTATTAATCTGCTACTCAGAATACCCTCTAAATTTATTTTGTAAAATATCAACATTTTTGCTCTCACTGAGATGGCAGGTTCATGTCCTTCTCCAAGAGTTGGAGTTATTAAGATCAGCCCTGTGTCTCCAAACTCTGAGCCTTCCTTGCCCTGTGTTGTTCTGCATTAATAAGCCTCAGTGATTAAAACACACCACAACTTCAAAGTTCATGGGCTCTTGTCATAGACTTGGTTTTGTAACAAGCCTTAAGATTCCTAATTTACCCCTCTGAGTTCCCTACTTGTTTTGTGAAATCATTTCAGGGTTATCTTTCAATTTTTCCCATTGTTTCCCTCCTCCTCTGAGTTTACTTCATTGTTTTGTTTTACCATGTGTCCTTTCTCCATGACTGATTTTTAAATTCCCCTTTGAAATCTTACATGATTCTTTAAAGTCATGAACCTTACAGTGATGATTCTGAACCAACTCACAGAGCGCAAAGGTCAGATGAATGAACACCCTGACCCTCCTGCCCTCTACACCCAGCCCTCCTGGAGTGACCCACATCTCTTCTTTCCAAGTTGAATAATATGTCCTCTTCAAATACAGCCGGCATATCTGGGGCATCTTGGCTTTTTTCTTTGAGAAATTTTAAGGACACCTGCAGCATTTTTCTCACACATCATGTGTCTTCGAGATGTTTTGCCTTCCTTTAGTAAGAACTGTTTTAGATACTATGGTCTTGGTACTTGGCATAAGGCTGCAAGGCTGTTTACAAATGTTACATTGCTTCATTGAAGAGAAAGTTACTATAAAATTATAGTTACTTGAACTATTTTTGGTAAGTACACATAGAGCACCACCGTGATATATAATCAAGCTCAGATTTTCATTTTACGGGGAATATTACTGATTTTGATATTTCACGTGATTAATATTTTTCAGTAATTATGTGAAATACTTAAACTACCCAAACTATAAATCAGGCCACTTCATAAACTTCATTTCTACTTTTCCATGCTGTTTGACTTCCTCCTCCTATATTTATATTCTTCTAGTGCTATAATAGTGGGATCCTATGCTGCACATGTTCTGTATCTGGCCTTTTCGTGGACAAGGTACTTGAGAGGACAGCCCGCATCAGTGCACACAGCTTCCCTTGCTTATCCCTGGGCTGCAGCCCACCCTGCTGTGCATCCATCACCCTGAAGCAGACGCTGAGGCCATTTGCAGCACTGAGATGCTGAGGTCCTCACTGAGTTGCCTTTGCATATTTAAGCAAAATTCTATGTCATTTGAAATAAAAATATTCTGAATATGCTAAATATTGAGAATTGAGGGACTCAGTGACTGTGATAACATTTATCGCCATTTGGTTAACTCTTCACTCGTCTGACTTAAAACTGGTGCCCTCCAAAGGCCTTGTAGGATGTGCTCTGCCAACTTGGATTTGGGGATTGTCTTCCTCACTCAGACAGGACTTGGCCTTGTGGGAAACTCCTACCTGCTCTGTATGTATAACTTCACTGTGCTCATTGGACATCACTTGAAACCGACAGATTTGATTCTTAATCAACTGGTATTGACCAATTTGGTGGTTCTTTTCTCGAAAGGTGTCCCTCAGACATTGTCAACTTTGGGATGGGAATATTTCCTGGATGATGCTGGGTGTAAACTTGTCTTCTACTTTTACAGAGTGAGCACTGGAGTGTCCTTCAGCACTGTCTGCCTCCTCAATGGCTTCCACACTATTAAGATCAACCCCAGTATTTGTAGATGGATGGAGCTCAAGATTAGATCCCTAAAGTTTACTGGCTTCTGCTGTTGCCTGTGTTGGATCCCACATCTCTTGATAAATTCATTTCTTCCTTTAATAGTATATGGTCCATTGAGTAAGAAAAATCTCAGCATAGAAAATAATTATGAGTATTGTTCTTGGATAACGCCACAAGGATATAGCCCATTATATACAGCCTTGTATTTTTTCCCTAACCTAATGAGTCTCATCTTCATGATCTGGGCCAGTGGCTCCATGGTCCTGGTCCTGCACAGACATAGGCTGCGAGTCCAGCACATTCGCAGACACAGCTTTTCCCCCAACCCTTCCCATGAGGCCAGAGCCACACGCACCATCCTGGTCCTGGTGAGCTCTTTTGTGACCTTTTATTCAGTCTATGTTATTTTCAGCATCTGGATGACTCTAGTCACACATCAAGGCCAGTGGATGGTGAACAGCTCTGTCCTGGTGGCCTCATGTTTCCCAGCATTCAGCCCCTTTGTGCTCATCATCAGTGACTCCAGGATCTCACAGCGCTGGTTTGCCTGCAGAGAGAAGACAAAAGTTTTTTCCTAATCCTCTTGGCATTTTGAAAGTATGCTCTTCTCAAGATATTTGAATTTTATTTCAAAATCTGTTATTATTTGAGGACTCCTTTTGTCAAGACCGTGTGACCTTATCTCCCACAAAGACAGCCAAGTCTCTATTCGCTCCAGTTGCATCATGGAACTAAAAATTAAACTGGATACTTAGGTAAACTTAGATTTGTCATCCTAACTCTTACATTCTTCCAGGTGAGAGCAGATGGGTGTGGAGTTCAGAATATTTTAAAATATCATAATAATGTAGGAAATTCTGAGTTTATGGACCCATGGAAGTCTCTTACTTGGAGCCTTTTTGAAATTCTCAGAAAGTTTCTGTTTATTATTTCTCTTGTAAATGAATTCATTTTAAATTATAAATAATTGTGTGTATTCATAGGATACAATGTGATGTTTTGTCTATGTTTGCATTGTAGAAAAATTCAGTGAAACACCAGACTAATATCTATCATATCACTTATCCTTTCTTTCTTATTTTGCTTTATTTTTGAGCAGCAAAGGAGAATTTTGTTACTGACCAAGAATAGGAGAAGTGGGCAGTAAACTCAAAAGTTAACTTTTTAATCCATTGGTGGTGGGTGGTTATAGATATGTAGTGTGGTCTTGATCCCGAAGGAAGAGAAGGCCAAAAGCAAGAGATAATCTTGAAGCCATGTATGGATATGTATTCCAGAGCGAGCATGCAGCTATTGGTTATAGACACAGAACTGATCCTGTTTGATGTGTGTTTGTGTGTGTGTGCATGCATGTGCATGTATATATGTGTGGGTGATCATTATACACCTTATTGCTTTGAATTTATAGCATTAGGATCTAACTTAAATCCCAGCTTCCAGTGGTGGACAATCTTTTGATCTGAAGCCAATGATCAGCAAATTGTCCTTTCTCACTGATTAATATTACAGATATACTTGGAAGAATGAGAAAGTGTGACTCTGATTTATTTCAGTTACTTTTTATCTAAGACACACATTTTTCCTGTTACTTCACAACATGACTTTTCTGTTACTTCATTGCAAACAATGTCATAGATATGGCAGAGCATGTGCAAAACAAAAGGGAACTGTCACTTTTGCCCAAGGCTGCACATAGAAAGTTTCAAATTTCTTAACTGCTCCTACCTTTTTCCAAAAGGCAAAAGTGTCTTCCCATGAGATCTGAGGGAGTTCCTCAACTTATGCAAGCTGAGGGTAATTCTACTTGTCTTAGCTACTGTGGTATCTAGATTAAGCTTATCAAATTTCTTCAGGGACTTGGCCTTTCCTAAAGAGCAAAATCCTACTCTTTGGACTTGTACCTACCTAAAGTGGTATAGTAGTTTCCTCATTGTTTTGTTCTGATTACTAAGAGGAAAGGGAATGGATAAGGCTTCTACTTGTCAGTTTCCTCTTCTGGGATGGACACACATTGTGTGCCTGACTCTATGGAATGATGTGTCCATTTGTGAGGTAAGAGATTGGGACTGGAGCAAACCAGAAAACCAACCAGGCAGAATATGCCTGAAGTCCTAAAAATCCAATGGCTAACTGATTGAGCAAGATATTTTCTGAAAAGAAAAGACACACAGAACATGTGACCCAAATGACCCTAGGCTTATGGCTTTGGAACATTGTTCATGAGACCAGTCAGAACTCACTATGTCTAATAATTCATTTGAATCTGGCACTGTTCTGACACAAGACCAATCAGAAGATGCTATCTCTAGTCCTTTTATATCTGGGCATGACCAATTAAAGGCACTGTTCCTAATCCTTCATTACATCTGGCTCGGGCCAAATGAGTTTTTTGATAGGACAGTTGTGCCACTACCATATTTACATGAGGTGGGGCCAATCCAGCTATTTTGGATACCGAAAACCCCTTTCCCTTTAACCTGGGGGCTGCTGTGAGCCCCCCTCACATGCCTGCTTCCACCCAGAAAGAGTATACTTCCTTATGCCTTCAATGAATCTGCACTCTCACTGGCTTTTCTGTGTGTCTTATCCAATTCTTTGTTCAGAACACCAAGGACCTGGAAAGGAGACCCTGGGACCCCATCTGGTAACATTTGGACCTTACCTTTAGAAGCAGATAAAATAATTTCGTTAGCATTTATTAAAATGCTGAGCTACCCAAAATATCAAATAATGCTTGTAAACAGTTTGGAACCCAACTTAGACTGCACTCAGTAATCAGCCTGTAAGACTGAAGAAGAGTGAAGTTACTGCTCCTAGCATAGTAGGAGCAAAATGTCATTTGCAATCCCCATTCCTAGATCTTAGCATGCATTCATGGAGATCCAGGAACCAGGAAACATTACCAATAACACACTGTGCCAAGGACTGGAGGACTCAGCCAATGAGCATGGAAGTGGGGGGGTTTTCTCTCAAACTTCCAGTGTCCTCCTATGGAACAATAATTTCTATCCTGCACCATGTAGGTTTCCAGATGGCGCCTCTGAGCCCTGGGTCTGGGTGGACTTGACTTGATCTAGAGCCCAAAGTGGAGAGCAGGCGTGCATCATCCCTGCCACATGGAGCTGGGGGGGGTGAGGCTCTGAGACATCACCCTCGGTGCCCAGCCCAGTCCAGAATGGGGACCTCTGCACCACTTCAGAGTCTGATGAGGACTGATTAATTCTTTAAATTTCTGAAAGTCATTAGTAATAATTAGTACATGCAGAAGATGTAATTGTTATAAAATCAGAAAGTGATGTAGGGAAACATGTTTAGTACAAATGTAAAAAGTTATGATTTTAGGGACGATTGAGCAAGGGTTATTCAAGTTTCAGAAGTTCAGCATGAAGCTGAGGATGTGTCTATATTGCAGCAGATAGAACAGGCACCTAGGGAAAAGCCCGACCCAAGAGAGAGCCAGTGAAAGACCAGATAAGACAAAGCCTGAGATGTAGGGCTGATAGAAAACCAGGCTCCAGGATGGAGATACAGTGGCCAAGCCTGGATCTCCAGTAGTCTGAAAAACAAAGGTCTCATGTTCAATTGGTGGGATCCTCCTGCCCAGGAAGAAGATAAAACAAGGTGATAGATAACCAATCCACCAAATCTCTATTCCTCCTCTCTCTGAAGAATGTCCTTGTCCTTGTGCTGATAATTTTAGAAAAGTTACAATTAATGGTACTTGTAAAAGTACACTTGCTATGTGCCTTGAGTTTCTATAGGCCCACTTCTTGTCAAACTCTTCTGCTTGTAACCCCATACATTGACCTCAACTTGGCCCAGAGTGGCCTCAGATGTGATCATTTTCATGTATAAAAAGCCTAGACAGACAGTCCCCATGGAAATCCACTTTGGGTCTCCTGCTTTCAGCTTTCCTCTAATAAATTTTCTTCCAATGTATCTCCCACATCCTTGAGTCCATTCTATGGCACCATGAGACACAAACATGGTTTGTGTGCCTACCCCATAACACCTGTACTTGAAACTCTGCCATCCTGGAGTTTTGCCTTCAAGATGTTAACTTTTTGATTTCTGAAAACACTGAGCACTATTCACTTTAAGAAACTATTTATAAAACATTAATAGAGTAGTAAGAGTAGTAATAGAGTAGTAACAGTTAATGGCACCATGTTTATTCATTGCTATAAGGGATAGTTCATGAGCATTTCCTGAGTTTTCCACACTTTCACAGGTATATATGGCTCAGGAGAAAAGCTTACGTATCATTCAAGGAAAACAAGGCAAGAAGCATGAAGGAAGAAATAGTAAAATTTACAGGATTTGGTAGAAACAGTGAAAAGAAAAATCAGGTGATTGTAAAAATGATGGAGGGGGCACTGGGCCGAGGAACATATAGAAAGTTATTTTTCACATAATGTGAATAAGTTTGCTGTTTTTTAAAAAGAAGTTATGAAGAGGACCAGGGATTTAGCTCAGTGGTGCTGCCACCACTCAGTGGTGAAGTTATGAAGAAACATAGTTCAATTGTCAGTCAAAAAACAATGAGATCTACCTTCAAAAATAGTAGCAGTATTTATCCAAGTTGGATGAGAGGCGTGAGTCTCATGTTTATGTATAGGTATACCTCAGTGTAAAGTTCAGTGGTTTATGTTAGGAAGAATACAGTATTAAAGCTAAGACTTCCATGTTCTCTTACTTTTATTTTTTTGTTCTTGTTTTTGTTTTTTGGTACCAGGGATCGAACTCGGGACCTTGAGCTTGCGAGGCAGGCAGTGGAACCACTGAACTAAATACCCGGCCCTGTTCTCTTAATTTTAAATGAAATAAATAAGACACACAGGTTTAAATATTGTATTGTTTCTCTTGTGTGAGAAACCAAAAGAGTAAATAAGAACTAAAATGGATGATAGATATTAGGAAGTAGAAAGAAAATGTTCAAATGGAAAAGAGAGCAAGGGAGAGGAGAGAGGGAAGAGACGGAAGAGAAAGTAAAAAAGGCAGGAGAGATTACCCAGCAGCCCTTCGCGGTCCAACTGTCATGTGTGCACCTTCAGGGTGGGTCTGGAGCCACCATGGGGAAGGTAGATGTAGCCAAGCTGCGTTACATGAGCCGGGATGACTTCAGGCTTTTGACTGTGGTTGAAATGGGTATGAAGAACCATGAAATAGTTCCCTGCAGTTTGATTGTTTCTATTGCCAGCCTGAAACATGGTGGCTGTAATAAAATTTGAAGAGAATTAGTGAAACAAACTCACAGCTTGGGAAAGTACCAAAACTGTCCAGGGATATCGGTTGACAAATGAGGGCCATGATTACCTAGCTTTGAAAACAGTTTCTTCTAGACAGGTAGTTGAGTCTGTTGGAAACCAGATGGGTGTTGGCAAAGAATCAGATATTTACATTGTTGTAAATGAAGGACAGCAGTTTGCATTAAAGCTTCATAGACTAGGAAGAACCTCCTCCCAAAATCTGAAAAACAAGTGTGATTACTGTAAGCACAGGCATAATGTTTCTTGGCTTTATTTGCCTTGTCTCTCTGCCATGAAGGAATTTGCTTATATGAAGGCATTGCACTATAGAAAATTTCCAGTTCCAAAGCCAGTTGATTATAATCGCCATGCCATGGTCATGGAGCTCATAACTGGTTATCCCCTATGTCAAATACACGACATTGAAGATCCTGCATCAGTATATGATGAAGGGACAGAACTCATTGTCAAACTTGCAAATCACGGGCTGATTTATGGAGATTTCAATGAATTCAATCTCATATTGGATAAAGATGACCATATTACCATGATTGATTTTCCACAGATGGTTTCAACTTCTCATTCCAAGGCTGAATGGCATTTTGACCAAGATGTTAAATGCAACAGAGATTTCTTCATGAGATGTTTTATCTATGCAAGTGAGCTTTATCCAGCCTTTAGTGATACCAGGATGGAGGAGTCTCTTGATGTTGAGGTTTCTGCCAGTGGTTTTACAAAGGAAATGCAAGCAGATGATGAACTTTTACATCCAGTAGGTCCAGATGATAAAAACACTGAAACAGGAGGGATTCAATTTTTCCTTTTCTGATGATGACGTGTCAGAAAAAACAAAAGTTTGTGGGTCAGAAGTTGAAAGTGAACAGCATGCTGTAGATGAATCGAGAGGCTGCTGCTCCACCTCAGAGCGTGAACAGATAAAAGAAGACAGCTTATCAGAAGAGAGTGGCCATGCACAAAATTTTGAAATGACTGAATTCAGTCAACCTTTAGAAGAAATAAAAGAGCAGATTGTTGAAAACAGTTGTACAACTGAGTTTTCTGAGGAGACCAGAAATGAAAATGACACCATGCAAGAAGGCCAGACAGGTCAGGGAGGAAGCCCTGCTGGCTCTGAGGAGGATGAAGGTGACTGCCCTTGCCTCATTAACCTGTCGTCATTAAACAGAGTTCAGGCCTTTCAGGGATGAAGAAAATAGGGGAAATATTGATCAGTATTAAACAAGAACTCTGAGTGTTACTTCTGCAGGGAGTTTTGTAAGCTGTTCAACAATTCCTCCAGAATTGATAAAACAAAAGGTGAAACGTCAGTTAACAAAACAGCAAAATTCAGCTGTCAGACATTGACTACAGAAAGGAGAAGCAAATATATTCACTGAGCAATGGAGAGAAAACATGCAAAACATTAAATCAAGTTTGGAAGCAGCCAGCTTTTGGGGAGAATAATATATTAAGATATTGGATATTTCTGTTATGTATTTGTTCAAGTTACTATAACTATTTTCAGCACCTTTGGTCTGTTTTGGGCCAAGGCTAGTACATAAGTATGTAAACAAACCCACCTTTATCTAAAAAGAAAAAAAAAGTGAAAAAGAGAGAGAACAAAAAGAAAAATAGAAACAAAGATTTTGTAAATAAGGAGGGGAAGAAGGGTTGAAGAGAGGGAAGGGGAATGGAGAAAAAAGAAGAATCAAGTTATGTTATGTACAGGCAAAAATTTCCTACGGTAAATGTTAGCATTATGTATAACAAAAGCGCACCAATAAAATTAATTTTTAAAAAAGATTTCCATCTTCTCTGTGTTACAGAAGAATGCCTGGAATGAATGAGCACATGGAAACTTATGAGGGGAAAGAGAACTATTGAAATAATTGCTGTGAAGTAGGCCCAAGAGCCTTAATTATTTAAACATGGATCATCCAAGGGACAGCATTGAGGACCTGGTTATAAACTTGCTGCATTATTCTATACTGGTCCCAATGACAAAGGAATAATATGAACAATGGTTATGGCATTAACCTGCTGAAAGTAGTCACTGTTGTAGTAAAGGCAGTGTTATGGCTGTGTCTAGATGTCCACCTAAAGCCTCATTCAGTCATAGGTGGGGCTTTTTAGAGGTGGCTGATCTAGAGTGTGTGATGCTGAGATTGATTCACGGTGCAATGCTAGGATTAGGGGTGCTAGGATTAAGGGTGTGAATGCTAACTGTCCAAAGGGCAAGTAATCTGGAGAAATTATAAGGGACAGAAAGAGGCTTGTCTCATCTCTTGCTTGCTTTTGCTATCTTCTGCCTGCCATAGGGTATTTCTCCTCCGTGATGCCCCTTTGCCATCCACCCTGCCTTGGAGCCCACTATGGACTGAAACCTCTATAAACTGTGAGCCAAAATAAACCTTCCCTCCTTTAAAGGAACAAAGGGTCTACCGAGTCACAAACACAAGCACATCATTGTACAAACCTAGTACAAAAGTGCCACCCTTTATTGTTTTATTGTTTTAAGGGCAGAAACAAACAGCAGATAGCAAAACCAAGCAAGCTCTCTGTACACACAGGAGCTTGTGCAGGCAGCACTCAGGAAGCCACGTGAGCAGAATTAAGCTGTGCTCTCCAAAGGTGGGACTGGAGCTAGATGTGCTCCAGGGTCTGACCCAGCTGTCCTGCACTGGGGACACTGTGAACTGTGGGGAAGCTTGACATCCACCTGATTATGCGTGATAAATTTCTTAGAAATTGATTAATTTCTTCAGGAACTATTCTCCATTTCCCATGAGATTATTCAAGGAACTGTGCTGAATGTTATTAGATGACATTTTGTCTCCAGACTCCTCAAGATCAATTGTTCACAGGACATCTCCACCTTGAACATCCAATGATGTGCCCATTCCACCTGGAGACTACCTCTGGATGTTTCCATGGCATGAGGATTTCCCCCCAGTAGCTGCTGACAGAGTACCACACTGAACCACAGTCCAGCTGCTGATTCTAAATTCTGTCCTAAATCACTTTTGGGGTACTTGTGGTCCAGACTCTCATGTATTGTCTTTGTCCTGCAAGAGAGTCAAGGCAAAACTTCATCAAAGTCCTCAAGATGGGGAGAGTAATTCTATACCTACAAGTAGACGCAAGGGAGTTCTGGCCAACTTCTCCCTGGCAACTGGGGGATATATGGACTGACACTAAGTGTGGAAGCATTGTTTCTATCGTGAGTGAATTTCTTCCATGTTTTGTGTGTTGATATACCCCATTGACATTGTACCTTGCCCACAGAAGGCTTAGTATCAATATTTGTAGAAGCTCTCAACCAACATGGCAGCCGTGGTTTACAGTGCACTCACTGTATCACTCCAGAAATTTTCAGGACTCCATTCACTCCTTTGCTTTCCCTCCCGTTTCAGTACTCACATTGTTCTCTTGATGGAAACAAATGTTTTGTAGATAAGGTGGCCAAGAAACCAGTAGAACCATTTGCTCAGTTTCATTCTTTTACATATTAGATGTCACTGTTCTCTGCCCACCTTTAATGAGCTCCTTTCTCAACCTTTTCCCCTGATATTCCCTGAGAATTGTCGTTCACAACCATTTCATCACACCTGGTGGAAATCCTCGTTAAATTTTAGTGGTTTCATGTATTATATATAATTCATCGGTGCTTTGCACAGATAACCTCTGCTCCCCAGGCAGACACTGTCACTGCACTTACAAGTGAAATAATAATCGCTTTCAGCAAAGAGATGAGGTCTTGGAATCCTGAACCTTTATCTTGGGGTCCAGTTGCTGAACACACATGCTGTGGATGCCATCCCTCTACCCTTTGATTTACAGCAAGTGCCAAGTGGGTAAGCAGCTGTTCTTTTCAGATAAATAACATTTTTACAAAGCTGATCCCAGAACATCCAGAAGTAACTATTCACTTTAAAACATTTCTGCTTTAGAGGGTGGAGCATGCACAGATCTTTTGGCATTTAGGAAACAGATTTGTTGAAAGTCAGAGGCCAAATTCCTCTTTTGCCCAGCAGCCTTCGGACAAGTTAACATCTCCCTGCTCTCCTCCAGGTTAAACCCTCTCTGTAATCCCCCCTTTTGCTCTGACCCCTGGGTCTGAATCACACAGCCTTCACTCCACCAGCTTCAAACCTCAGGAACACGAAGAGCCATGAGGTAACAGAGGTGAGTTCTCAGACTAAGTTGAGACCGGCTGCCAAGTGTGACCGTTCAGTGGCAGAGGGCGTCTTGCTGAGGGAGTCTAATAATGTATCTCCATGTATTTATCTTGAGTAGAATCCACTAACAGAATGTTTCCACAGCATCTAGAGAAGTATGAGTCTCATTTTTCTCTTATTTAGAAGCACTCCCATATTATAGGAAGATAAATATTGGTAGAAATTTTGCTAAGAAATAATCAAGGGGCATAAAATTATGATATAAATGTAGAGTCAGTTAACTGTATTTTAAAATGCTAGTCACTCAACATAGCTTCCAAATTCTCCCTCTTCCTTCTCTCTCCCCTTACTGCCTTGACATTTGTCTTATTTAGGAAGGTTCTCTGTCAACCAAAAACTTTACTGCAGACTGTTTCCCCAGTGTGAGTAGCTGCCTATTCCCATAACCAGAAGGCACTCAGTTGAGACCTCACTCTGCTTTGAACAGCTGATGTGCTCAAGGGAAAGCTGATGTGCTCGAGCTGAAGTTCTCAAGGGTTGTAGAGTAATCGTAGCAATGTGGTTTCTCCAGTTTAAGAAAACCTTATTAATTTCTTTGCCATGTCTCTTGATTTATGTTTTGTTATTTAAATTCATTCATTCATCTTCAAAATAATTCTTTATCCTTTTTCTTTTCTTTTGCTTTCTTTTATTGTTGTCGTGTTTCATTAGAATTTTAAATATTTTTCAAAAGTGCACTTACTGTGAGTGTTTTGAATGAATCCATGTATGGACACAGTCCAAGTGAACATTCCCTCTGCATCCTTGTCTCCTTCCACTGCTTCTCTTTAACCCAAGGGAGAGAACGCAGTCTGTACTTACTGAGCCTCTCTCAAGAGGCATTGCTGTTACTCTACAGGCATTTTCTAAACTCTTGCCTGCTTGGTTTCCTGCCAAGAGAATTCCCCACATCCCCTTTGCAGAACTGGCTGGTGAGTGACGTAAGAGCCTCACAGGATTGCTGTCCGGGGATCCTTGCTTCTACTGCCTGGTGCTATTGTCTTCTCTGCTGATGTGCAAATTACCTAAAAACATTTCTTCCTCCAAACCATAATGCCCTTTCTTCTTGGTTTGGAATAGTAAATCACTGATGTAGTGGAGATTACTGAAAGAGGACTATAAAAATGATTTCTTGTTCCTATGCTTCCTCAATTAAATGTCTAGACACAAAACTTAGAAGATGTTAAGAAATAACCTTGAAGGGCCGGGGATTTAACTCAGTGGTTTTGCCGCCTGCTGCACAAGCACAAGGACCCGAGTTCAATCCCAGGTACCAAAAAAAAAAAAAGAAAAGAAAAAAAAAAAGAAATAACCTTGAGGTAAAAGTAGATAATAAATGTAAATATGTTTATATTTAAATATGTGAGTATTCAGTGCTCAGATTTCCAACTTTTTAAAATACTGGGTCTTCTAAAAAGAACTACCAATTTTAAATCATGTTTCATTAATTACAGTGGTAAGAAAATAAAATTTAAAACTCATATCAGAGAAAGTGACCCATTATAAAACTTTGGCAAATTAAGATGTGATTCTAGCAGCAAAAAATGTCATTTTAAATTTAATTTGCATTTCTTGCTTGCTGAACCGCTTAGGTTTATTTCTATTTTGTATTCCACATCTTCCCTTTAGGTGATTGTGAAGCTTCCAGCACAGTCCTCTTGTCTTGGTGAATTAACCTTTTCTGTTATCAATTATTAATTATACAATTTAAATTATTCTGCATTTTGATATGTGGGAAAAATATCTTATAAATTTTTTCTTTTTATCTGTACTGACTCTTTGCACAAATGTCAAGCTTTTTGTCTTTTATTTAACTAATTGGGATCAGAATTGAAGTGACTATCAGTAGTTTTCTCTTTTGCATCCTGCATATTTATACATTTCTGGTTTAATTTTAGTTTGTGCCATATTTTATGAAATAAAATAGCCTCTGCTATAAGACAATGACTGCTAATACCTCTATAACTATATCTATATATCACTATTCTATGTAGAATGGTCACTCATTGCCTTGAGAAGTTGTTTCTATAGCTCCCTCTTGTGTAAGGTTAAAATTTATATCTATTTCCAGAAATGTAAAGTTTAATATGATATAATTAATAAATTATTTCCCATCTGAAATTATTTAACAAAATTATTTAACAACTATTTAAAATTATAGGTGACTGTTTGTATTACATTCTATTTTGTGCCACTGAGCTAACTATATACTGTATAACAGTAAAAGATTTTGCTAGTGCATTCTATCTTTTTCAGGACAAATTATCTTCATTGCACATTTTAAGCTTATTTTTTATTCTTTGAAATTACTAGAGGGAATCTTTATGTTACGTTTGACTGGTGGTAAATTAATAAGATGTATCTTTTTAAATATCTGTTTGTATTTTCTCAGTACATGCTTGCAGTACATGCAATTTATAGTCATCTTGGGGAGTGGGTGTATATACATAATACAGCTCAGTTCTTGTTTTTTAAATTCCTTTCCCTCCCATGCCCTTCCCTCCTCCTTTAAATGCCCTTTCCCAAGTTCAGTTCTTGTTGATATTATTACTTTTATCTCATGTTTATGACATAAATTGTTTATATTCATTTATATTCATGAATATATTCATGTACATGGCATATATTTATTCCACTTATTTCCCCTTCTTGTCTCCCTCTCCTCTCACTCACATTCTCTTGCACCCCTTCCCATTAGAAAGACATCTATCCCTTTGTCTCCTTTTACCTATCCTTTATTAGGCTCTTTGTATTTTGCTTTATTCAAATGAGCGATACTATACAGTATTTAAGCTTGTGTGTCTGATTTATTTCACTCAACATTATATTTTCCAGGTGCATCCACTTTCCTGCAATGACTAGAATGTGTCCTTCTTTATAGCCAAGCAGCATTACATTATGTATAGGTACCATATTTTCTTTACCCATTCATCTGGTTATAAAGGCTGCTTTCAGGATTTAGCTCTAATGAATTATGCTGCTATAAACATTGGTATGGATGTATCACTATAGTATTGATACCTTTAGCTCCTTGGGGAAGATATCTAGGAGAGGGATAGCTGGGTCATATGGAAGTTCTAATTTTAGTTCTTTAAGGAATTTCCATATTGATTTGTATAATGTTTGTTCTAGTTTTCATTCCTATCAACAATGCAGGAGGGTTCCTTTTTCACTGCAGTCATGCCAGCATTTGTTATTTTTTGATTTCTTGATTGCCGTTCTTTCTGATGTAAGATGAACTCTTAATGTTGTTTTAATTTGCATTTCTCTAATAGCCAGGGACGTTGAATTTTTTTATATATTTGTTGGCCATTTCCATTTCTTCATCTGAGAAATGTCTGTTCATTTCACTTGTCCATTTTTTGACTGGGCCTTTTGTTTTATCTTTTGTAGACTTGAATTATATGAAATGCTTGGTTTTTTCACTCAGTCTACAATCTGTTCCTACTGTTATTTCATTCTGATATAGATACATTGTTTTTACTTTTACAATAATACCTACAATTATTTTATGGTTGTTTTTAAAAATTCTAATGACTGTTATGTAAGAAATCTTTTACATTTAAAAGTAACATTGCCTATAGACAAGATATCTATTGTTTTCTCATTTTATGTAGTTTTTTGTAAGTCAACGTATTATTAATTCCAGTGATATTTTATGTAACTCTATAGTGTTTTCAAAGGAAATTTTATGAATATAAATGAGCATTTATTATTTCAAAATATGATAGTGATGACTCACAGGCATTATTTCCTCCCACCGAAATGACCACAGCAAGAAATTAGGGAGTTTATAGAGTGATGAGTACTGTGACTGTCTTGTTCCAGATACACTTGGGAATATCCTCAGGTGCAGCCACTGTGGAAATCAGTATGGAGGTAACTCAAAGAACTAGGACTAGAGGTCCCATTTGACCCCGCTATTCCACTGCTCGGTATCTTCCCCAAAGAATTAAAAGAATCATACCACAGCGATATATGTGCACCCATGTTTATAGCAGCATAGTTTGTAATAGCTAAAACTTGAAAACAGCCCAAGTGCCCATCAGCTGGAGCCTGGATAAAGAAGATGTGGTTTTTAAATAAAATGGAGTACTACTCAGCCATAAAGAATGAGAAAGTAGAGACATTTATAGCTAAATGGATGCACATTGAGCCCATACTATGAAGTGAAATAAACAGGACACACATGTGTAAATACTGAATAGTTTCTCTAGTGTGAGAAACTGAAAGTGTAAATAAGGACTAAAAGGTATAAAAGATAATGTGAAATGGGAAGAAAAGGAGCAAAGGGGAAAACAAAGTGGGAGGGGTAGGGGAAAGGAAAGAAAGGAATGGAAGTAATATGAGAAAATGAAAAAATGGAAACAAAGTCTATGTAAATGGGGAGGGATGGAGGGGTTGAAGGGAGGGCAGGGGAATGGGGAAAAATAAGAACCAAGAGAGATTATGTAAAGGTGCAAATTCCCAATGATGAATGTCATTATATTGTATACCTAAAATGTACCAATAAAATTAATTAAAAAATAATGTTGCCTTGTCATTTTACAGTCATTTTTCTTTTATTTTTATTTCAACATGCAGATAATCTGCATTTATATTTCAGAAAGGATCTTACTTCTTGAGTTCAAATGGCTTGCAACTAAAGCTTTTGACTTTTAAATTAGATTCTTTCTCTAAAATATTTTTCATTGAAAAATAACTGCTTGTACATGTTATGAGGTACATTAAGGTAATTCAATACATGTATACAATTTTAAACATCAATTCGTGTAAATAATCACTGCCATCTTTTCAGACATACATCATTTTAACGTATTGAGAATTCAACATTCTTTATTGTGAAGCATAGCAAGGGTTGTTTAAGCAATAGTTACTTTATTGTGCTGTAGAAAACCAAAACTAATGTTTCCTGTGTTTCCTTGTCCCCTATTTAATTCTTTTCTCTTTCCTTTCTTCCATGCCCTTCCCGGTATCTTGTAAACATGCTCTTTTCTTCTAGTCTGAGAAATCACCTTTTTACTTCCCAAAATGTGCAAGAACATGTGGAATATGTCTGTTGGTGTCTGATTTATTTCATTTTAACATGACCTCCAGTTCCATCTTTGTTGGTAAGAATGATAGGATTTCACTTTTTTATCGCTAAATGTACCTATAGTATTTTCATCCAGTGATGAGCATGTAGGTTGTTTCCATATTCTAAATATGGCAAATAGTGTCAAAATAAACACAAAAGTGCCAGTTTTTTTGACATAATGATTTCATCAGAGAGAGAAAGAGAGAGACAGAGAGACAGAGAGAGAGGGAGGGAGAGAGAAAGAGAGAGGGAGGGAGAGAGAGAGAAATGGAATTTTGAGAATTCTCTTTTTAGGTTTTGGAGGACTATCCCTACTCTTTTCTATATTGGCTATACTAATTTAACTTTCCACCAACAGTGTAAGAGTTCCTCTTTCTCCTTACCCTTATCAACACTGGGTTATTTCTGGTTTCTTGATGATAGTCATTCTATCTGAGGTTAGATGATATGGTGATATTGATTTTATTTCCTTGGTATCAGTAAAACTGAGCATTTTTTCATATAGGTGTTGGTCATTTATATGTCTTTGAGAAACATGTACAAATATTTAGAGTATTTTTATTGAGTTATTGGATTTTTTGGTGTTCACTTTCTTGAGTTCCTTATGTATTTGGAATATAACTCTCTTGTCAAATGAATAATTTATAAACATTCTCTCCTGTTCCATAGCTTGTCTAATGATTCAGTGGATTATTTCCTTTGCATGTTAGAAGCTTCTTAATTTGTCTATTTTTAGTCTGTTGCCTGCGTCTTTGTGTCCTATCTAAACTTTATTTTATTTTTTTATTTTTGGTACTGGGGATCGAACTCGGGTCCTCGCACTTGTGTAGCAGGCGGCGAAACCACTGAGCTAAATCCCCAGCCCTTAAACTTCATTTTCTTGAAGTTCTTTCCTATGGTTTCTTATATTTATTTCATAGTTAGAGGTTTTACATTTTTGATCCATTTTAGGTTGTCTTTTATAAACAGTGAGAGGAAGCAATCTAGACTCATTCTTCTGCATATGCACATTCAATTAGCCAGCACAATTTATTGAAGAGAATGTTTTTCTCCATGATATGTTCTTGGGACCTTTGTCAAAAATCACTTGCCTAGAGAGGGACAGCCTGGATCCAAGAACAGCTCTAAGGTCTGCTTACAGGACTCTGTGAGAAGACTGGAATATTTCAAGACTTGTGAGTTCACAACCTTAGAGTGGAAGTAACTAGACAAAGCCCAGAAAGAGTGGTAATAAGAAAGGAAAAAAAAAGTGATTGAGCAATGTGCCCCAGCACCAAATGAACAGCAGCTCAGAAGGGGAAGGAATAATCACTTCTGATGCAGCAGTCAAAAGACAGACATAGCACTTTCTTGTAAACACTGGTTCCAGCTCAGGATGAGGATATACCCAAGGCAGACAGGGGATATGACTGCACTTAAGTGATCAAAGATAGGAGTAAAATTTACTATGATATCCAAAGCCAGTGTCACAACACAGGGAGAAACCCACTTACTAAAGAGTTCTTCACAATAAGGACAGAGCTTTCTACACTCAATGACTTAATAACTCACCAAAACAATCCCAAAAACCCCACTGAAATCTTGAGAAAACAAGGCATTAAGATGCCTCCACAAATTCGTAACTTCCCAAAATTTGATCTCATGGTCAATAAAAATGGACGAGTGAGAGTAAGGGAAAGTATGAGTGATCAAAGAGCTCTCTCCGCGGTCAAGCTCAACACTCTGGTCCCACCACAGGCGAAGGTTCCCACCTTTCTACATGAGGAGACCCTACTGGGTACTGATCATGCTGTTCCAACCACCCTGTGCAGGGAGACATGGCGAGGGGTGCTGGCATCCAGGATGGAGAACAGACCGATCAGAAAGGAAGTAGACTTTTTATCCGGATCCCCCCAGGCAGGACGGGGCGGGGGCCAGGCGGCCTTGGGCCGCTGGACTTCAGCCTCCAGGTATAGAGAGCCCTTAGCCAGGGCAGCGTCTCTGTGAAAACTACACTACCCACAATGCCACTATCCGAGTGGCAACAGGCCAACCCAATGAGCCCTCAGAAGAGGGTTGTTTCCGTGTTGGGCCACAGATTCAGGGCGGTACTTCCTGCCCAGCTGCCGGTTGGTCCTCCGAGCAGCTCTGGAGTGTATTGACCTTAGGAAATTCAGGAATGTGACTCAGAACAAGGTGGCGACACCGGAGAGACGCGGGGGCAGGGTCGACCCCGCTGCCCACCAGCTGGTACGAGGGGCGGCTACGGTGGAATCGATGGCGGCGGCCGGCTCAAAGGCCCCGGCCCAGGTGAGCGCCTGTCCTCCGCCCACCGAGCCCGGAGCCCGCGGACCCGCCTCCGACCTCCGTGCTGGGCGTGGGTGCGGAGTCTGGCTCCAGAGCTTGGACGAGAGTTAGAACAGCCTGGGAAAGGGGAAGAGGCCCAGAACGCCGCGTCCTTTGTCGGTGTCCCGCGGCTGCTGAGTCATCTTTGAGGAGGATCCAAGCTTCCTGGGGTCTCCTAGAGCCAGGGCTGCGTGGGATGCAGGGAGTCCTGAACTCCTGGGGCCCCCCTCCATACTCACTTGCCACACACGACCTTCTTCCCACAGATCCCATAACTGCAGAAGGTGAGTGGAGAGTGTCCCTGGTGTGAACTCACTGCATCTCTGGAATTGTGTCGCAGAACTCTGCCTGACACTCTTCCACCCCGTGCACCTCATGACCCTGAAGAAACCCCAAGCCAAAGGTAGTAAACCCAGGCTGGAGGTTATATGGATGGTTTCTCTTGCAACCCTTAGCAACCAGTGGAGTGAGAAATGAAAAGTTTCCCCAGGTATGGGTCCCAAAATGTGGAAATGCTAAGACATGAGGCTGAGGTTGGTCAGGGACCAAGCTGAGTGATGCTAAGGGTTTTGGTTTTAGCAGCTGGAAAGATAGAAGCTCCATCAACTGGGATGTTAAAATTGATAATAGAACTACTTTTTGTTGAGGATATCAGGAGTTAGTTTGGGCCATTTTAAGAGAGAGTTTTGAGCTAGGTGTAGTGGCATAAGTCTGTAATCCCAGCTACTCTAGAGGCTGAGGCAGGAAAATTCCAAGTTTGAGGCCACCCTGGACTTCCTTGAGAAAAGTGAACATGAGTCAGATGCAGAAACTTAGAAAATGCAGGGCAAGTATTCATGCCTATTCACCAACCTCTGAACTTAGCAGGATTTAGGAGTGATGCTTTGTGTGTTGGGGAATTTCAGTCAGAACAATGGATTCCCTGAGGGGCCCAGGTAGTCATCTGGTAGGATCACTGGGTCTGGACTGGAGTGCCCTTGGGGCATGGCATTGAATTATTGTTAGATGAGTAAAGGAAGAGTGGGACTGGTGATAGGACATTAAATACAGCAGAAGTAGACAAAGGCCATTGGGGTCTGTGATTCCCCAGGTTGTTCTTGGTGGCTGAGACCAAAGCAAGGAACCGTGAGGCAGGGAGGCATTCAGAACAGGATGTGGCCTGCATCTAACAGTAAGAATCATCAAAGAACTGGGTAATAATGGATTCTGGATCCATTTGCTCAGCTTTCTCTGGGCACCTGTGCCAAGAAATCATGGGGAGACCAGGGAGATGCCTGTGGAGTTGGGAGTCATCCATGTGAGCGGACCATGGTCAAGGAGAAATGCACTCAGAGAGGAAGTGTGAACTGAAGACCTGCAGCCCTGGCATCTGGGACATAAAGGATGAGCTCATACTGCGTCGTGTGTGAGAGGAACAACCTAGGGAACCCTGAAATAATTGCCCAACAAAAAGGGGTTATCACCTTCTTTTGCCAAGTCCAGAGTTCACAATGGCTTCTCCAGCTACCTGCCTGCTGGTGCTGTGGGAGAACACAGTGGTGATGGGATCATGAGAGACGTGAGCCTCCCCCATTGGCACTGGGGCCTGATGTCTCCACAGAGTTGCGAGATAGAGGAGACTGGGGGGTTGGGGTACACTTGGAATCCTAAGGGAGAAGTTGATTGTTGAGTGTGTCCCCATCATGACAGGGCCATGTGACCTTTGAGGACATCGCTGTGTATTTCTCCCAGGAAGAGTGGGGGCTTCTGGATGAGACTCAGAGGTTCCTGTACCTTGATGTGATGCTGGAGAACTTTGCACTTACCACCTCACTGGGTAAGGCCCTCACACCACACCAGGCTCCGGGATTCTGTCTGTCCTCTTCTCCCCCAGAGGCGGCTCTATCCTTTCTGCAGCCAGATCGCAGGCTCTGCCAACTTCTCCCTGTCTTTGCTCAGGAGTTGTGGGGCCAGCACTTTAGCTGAGTGCACTGCCTCAGCAGCCTTCACCCTGCTTTCTGCTCCAACTTTATCCCCTTCTAGCTGCCTGTGTCAGGAATTGCAGGCATTGTCATGATTGCTGCTTGTGTGGACCATGGACTACTTGCCAGACGCTTCTTCCAGGGTTTCTGTAATACTCAGTTTTTCTTGTAATGATCTTTTGGGTGTTGAGCTGCCCTTGGCTGCTGCTGATTATTTGTCTTAGTTGTCTTTCTGTAAGACTTGCCTTATGCACTTCACATGTAGTTATACAGCTTTGGGGTGTGGGGATACCTGGTTATTTCCGAAGATAAACATGAAAATATGGTCTCCACAGAAGCTTTGCCCAGGTCAGTGGCAGCTGGGAACGGAATGATGTCAAGATTGTGTTTAAATCATTCCAGGGGCCTGCAGAGTGTCCAGTAGTATTTTGGTGAAAGTGCCACAGGCTGCACCTCATTAATTTCTTTTCTTACTTTTCATTTCAACTGTGTATTCTTGTCCTGGGTTGCCCCAGACTTTGTTCTCTTGTGCCCCTTCCAAGAGCCCTGCTACAGTGTTTCCAGCACTGACCTGCATTCTGTATATGTACATTACCGTTAAACAATCCTGAATATGTGATACTCATTTCCCACTGGACACAACCAGCATTCTGCACAGAATGCACGTGTCTCCAGAGATGAGGTCCTGCTGAAAACCCTCACAGTGAGCTGAGTTGGAGACCCTTCCTCTCCTTCCTAAGGACAACCACACCCCTTCTTCAGTCTTCTGCTTGGCCAGGCCACCCTCATTCTGGATCTGAAGATGTCGGATACTGCGACACAGCCCCTTTTCCAGCCTTCCCTGAGTTCCCTCATCCCAGAAAAACCTAACAACTCAGTCCTTGTTGTATACATGATAAGGTTTCCCCTTCACTGATATGAAATATGTCCTGGGGTATATTTTAATTTGTGATCACTGAGTGACAATAAAAAGCGAAAATTTAAAACGTGATAAATACAATCAGTTCTCAGATATTTTCACCTTATATTAAGGAAACCTTGGCGTGATAATAGAATTTTAAAAATTCTTATTATCCCTAAGTAGGATAGGAAAATATTTAAATATGAGAGTAAGATAGGAGAACAAATTGAAGTATAAAAAAATCTCAGAAACCAGCCCTTAATTAATTTTCCTATGGCACTAACCAAAAAATAGACCTGGATATTTTTCCAACAATATCTTGCTAAAGATGTAAATTGTGTTAGAAATGTGCTATGCTCAGGGTGGCAAGTCCAAAAGTTATTTTGTTGGAGGTTATGAGCCAACATCTTTCTAGAATATTTGTAAAGATTAGTGGCATTGTGTCTAAGCAAGAAGGTAGAGAATAGGTTGTGAAGTTGGTGGGGAATGCTACCTGGAGCTCAGGGCCAGCCACTAACCCTCCAAGGTTCCCTCACCATCTAGTTTGGTGCTGCATGCCAGAGGTCAGATTTAACCCCAGTCATTTTCAGCTATATTGAAAAAAGCTTCTCCCTGTTTCTTTTGAGCCTTCTCGCTCAGTAGGCTAACCACTGGCCTTGTGCTTTCCTGGTACTACACTAGCCCATCCCATTGTAACCATCAGGTGCCCAGAATTGCAGTGTCCCAGAGACAAGCCCGTTACATGCAGCACTTATGCCAAGAAACAGACTTAACACCCAGGACCCAACTTATGCTAAGACTGTGTCTGTCAACAATGCTTTAGGTTGTAAGACCCAAGCGTGCAAAATCAGACACTGCACAAGGAGGCACCAGCCAAAGCACAAATGCACCAACTCAGTAGAGTCCTCTGGCAGCAGATGCTAAGTGGTGCAGCCAGGCAAGAAGCCCAGAATGGTCCAAGGAAAAGCCTCTTATGTGGGGCATCCTGACCTCTGTGCCAGTCACTTTAAGAGGTACCCAAGGATTTTAATTTGTAGAAGAAATTTAGTGCAGTACAGAGAAGTAAATGCCCCTGAAAGAAGAATTTCTAAGTTCAGTTTGTGAGAGCGGGAGGTATACTGTATGTGGCATCATGCAGGGTGACATGGGGAAGCAGCAGCTCATCAGGAGGCAGAAGCAAGAGAGGAATGCATTAGGCTACAGCCTTTGGTTTCTATAGGACAGTGCAGGGCAAGCTGCACATGTAGTAAGAAGCTGGTTCCTAAAACCACAAGGAGCCAGCACTCTTCCACCTCCGTTCTTTGTATCTTCAACAGAAAATTTCAGACGAGATGCATAGGCAGTCTTACAGAGTATGGTTAGAGTTTATTGAAAAAGATAGATTTGCAGAGCAATAGAAAATATACTTTAAAAAAAGGAGGTGGACAAGCACCAAGATGACAGTTACACCAAATGAGGTCTCAGGCTGCATTTGTATGATTAATGAATCATATAAATGCTTCTTTAGAGATCATTGTTCTTCTACAAGGAAAATGGGCAGTGTAGACCAACTTTAAAGGGAAGAAAATACCTGTTTACTCTGTGGGTGGAATATTTCTGGTTAGTTTGTTTTGAGATCTTGAGGTTTTACTAATCCCTCACTCTTGGTCTGGGGTTTGCATGAGCCATGGACCCTATCGACACAATTACAAGAGGCTACATAATCGTGGCCTAACATTTGAAATTAGAAGCTATTGGATTTTATCTTCAGCTAATGATTAAGCAAACGAAAGAAAGGGGAAAAAAATTATCACTTCATCTGCATTTCATCTGGCCCCCAATTGCGTTCTCCAGGCCTGCTAAACTTTCTGCCTAATAGGTCATGTTGGCTGAGTGGGATAATCTTGGTGAGCTTTGGGAAGGAGGCTGGCCTTCATTATCTAGTGCCTGGGCCTAGGTAGTTAGGACAAAGGTGTGTACTCCAAGAGTGTACAATTACAATACTGTGGTCTGCAGTATTGTTCTGGATTGTGTCATTATAATATGAACTGTATTCTCCCTTTGCTGTCTCTTCAAAATCATCTAGCCCTGGGCCGGGGATTTAGCTTAGTGGTTTTGCCACCTACTGCACAAGCGCAAGGACCTGAGTTCGATCCTCGGTACCAAAAAAAGAAAAGAAAATCAGCTAGCTCTAGGGGAGGGAGCACAGTCTTCCTGACCAGCACCATTTTTTTAAGATATCAAAAAATCTTATTAAACAGAAAAATTTAAAACATAGCTCCACCAGAGATAACATGCATTTCATTATTTCTCTTTCAGTTTGTGGGCAGGAAACAGAGGATGGAGAGGCACCTTCTGTGCAGAGTGTTTCTGTAGAAGTAGCATCCCAGGTCAAGACCCTAAAGGCAGGTCCATCTACCCAGAAGGCGCATGCCTGTGATATCTGTGTCCCAGCCCTGAAAGACATTCTGCATCGGGATGATCTGCCTGGACGGAAGCAGTGCTTTGTTAGGGCCTGTACAAATCATCTCCAGGAACAGAAGCATCATAGTACAGAAAATCTGTTAAAAAGAGACCCAGTCAGTGCCTCTTTTGTGAAGAGCTGTTTATTCCATGTGTCAGGGAATTCCCTCTTCTGTAGAAACATTGGACAGGACTTCTCAGCTAAGTGGAGTTGTCTTCAGGCCATCCCCAAAGATCAGAAGCCAAACAAAGTTACAACAGGTGTAGAGGCTATACACACTGGGAAGAGTTATTGCAAGTCAAATCAATGCCAAAAAGCTCCCAGCCCCAAACACTCATTTGTTCAGCACCCAAAAGTCATTAATGCAGAAAGATATTTTGAGTCTAGCAAATGTGGGAAAGCCTTCCAAGACAAGTATTCACTTGTTCCACTCCAGAGGATCCACACTGTAGAAAGGCCTTATGATTGCAGTGAATGTGGAAAGTCTTTTAGCCAAAAAGCTACCCTTATTGTACACCAGAGAGTTCATACTGGAGAAAAACCATATACATGTAGTGAATGTGGAAAGTCTTTTAGTCAAAGCTCTAACCTCATTGAACACTGCAGAATTCACAGTGGAGAAAGGCCTTATGTGTGTGGGCAATGTGGGAAAGCCTTTGGATGCAAATCCAATCTTGTTCGGCATCAGAGAACTCACACAGGAGAAAGGCCATATGAGTGTGCTGAATGTGGGAAGTTCTTTAGGCAAAGCTTCAGCCTTGTTGAACACCAGAGAATTCATACCACAGAGAGGCCTTATGAATGCAGCCACTGTGAGAAATCCTTCAGTCAAAAAGCCACTCTTATTATACACCAGAGAGTTCACACTGGAGAAAGGCCATATAAGTGCGGTGAATGTGGAAAATCCTTCAGCCAAAGCTCCAACCTTATTGAGCACTGCAGAATTCACACTGGAGAAAGGCCTTATGAATGTGGGGAATGTGGCAAATCTTTTAGTCAAAGAGCCACCCTCATTAGACACCAGAGAATTCACACAGGAGAACGGCCTTATGAGTGTGGGGAATGTGGGAAATTCTTTAGACAAAATTTCAGTCTCATTGAACACCGCAGAATTCACATGACAACAAAGATTTATGAGTGTAGCCAGTGTGGAAAATCCTTTAGCCAGAGAGCCACCCTTATTAGACACCAGAGAGTTCATACTGGAGAAAGACCTTATGAGTGCAGTCAGTGTGGGAAAGCCTTTGGATACAAATCCAAACTTGACCGCCACCAGAGAATTCACACTGGAGAAAGGCCATATGAGTGTGTTGAATGTGGGAAATTCTTCAGGCAAAGTTATAGCCTTGTTGAACACCAGAGGATTCACACTAGAACAAGGCCTTATGAATGTGGCCAGTGTAGCAAATCCTTCAGTCGAAGAGCTGCCTTCATTAAACACCAGAGAGTTCACACTGGAGAAAGGCCTTACAAATGTGGCGAATGTGAGAAAACCTTTAGTCGAAGCACCAGCCTTATTCAACACTGCAGAATTCACACTGGGGAGAGGCCATATGAATGTGGTCAGTGTGGAAAATCTTTTAGGCAAAAGTCTGTCCTCATTCAACATCAGGTGGTTCACACTGGAGAAAGGCCCTATGAATGCAGCAAATGTAGAAAATCTTTCAGCCAACGCTCCAGCTTCTTTCAACACCAAAAGTGTCACCATGGAGAGGCCTCATGAAGGCAGCAAATGCAGAAACTCCCTCAGCTCAAGGTCTGACATCATTTAGCTCCTGAAAGCCCACAATTGGGGTGTTAGCCTTGCCAGAAATGTGCTATTGAATGAGCTTTTGTGAGGGAGCTATTTGCTTGAAAATGCACCTCATACTTTCAAGCATCCAGAGGAGTGAAGTGCCCTTGATTTCCATGCATGTGTGAGGTGTATGGGAGCTGGTCTGCACATTCTACCCTTGTCTTTGGGGCCTTGTCAGAGATAAATGGCTGCCATATTATTTCACAAAAGCCATCACATCTAGCTCCTTGCACAGTATGCACCACTCACACCAACATGTCAAGGGAAGGCAGATATCTGTTCTCTCCCTTCCCCTCAGAGACATCCCCAGTAGCCTAAGACCAAAGAGTTACTTTTCTTTTTGGGTATATAGAGGGTCTGGTCATATTTTTGCTAGAAGGATAGTCTGGGTTCTGCTGGGGGCTTGCAGGAAAGACATAACTTCCTTTAAATTTCCAGTTGCATGTAACCTTTGTGATCAATTGTTTACAGAGTCCATATCACTAACCAGTATCATCTTACCATATTGCTCTAGTTTTCTAGGGTGTGTTCAGGCCTTGGATGGATGGAATATTAACACTGTGTGAAAGATTGGACAACTTAATATAGATTGCTACTTTGTGTGACTTAGTAGGGACATTCTAATGGCAGAGTAATTCTCATTCTGTTCTGCTAAATTTATGTTGCTACCCAAGTCCTCCAGTGGGACATGCAGGAATCCATGGCCCAGGTTTGAGACTGCCTCTATTATACAATGAACCCTTGACGTAAAAACTTATTTATCCCCAAGGGCTGGTTGTAACTCAAGTTGGTCAATTGAAGGATCAGGCTCCTCTACATAGCCTTCAAAGTCTCTCTCTTGTACAGACAGATCTCAGTGTCCTTAGACATTGGCCCAGGATTTCTCAACTTCCTACAGGAAAGGATGTTGTAATGTTCCTTCCAGAACTCTTAAGGGTTAAATCTGAGACCATCTGCAAGCACAGGTGGCTGGCATTTGGGTCATAACTCAAGACTTTGGTCATAAGTTAAAACTAAAATTCTGGCTATAACCCAAGTTGTTTGTCAAGCCAATCATAACTCATGGGTCCACTGTATTTGTTTGTTCCTTTGTACCAGTGGTCACCCAGAAGAAGCATCATTTAGTGACTACATTCAGCACTTCTTGGAATACCCTGCATTTATTACATTATTCCCACATGATTGCACATAATGCCCAACATTGTTGAGGGTAAACTTTTCCCTACATTCTACAAAGAGTCATGTGCTCTTAGGTCAATAATTTCATAGGTTGATATCAATAGTAAGATGCAGGGTCAAGGTATGAACAAGAATTAGTACAGAGATACAGAGTGTCATAGGAAGTGAAGGAGCTGGCAGAAAACCAGGTGGAATATGCTGCTGGAAGAAAGGATGGGAGGGGATGGGAAAAAACAAGATATTTTATGTACAGGTACAAATTTCCTATGTGAATGTGATCATATAAGAAGTATAGCAATAAAATTAATTTTTATAAAAGTACACCTCAGATTCTCAAATATGTCTCTCCACAACCACACTACTACCAAATCTGTATATCCTATAGTTTAGGAAGGTATCCTAAGAAGATTTAAGGTTTTGCAGAATCCTGTTTTCTTTTTGGAATGCTCATCTAAGTCTAGTTACTATATAGACAAAAAGGGAGTCAGAATGAAGTTCCATTATGCGAAAAAGTTTGTCTGGCAAGTATTGCTATTTTCGTCCACTGACACAAGAGTGCCCTTCCCCAGATTTGAGGAAGAAGATAATAGTGTGAATATGAGTTTGTCAAACTTGGTTTCCAAAAAAAAAAAAAGATATTTTTCTCAGATAATTTTATTAAAAATGTATTGAGGTGTGACTGATATATAACAACTTGAATATATTTGAAATATATAATTTAGGAAATTTTGTCACATATATAAATCCATGAAGCCATTATTATGATGAACATACCGAGAATTTATCTTGTGCTCTTGTACAGTATTGCTGGTTTCTTGAAGCCTTCATATGTCCACCTATCTACTTTCTTTCACAGTGGGTTACTTTGTATTTTTACAATTTTATATGATTGGAATCATAAAGTGTTTACTTTTCTGTTTTTCACGGATAATTTTAGATTCATTAATCTTGCTTATGTAAACTTTATTTTCATTACTGAATAATATTATATTCTATGTTTATTCATATATTAATGCCAGATGAATTGTTTCCAATTTGGAGCTGTTAACAAAGCTACAATGAACACAAGTATACAGTTTTTTTTTTGCATACACGTTTCATTGTAACAAAGCAACTTGTACACTTTGAACGTTTAAAACTGCACATCACCTTTTCCTTTCCAGTGAAAACAAAAAAGAATTTAAAAACAAACCAACAAAATTACAATAGAGAATGTCAATTCCAAATAAGACGCTACAGGTTCTGCTGATTCTCCCATAGAGTGGCAGGGCTCAAGTCATCATTAGGAGAGGAGTTTATTTTAAAAGTGTCATCTTAAACTGCAAGGATGGCTGTTAATGTCACAATTGAACATGCCAAAGGAGAAGCCATGTTGTCAAATGCCCACTTAACCCACCCAAACATCTCAAACCCACCCTTTGCTGACCTTCTATACCCCATTTTTAAAAGTTTTTTTCTTTTTTTAAAGAAGAGAAAGTAGACAAGTACATGTTGGTAAATGCTAACTGTCCATATTCACATAGAGTCACAGTGTAATCTCTGAGCCCAATATACAGAGAAAGGAGGAAAAGAGCTAGATTTCTATGCACTACTACACAGGGGCTGAGCACCCTCCAGCTTCCCACAGAGCTAAGGGAGCAGAAGGGTTTTCTTTTTTCCCACAGCACGATGGTGTTGATTCCACACAGTTTGTGTGAGACAGGAGGGGATCAAAATGAATTTAGGACAGAAGCTGTAGAGACCCTTTTCCCATTGTGTTCTGCTCAAGGTATCTCCCCACAAAGTAAGTTGAGAACCATGGTGTTTGAGAAAAGACTTCAAGAACAGGGCGACTGAGCACAAGAGGGGGGAAAAAGACTGCAAATTGCTCCCAGGGACTGGAGAAAATTTTTTTTTAAAAAGGTTGGAATCCATCAGTGTTCAATTAGTCATCTTCCTCTCCTTCCTCCCCTTCATCAGATCATCTTCACCTTCATCCTCATCCCCTTCTTCATCAATGTCTTCCAATCCTTCTTCATCATCATCATCATCATCATCATCGTCTTCTCCTTCCCCTTCCTCGTTGTTGTGCCAAGCGAGCCCATAAATTACCAAACACTGGGACCAATGACAAAGTTAAACTGAAAGGAATTTATTCATGTAGGTGGACTCCACTCCCTAAGCGAAGTGAAGCCTTGAGTCCAGAAACAGCACAGTTTATATAGGGTGTCATAGCAGCATAGCTTTTATAGGTGTTATTTAAAGAAGAGAAGTTCAAGGGGAGGTTAACATGTTTTTGACTAGTTGCAAAATATTTTTCACAACTCAGCTATCTTGCTGCCTTTCAGGTTAGGGCAATTCACAGGAAAGGGAGGCACCAGGCACCATCCCTTTCTGAGAAGCGATGAAGCTGGTTTACAGAAGCAGAACAAGCAGTTACAAAAATGCACTCTGTAAGAGGAGGGGTATGAGGGGAGTTCATCTTCAGGCTAAGATGGTGTTTCTTAGGTTCATCTTGGTCTCACACTCGTTATCCATATCAGGAACCAAGTAGTACTGCAATGGATTTGGCCAAATCTCACCTTTAATGACCTCTCCTAACTCATCTGCACCCACAACAGCATGGTTGGTAAAGCAGGTAAAGAAGATCCCGGGTTCTCCATGCTGCTTCTTCCTACTGGCTTTATTCTGTGTGTGACTTGAATGTTTCATTAAATCCTTTCCAGATTTCCATTTCATTTCAGTGGACTTTGAAGATGGATCACCACTCTCATTCAGATGAAATTCTTTGGAGAGAATTTCATTTTCGAAGTAAGGATTTTCATCAAAATAAAAATCTATTCTGTAACCTGATTTTATATCTTCAAATTCTGTCACTTCGACTCTGGTCAAATAATGCAGTGCCTCTTCATCTTCCTTCCCAAGCAGTGCAGACACCTGTGGATAGTTAACAAATGTTACCCAAAAATTTGGGATTTTGGCGATCAATTCTGACCTCTTCTGAAAAAAATGGTTGGCAGTGTTTGTTATATTTCTGTTCTACTTTCAATATCTCCTCACTGGCTTGTTCATTAAGTCTAGCTATTTCATTTTGTATTTCATCAATATGTTCAGTTGTTTCTTGTTTTTCTTTCTCCCTTGGGCAGGCCCGGCAAGGTGGATGCCACCTTGGACTTGGGGGCTAGAGACTGTCAGGCCTTCTTGGTTGGAGGGGGGAGTGGAGACTCACAAGTATACAATTCTTTATATGAAAATACATTTTAATAATTTCAGATTTGAGAATGTTTCACTTTTAAAAGACTGCTAAATTGTTATCTAAACTGAATGTGTCAGTTGCAGTCCCACACACTATCATTGTTCCTGTTCCACCACAAGTTTGGCATATTTGGCAGTGAATGGGCATGAAAGCCTTCATTGTTTTTTTTTATATTGAT
Source organism: Heterocephalus glaber (assembly GCF_000247695.1). Next base: position 823,246 of record NW_004624832.1, read on the forward strand.
GATATTGTCATTCTTTCTAATTTTAGTTATATTAATATGTGTGTAGTGTCATCTCATTATTTTAACTATACTTCTCTGTTGTATCATGATGTTGAACTTTTTTTTTTTTTTGGTACCAGGAATCAAACTCACAACCTTGTGCTTGCGAAGGCAGACACTGGCACCACTGAGCTAAATCCCCAGCCCTGAACATTCTTTGACTTGCTTCTTTGCCACCTGTATATCTTTTTTCATATAATGTTTTAATACCACTGACCTACTTTTAATGGCTATTGAATAATATTTCTCTTTTCAGGCCAGGGATTTAGCTCAGTGGTTCCACCTCCTGCCTTGCAAGTGCAAGGTCCCGAGTTTGATCTCTGGTACCAAAAAAAAAAAAAAATTCCTCTTTTCATTAAAAATTAAGAAATTTTTTTGGTACCAGGGATTGAACTCAGGACTTTGCACTTGCAAGGCAGGAGCAGCATCACTGAGCTAAATCACTGGCCCAAAATTAAGAAATATGTATAACAAACACACATGTTGGAACTTCACCCTATCTTCATCATGGGAGTGATTTCATTTTCCAGTGACTGGGACAAAATACCCACTTACAAATTAAAGAAGTGCTTTACTTTGCCTCATGATGCCAGTAGGTTCAGTTCAAAGTTAGCTGGCTCCAATGCAAATGTAGCATGGGATAGGGACCTGGGGAGAACAGCTGCTCAACTCATGGCAGTAGAGAGAGACTTGAGGTTTGTGTTTTGACTCTAATGGTTTCCCTGTATCACAACCTGGAGGTTTTATTTTTCTCAGTGCATTCAAGTTCGTGAAAGAATTAACTAGAGAGGGAAGCCATACGTATGCAGTAAATATAAGAAACCATTTACTTTTCCACTTACCTTAAAAAATATGAAAGAGCTCTGAAGAGAAAACTTATGTAAATAATGTGTGAAAAGCTTCTATGATTCTCCTAATACCAGAAAACACACAAACTCAAAGTGAGATTTAGTATAAATACTGACTGAGAAAGCTAGAAATCAGAGTGACAGAGACATAGAGCTGTGTTAAGAGTAAGATGCAGTTTGAAAGCACACATTCAGAGACAGTCTTCCTCCAATATATCTATGAACTAATGCACTGATGGGGTTGGAAAATACATAAGGTTAAATTCAGAATAACAGAACCTTGCATCCAAGTCTTCAATACATGGTCTTTAAGGGACGTTTTACATACAATCATCATAGTTGTATTGGTAAAGTGAAGTTTATGTATACAATGAAATTCTATTGAGTCTTGAAAGAAAATCCTTCCTTTATGACAATGTAGATTAACCAAGAGATCATTACATGAAATATGCCAGGCATAGAGAAATTAAAGCTTGATCCTATTTGTTTTAGACAACTTTAAAGAAGCAGAGAGTTCCGTGATGGTTGCCACGTGTGGGTAGGGAAGTTGAGGGATGTTAATGAGAAAGTACAATATTTCCCTTGTAGAGTACAAAATGGCATGGATCTCATAGAAACTACAGTGATTGGTGTGGTGCCCACATAGCATTACAATTTGCCAAAAGTTGTTTTTAGTGTTTTCTCCATATATCCAAAATGTAATTCTGTTAGGTGATGCAAATGCTACCTAGGAAGAATGTGGTAATTTCACAAAATAAACAGCAACAAATTCCACTGGTCACATTCAAGGTATGATTTTGTAATTTTTTTGTTTTTGAACGAAATGAATACAATTAAATTTAGCAAAAAAAAGAAATAAAGAAAAAAAAGAAACTGCAAAACCCCAACAAACACATGGAAACTGAATAACACCCTCTTGAACAACCAATGGGTCACAGAAGTAATTAAAGAAGAAATTAAAC
>NW_004624832.1:846113-880420 GCF_000247695.1 Heterocephalus glaber
AGTTTTTGACCATTTAGTATGATATTGGCTGTTGGTTTTTCATAGATGGCTTTTATCAGATTGAGGTAGAGACCGTCTATTCCAATTTTTTGTAGGGTTTTTATCTGAATGTGTGTTGGATTTTGTTGAATGCTTTTTCTGCATTGATTGAAATGATCATATGTTTTTTGTCCTTGGCTCTTTTTTTTCCATTTAGTTTATCAGTACATTTTAGGTATACAATACAGTTACATTCATCATTGGGATGTTGTACCTTTACATGATGTATCTTGGTTCCTATTTTTTTCCCATTCCCCTGCCCACCGTTCCCTATTTGCAAAGACTTTGTTTCCATGTTTTTCCTTTTCTCATATTTTTTTCTTTTCCCTGTTTTCCTTTCCGCTTCCCCTCCCATTTCCCCTAGTCCTTTAAATATTTTCTTCCTATTTCACAATATCAATTATACATTTTGATTCGTATTTACACTTAGTTTTTCACACCAGAGAAACTATTCAGTATTTATACATGTGTGTCCTATTTATTTCATTTAAGAGTATTGCCCCAATGTGCATCCACTTAGCTATAAATGTCTCTAGTTTCTCATTCTTTATGGTTGACTAGTACTCCATTTTCTTAAAAAACCACATCTTGTTTATCCAGTCTCCAGTTGATGGACAATTTAGCTATTTCCAAGTTTTAGCTATTACAAACTGTGCCTTGGCTCTATTAATATAGTGTATTACAGTTTTTGGTTTGTGTATGTTGCACCATCCCTGCAACCCTGGGATGAATCCCATTTGGTCAGGGTATATGATCTTCTTGATGATCTTCTGCATTCTACTTGCCATTATCTTATTAGGGATTTTTGCATCTATGTTCATCAGTGAGATTGGCCTATAGTTCTCTTTTTCAGTTGGGTCTTTCTCTGCTTTGGGGATCAAGATGATGCTTGATGCTGCCAGGAATGAATTTGGGAATAGTGCTTCCCTTTCAAATTCATTGAAGAGTTTTAACAGTAGTGGCAATAGTTCCTCTCTAAATGTCTTGTAGAATTCAGCAGGGAGGCCATCAGGGCCCATACATCTCTCAGTTGGTAAGTTTTTAATTACATTTTTCATTTAATTTTTTTCATTTTCAATTTTTTTGATTGATATTTAGTTGTTTAGAATTTTTAAGTCTTCTTTGTTCAACTTTGGTAATTCATACGTATGTAGGAATCTGTCAATTTCTTCTGTTTTCCATCTTATTGGTGTATAGGTTCTCGAAGTAGGTATTGATTATTGTCTGTATTTCTGCTGGGTTCATTGTAATTTCACCCTTTTTATTCCTAATTGCATGGATTTGGGCCTTTTCTTTCCTTTTTTGATAAGGTTGACTAAAGGTATGTCAATTTTGTTTATTCTTTCAAAGAACCAACTCTTTGCTTCATTGATTTTTTTGTATCATTCTCCTAGTCTCCATTGGATTGATTTCTCCTCTGATCTTTATAATTTCCTCCCTTGTATGAACTTTAGGTTTGTCCTGCTCTTCTTTTTCTACAAGATTAAGGTTCAGCATTAGGTTGTTTAATTGACCTGGCTCTGTTTTCCTGGTATGAGTATTCATGGCTATGAATTTCCCTCAAAAGACTGCTTTCATTTTGTCCCATATATTCTGATATGTTGTATTGACATTCTCATTTAATTGTAGAAACTGTCTGATTTCTTCTTTAATTTCCTCTGTGACCCACTGGTTGTTCAGAAGTGTGTTGTTCAATTTCCATGTGTTTATGAAATTCTTGCAGTTTCTTTTGCTATTGATCTCCATATACAGGGGATAACTTCAGTATCTTTGCACTTAATTAAACATGTTCTATGAGCAAGTCTGTGGTCTATTTCAGAGAATGACCTGTGTGCATCTGAAAAGAACGTGTATTCTGATTTTTGGGATGGAACACTCTGTAACCATCTGTTAAGTTCATTTGTTCACCAGTTTGATTGAGTTCTAGTATTTTGTGGTTTATTGTTTGTCTAGTTGATCTATGTATTTGTGACAATGGGGTACTGAGGTCCCGCACTCCTATTGTATTAGTGCTAATTTGATTTTCCATGTCCATTAGTATTTATTTTATATAGTTGGGCACACTAGTGTTTGGTGCACGTATATTTATGATTGTCATCTCTTCCTCTTGGATTGTTCCCTTTACAAGAATGTAGTGTCCTTCTTTGTCTCTCTTAATGTTGGTTTGAATTCCATGTGATCTGCAAAGAGGATAGCTACTCCTGCTTTTTTTCAGGTTCCTGTCACATAGAGTATTGTTTTCTATCCTTTAACTTTCAGTCTATGAGTTTCATTTTGAATTAAGTGTGTTTTTTATATGCAGCATATTTTTGGATCTTGTTTCTTGACCCATTCTACCAGTCTATTTTTTTTGATTGGTGAATTGAGACATTAACATTGATGGTTATAACTCATATGTATTGACTTATCCTTGTCATGACTTTTTCTTTTTGTTGGATTCTCCCCCTTTGCATTTAATTTCTTCTTGTGCCTGAAGGATTCATTCTTCTGGGCTACCTGGGGCTGTGATCCTGATTGTCTTTTCCTAGGATATTGTTTAAAATTTATGGAGTGATGGTTTGGTATTCATGAGGTTCCTAAGGTACTCTTTGTCATGAAAGTATTTTATTTCTCCATCAATTTTGAAAGATAGTTTTGCAGGGTACATCAATCTGGGTTGGAGGTTGTTTTCATTTAGGGGTTGAAATATGTAACTCCCAGTTCTTCTTGCCTTGAGGGTTTGTATTGAGAAGTCTGCTGGAATTCTGATGGGCTTTCCTTTGTATGTGATTTGTTTCCTTTCTCTGACTGTTGGTAGAATTTTGTTCTTCTGTTGGGTTTCTGGAATTTTAACTATTATACGCCTATGTGTAGATTTTTTTTGATCACTGCTTGTTCGTGTCCTGTATGCCTCACTCATCTGTATGTCAAGCTTTTTTCCTGCTTGGGATGTTTTCTGCCATTACTTCTGTGAACAGTTTTTTATGTCATCTGCATTTTATCCTATTTGTTCATTGACTCCAATCAGTCTTATGTTATTTTTCTTTGCATTGTCTACCAGCTGCTGGATTGATTTCTTGTGGTCCCTTACTATTGTTAAGAAAGATTTCTTCTCCTGGTCACTAACTGCAATCTCATCTTCTGTATCTGAAATTCTGTCCTCCACACATGTGTAAATACCAAATAGTTTCACTAGTATGAGAAATTGATAGTGTAAACAAGGGTTAAAATGATTAAAATGAATAATTGATAATTTGAAATAGGAAAAAAGGTCCAAAGATGAAGGGGTGAAGGGGGGGAAGGGAACAGAAAGGAGGGAAAGGAAAAACTATGAGAAAAGAAAAACAATGGAAATGATGTCTGTGTAAATAGGGAAGGGTGGACGGGGTGAAGGGTGCACAGATAATGGGGAAAAAATAAGAACCAAGATACATCATGTACAGGTACAAACACCCAATGATAAATACAAACAAATTATATACATAAAATGTACCAATAAAAGAACTTAGAAAAAAAAAGAAAAGAAATTCTGTCCTCCCATTGGCTCATTCTGCTGGGTAAACTTTCAATGGAGTTTTTAATCTTCTGGAAATCTGTTTGCATCTGTTTTATGGATTGAATTTGATCCCTATGTCGGAATTCCATCATGTTCCTTGGCTCCTCTATTTTTTTAATCTGTGTCTGCTCTAGATTTATCAATCATGTCTTGCATTAGGGACAATTTCTGTTATCTGAGAAATTATTTCTGATTTCATTTCTTCCCGATCTTCTTTTGTTCCCAGTTTAGGGAGTCCAGATGATTATCAGATTGTTCCATCTTGTTGCCCTTTGGGGTTGCCTTAGGTGATCTGGAAGTCTGTTTTTGAGACTTGTTTATGTGTCTTCTCATTTCAAAAGATCTGGCCTGCTGTGGCTTTGTTGAGGCAACTTTTTGATCACCCAGTGGTCTTCAATTCTCAGCAAGCCACTGAGTGGGGTTTCTCTGCTGCTCACCAGTGTACCAATTCCTGGGCTAAGAATGCTTGCCTTCTTGATCCCTGAGCTGACCTGTTTTCTAGGTGGGCATCTGGCTGGGGCCTGTGGACAGTTGTGATGGTATCTAAGCATGCCTCTTGCTAGGGCCTGCCCCCCATGTAGCTGTTGTCTTTGGATGGGGTCTGTGCACCCCAGACCCTGGTGTCTGAGCAGGCTTCTGGCCAGGATCTCCACGCACTTACTGATGGTATCAGGGTGAGCCTCTGACTGTTGCTTGTGTACCTGTGCAGGTCTTTTCCATGAAGGCTGTTTGATTGGACCTATGTACCCAAGTGGTGGGGGTCGGGGTGGGGCCCTGGCTGGACCTGCCTGAAGCTGAACTGCTCTGGTCCACACTGTTGCTTGCTGGGATCTGTGCCCACTTACCAATGGTATCGAGGTGGGCCTCTGTTGCTTCTGTGCCTGTGCAGCTCTTTTCCAGGCAGGCCTTTGGCTTGGGCCTGTGTGCTCAAGCTGCTGGGGTCTGGGCAGGGTCCTGGCTGGACCTGCCTGCAGCCACACCACTCTGGTCCACACCACTGCTTGCCAGGATCTTGAGACCACTTTTTTACATTTTTCTTTGACCTTACTGAAATCTCCAAATATTTTTATATGAGTTCTGTGTTTATCAGCATAACGTCTAGTTGCATACTATATCTTGAAATGTCAGTAGTATTTATTATACCAAATTTATGGGCCTTTTAATTGTGCTGGATTTCAAATTTGTCACTGTTACTTGTATGTCTTTTTTTTTTACTTGTATGTCTTTAAAACAATTAATTTCACATAGTTCATTAACATTCCTGGAATTTATTTTCACACTCTAGTCTGTGACAACTGCTTTTCCTCAATGCTGCCTTAATTTTCACAAGCATGAAAATTAATAGTCAGGTAAAAACTTTCTATATTATATTTTAAAAGTATTAAAAAGTTTGCATTATATATTAGTGTGATTAGTGTTTTGCAACTTTCTCTAGATTTTTCTTCCAAGTTTCTCCAAGCCAAGGTTGATATTCTAGAATAGATTCCGCCTCTTAGTTGGTTTGCAGCAGTTTTCTTTTGAGTATTTTGAAAGCTACCTCAGAGTCCCATAACACTCACAACACTGTCCTCTTTTGAATTTGTTTTTGCAGTCATCAGGAGACTCAGTGAATTCCTGCTAGCACTGAAAGGTGTGATCCCTCATACTAGCACTAGAAATATTTCTCGCCTTTGGTCCTTGCTATCCCTAGGACATTTTATTGAGTATTCTAGCCTGGCCATAAGCACATTGCTTCAGATCTGAGATTAATTTTGCTCAAAATTCTCCATAACCTTGGTGCATGTGGCCCACATGGTTTTTTACTGTCTTGGTTTCCAGACTAGATTCTCAGTCCAGCTCCAGGGATTTTTCTCCCTGAGGAGTCAGGTGATGCCTGAGCCTGCTCTTCACTGAAACTCCTCTCCCTTTTACAGAAAATCTGAACTCACACATCCTATCATAGATGGAAGGCAAGTTATGCAAGAGCATCCAAAACTGTGTTCTGCACTAGAGGCTGCTTGCCACAGTCCATGGCAGTTCTCTGAGGGCACAAAATCTCTGCCCAACCCCCAGAGCCTCCCTTGGTGATGGTGAAAGCATGGTGCATTCAAGGTAACTGTAATCCAAGAGGTAGCTGAGTGGCAGAAACATGAAACTCTGAATACAAAGATATACTGCATCTACTTACTATTACATGTTTACTTATGCTTTACATGAAAAATGGTAAGATTTTTCACTGCTATGAACCAGTTTTCTCTCACACAACCTCCATTGCACTCTCCAATCACAGTTGCATATTCAGAATTTCATGCTTTCAGTAATGAGCACAGGTGTGTAACTGCTACTCAAGTCATACACAAATGTGTTGTTTCAAAGCTTCTGCCTTTCTCCCTCAATTTTGCAACTTAAGGTTCATATTCCCTGCAAAACTTTCCCTTGATATTTTCATACTTTCACCACCACATGTTGTGTGAATCCTATTCAGTATGGTTTTCTAGTTTGTAATTGTCCATTTAAAATCACACTTTTTGTACATATGCATTTTTCTGTGGCTAGATTCTTCCATTCATGTTGGTTGAACTGGTCTCTATATTAATTCAGGGGTGGTCAGCTCATTCTCATTGCTCCTTGATGTTCCATGGGATGAACATCCCAGAACTGTCTTGTCTATTTTGTGTTCTCAAGATAAACCATGTGTTTTGTGCTCTGCTCTGCTGGAACTAGGTGAAAGCTCTGCACATCCATTCATCTTGTGGTAGGGATCTCAGCATAGGAAGAGCCCACCTCTACTTCAGCTCACTGGTGTTATCTGCTTCCAACAAAGGTGGACACAAAATGGGGTGAGAATGCAGAAGCAGTGCATGAAGGTTCAATGCTATGTGTACTGGTAGGGAATCACACCACTAGAGAACCTGTCACTTGTGTCAATGACAGAAGACTCCATGGGGACTTACACATACACCAGGACATTGATGGGAAAGCCATTCAGGGTCAGGTGCTGGGCCTTTAATAATGGAACTTGGTAATGCCCTCCAAGTATCTGTGGATTCAGGGAGTAGGGAGAAAATTTGCTTTAAAAAATGAATCAGATATTTTTTCCATATGCTCAGCAACTAGACATGTTTTCCCTGTGTCTTGCACAATCCAGAACCAGATTGCAGGATGTACATAAAATCCCCTATCACAGCCCCAACCCATGCATCTGAGCCAGGCCTGTTCCAAGTGTGCAGTCCCTGGGCTCATGAGGCACCCTGAGCCCATTCTGCCTGGACCTTCGGTTTGAAGGAGCTGACCTGGCTCTGTTGCATCATATGTCCTTCAGCTCTTATTTTTCAGGATGAATATTATAAATTCTTGAGCATTTTATACTAACACATCTCACTGTGCACATTCATGCGTGTTCCTAGGAACAATAAATATTTTGTGAGGAAGATCTTGTCACTGGCTGGCTGAAGATGTTTGCTCAATTTGTGGTCTAAGTTGGTAACTCCCAATTCCCCTGGGACACTAGGGTTTATATTCCTCAGATAATTCTTTCATTTGCTTCTTATATCTTTCATCTTTGATTTCCTTACTCTTCCTAGTTGAGTGATATTTTTATTAAATTAGTTTAAATTTACATAATAGAAAATTAACTACTGTAAAGTGAATAATTCAATAGCATTTAGTGTATTCATAATGTTGGCCAGTCATCTCCATCTACTTCCAAAACATTTCATCACCTCAAAAAGAAACCCCATATGCCTTGAATAGTTCTCTCCCATTCCACCTTTCCACCTCATGCCTGACAACTACTCATTTGTTTTGTGTTCAAAGATATTCATACTTTAGATATATGACTTATATACTTAATTAACATGTGGCCTTTTGCACCTGGCCTCTTCCACGTAGAATAGTGTTTTGTAGATCTATGCATAGCATGTGTCTGTGTGAAAGTGCATGTGGAGCAGGATTCTCTCCTCTCCTCTTCTACCATGTGACAATGGAGCACAAAGGCCCACACCAGATGCCAGAGCCTGGATCTCCGACTTGCAGCCTTCAGGCCTGTGAAGGGATACATTTCTGTTCTTTACAAATTACCTAGTCTGTGGTGTTCTGGTGCAGCAACACAGGCAGGCTGAGACCGAACCAGAGGAAAAGTCCTACCCTTGTCCACCTGCTTCAGAGTTGCCCAAACCCATCCCTCCTGTATCCACACCATTTGCCACCTTCTCTTCTGTCTCCAGATGAACTTGCTACAATGAACGGCACACAGTCTAGTGCATGGCTGCATATGAATGTCTACATAAGAGATCACCTATTACCTTTCAGCTTTGCATGGTCACATTTTGTACCTAAGTAATTCTGTGAAAGCAAGTGTCCATTTGCATTGTAGCCTTCAGGGGACTAGGAAAGAATACTTTTTATTGATAGTGAAAAGTTTTAAAGTAAGTTTAGTAGATTAGCTATTAAAGTGGTTGTGAAAACCACTTTAGTGTATCCCTTTAAAAGCTTGCCTTAGCCCATTGCTTTTGTTGTTTAAAGTAAAGGTTATATAGCTCCTTTGATCTGTAACTCCACTATAGATAACATCTTAGCTCTGAAGAACAAAGTGGAAATCCTTGAACAAACGTGATATATGTGCTGTAACTATCATGTGTTTAGGACTGTAATCAGTGACAGAAACCACCTGTGTTTAACCATTAAACAGAAATTGTAATTTTATTTACTTAACAAAGACCACTAGGGATGAGATAATGACTAACAAAAGTATAAAAGGTGACTAACAAAGAACACGATGCGCAGACGCCAACCAGACCAGTTTCTGGTGGTCCTGCCTGCTTGCAAGTAAAACTTTCATTATTTTACCCAAATTCTGTGTCTCCGTGCATTTCTTTCTGTGATTTTCTGGAACATTATCTTGTGGAAGTTGTCTGAGCTCCATGTGGCCTGTAATAACTCACAAGTAAGCACTAGGGTGATGAGTTTCCACATCACTCCAAAACACAGAACTTGCTGGCCCATGCCCAGCCCTGCCTGCATGTGACTGTTGAGGATCTGGGCTGTAGAACCAGCTGAGCAAACTCCAGCTTAATGCAGGGTCCATAGAGCAGCCAAACAGAATTCTTGTTTTGTGTTTAAATATTCTTTTTTGAACACATGCATTTAGCGTGCATCCATTAGCTTATATTTTTTTCTTTTTAAAATATAAATCTGTCTACATGTTCCCATGCAAACATATATAGAACCACTTCAACACAACTCCCTTGCCAGGACTCACTGCATGTGAACCACAGTGTGTCTACTCATTGTCCTTTTGATACACTTTTAGTTTGCTTCAAGATTTTTTCCATGATCTTCATTTGAGTAAAATGAATATACTTGGTCATGTATTTTATATATCAAGTAAAGTAATTTCATGATAAATTCCAAAACATTAATCTTCTGGTTTCAAGTACAGTAATACCTTGGTTTATGAACTGAATTTATGATTTCGGGCAAGATGGCTGCATTTGTGTTTCTTTGGGGAAGATGGCCATTGTCGTATTTGTCACCCAATGCAGAGAACAGAAGCAAAATTTGGCCATATGCTTTTGTGTGTAAACCAAACTGCAAATAGAAGTGTTTATGGACTGAAGTATTACTATACTTACCTTCTCTCTGACATTTCAAAGGTATTCTTAAGTTCTGCTCTCAAATTCTATTTTAGTCCATATGCCACTGAAGCTGTCTGGGGTTGACTTTCCAGGGCTACCAAAGATCTCCCAGTTCATTTGAAGTTGGGGAGGGAAGATTTAGCATATTCTTGGACTCTTGTTAGTGGCTCAGTTTTGTCCTCTCAAAACTCATATAAAAGCACTGTATTAACCCCCAGCATCTCAAGAAATGGCTGTACATGGAAACAGACCCCTTAAAGAGGTAAATTGAGTTCAAATGAATGGGCCTAAGCCAATCCACCTGGTGTCCTCAGGAAAAGATTAGGACACAGAGGCACAGAGATGACCATGTGAAGGCCCAGAACACACCATCAATAAACCAAAGGGAAAGTGTAGGGGACAGGGGAAGGGGACGTTACCAGAACCTCTGCAGTGAGTCCTGGTCTCCTGCGAGCCACGGCAGCACACGGCGAATTACAGGAAAGGTAGAAAAACGAGACCGAGAAGAAGCTGAGCTTTGGTTCTGATCAGTGCTGCTCTGGGCAGCAAAGACAAAGCCCCCAGCTTACCACACCTTTTATTCAGTATATTGGGAGAAACAAATGTAAGAAATGACTTGCAGAGAGTTCAATAGTTCACATTGGGATAAACAAGGTGTAACGGAAGGCTTGCAGAGAGTTCAGTACATCTCCGGCAAACAAGATATTAATCAGTCCAAGAACAATGCGGAACTGAGCAGATGTTTATTCTCCCAGGATGTTTCTTGGAGAATCACAGCATCACTGGATCACTGAAGTCTCAGTTGTGACAGGAGGCCAAACTGGAGTTATTCTGTAGCTTGGCTGTAGGCAAGAGAACTAGGCTAACCAAATGATTTTTCCCTAGAATTATGTAGCATTGTTCCCAACAGGAAAGGCCCCAGGAGAAGCAGCTCCACTCACATCTGCTCTGAACTTCCAGGCTTTGGAATTCTAAGAAAATAAATTTCTGTAAGCTACTCAGGATGTGGTACTTTTTAAAGTCAACTTTACTCAGTTTTTTAAGTCATGTGTGAGTCTCTGGCATACTGTCCCCCAGAAGTGTCTGACAGGAGCATGCCCAGTGAGAAGGTAGGTCTGCCAGGAGCTGCTGGGGCAAAGCTTCCCTCTGAGCACAGCACACACCATGAGCCCTAAAGAAGCACCCCATGGTGAGCTGTTTTGAAATTACTGTTTTGTGATCCTTCTAGGCCTGAGAAGCATGGGGAAGTGAGGGGCTACTGAATCCAGTCCAGCACTCTTTCTGTATAAACCCAAGGGACAGAGAGAGCACTGACCAAAAAGATCAACCAGACTTGTTTCCCTCTTGGTGTGACCACAATAAGGGCCTGTGACTGTTTCCCTGTCAGTTCAGTAGCTCTTCAATGTCTTGGGCACATGTGGGAGTGTCATCCTATTCAGTGCCACCCCCCTTCTCTATCCAACCCAACATGAAATTTGTTTGGCTCTTCTTTCAAACTATCACAGAGCACAACCATCACCTCCACAGTAAATATCTAGTCAGAACCACTCTCCCTCCCAGAGGAGTTTCTGTGCTGTCTTCAAGAGAGCATCTTGCTTCCATTAGCCCTCCACAGTCCATTTTCTACATGGGGACAATGTGGTTCACCAATGGTGTTCTTAGTCCTGTGTCACCACTGTTTTAATATCTACAACAGGATGCCCTTGCTGTAAAATGGAAAACATTCACCAGTGCGTGCCACCTCGTGGTCTGGCTTTTCCACAGCTCTCAAGAGTCTGCATTTTGCCTCTCCCTGTTTTTATCAGGCTTACAGAACAGGACAGCTCTGCCCTTTGAACCTTGTAATGGGCATGTCTTGCACCCTGAAAATTATTCTCAGAAATGCCCACATGGCTCAGGGTCTCATGTCCTCATGTTGGCTTGACTTCTCTTATTTAGGAAGACTGCTATGAATGATCTCCCCATTTTCTCAGCACACTCATCTCCTTTCCTTCTTTCCATTGTGCCTGCCATATTATAAAATTTTATGTAACTTAGTACTTGTCTGTTCCCTCTTCTCCTTGAGTAGACCATGAGCTCCATGAGGCATGAGCATTTCCCAACATCTCCCAGGCACCGACAACGATGCCTAAAATCTACTAGTCGCTCATTGAACATGTTAGATTTGGGGACAACCGTAACAGATCCCCCTTCCTTTTTTATTTTTTCCATTCTGGGAAGTCTTTCTAATAGCCTCTTGGGTGATTTACAAAGTAGGTATTCTTTCTAGAAGGAAACAACCACACTTCAGACACAAAAATTTGAAGCTTGCCAAGTTCTACCACAGCTATGTGCCCAGCTTCATTCTGTGTTTATTTCACTGAGAATATGACATTTGATGAATGCTACAGACAGGTTTTCCCTGAGCTGCTCCTTTAACTAATAATAATGTAATCTTCACTAATAACTTTCAGTATATCCACATTTCACAAATGTTTTCCTCATTATTTCAACTCCCTGTTTGGACACTATAGCTGCAGTGACAGTTGGAATGAGTGGACTGTGCATCAAGGGAAGGATCAGGAGTCCCAGCACAAGTGCTCTGTGTAGTATATTTATGCTCTCTCCAGGTTTGGAAACAAAGGTATCTCCACATACACGGGAAAAGTATTTCCTGAGGAACCATGGCACATGCTGCCACTGTTTCCTACCTGTATCAGGACAGTGGGGTATGTGTGGGCTACAGTGCAGACACATTTGGAGGTCAAAAGTCTGTTGCTGGTAGCTCTCAACTGATTCTGCCCAGGCAGAAGAGAAAAACTTCCCAGGGAAATCCTGTTACACATCCTGCAAGGTGCAAAAGATAACAGGAAGCCAAGGCCCAGGTTCAAGATAAACAGCCAGCCCCACGCAGCAACACCTGTAGGTTCAGATACCCCTGGAGACCACCAGACTTCCTCACTCCAAGACAAAACTTTCCCACTCTTCATGGTGCTACCCCTCCCCTACCAAACTCTCCTATAAAATTTCCCCTTGCCCAAACCCCCAAGGTTAAGGGTCTTATCACCCCTGACTCGCCTGCACCCAGGCTGGAAATAAAATCTTGCTTGTTACTTCATTTCTTGCCTGCTCCAGTGAGCTCAGTTGTGCCTCAGTTTACCCTAACAGATTCTTTGGTGTTTTTAAAAATCTTGATGGTAGGGTAGAAGTAGCATTCGTGTGACACTTGAAAGATGCTCACCAAGGCCCAGATAGGAAGGGAAGACATACTTGAAGGAGACAACTTAGGAGAAGGAAGACAACTTGAAGGAGAAGCCCACAAGATAAAATCCAGTAACCAAGGTGTTTAGAGTAACAGGGCCACTTCTCAATCCCAGTACCACACACAGCTCAGGTCCTGTGAACATGAAACCTTGGGAAAAGTTCAGATTTCCAAGTACAGCAGGAGCTTCCAGGCTTCAGCTCATGCCCAGCCTGGCAACCACTGTCTACCAAGCATTGGTCAGGCCCTCAGTTACCCTCGGGGGAACAGTGACAAATCTGCAAGTACGGGGGGGACTGGGAGATCAGTGCCTTAGACTGGGCAAAAGGCAAGACCTCTTCGGCTGGCCCACTTTTATTAGCCAGTGAGAAGTGTAGGGCTGGGGTAGTGTACTCTTCTTGGAACAGTAACTGCAGTAAGCATAAGGTAGAATGAGGAACAGGTTTAGCATCACAAAAGGCACAAGTTAAGATCCTTCCCCATATCTGGGTACTTGCTTTCTTCGTGCTGTCCTCAGCAGACCTATCTTGCCTCTGGATCTCAGGAGTTAAGGGATTACAGATTACATCAACCTCTGTCTCATGACTGGGGCGTGTAGTTTGGCCCCCACCAATCTATACATATCATGGCTGGTGCTCAACGACCACCCAATGCCCACTTGTCCTAACTCCCCTCCAATGGAGAGGAGCCCAGCAAGCAAGATATTTTCGAGACATATTATCCTGAGCAGGTGAGTAAGGAAAGCGCAAACCAAAGGATCACTCAGAGGATGGTGACTGAGTTAGGACCAGGAGCCTTAAAGACAGAGGAACAAGGACTTGGACCTAGTTGGAGACCCAGAGCTAGGCAATGAGGGATCTATGAGACAGTGACAATCACAGGGATTTGCAGTGGGTATGACCAGTGGGAACTGGGGCAAAAGACACTGGGGCAGATAGGGCAGGCTGAAAACTGAGTGCTAGTTAAAATCACATGAATGGGTTTATTAAAAACAAAAAACAAAAAAAACCCTGTAGGAACCAGCCTGAACCTGACCAAGTGGTGACAAGGATGAAAAATAAAGACACAGAAACAGGTTAAAATCTGGGGGACAAAGGGGGTCATGGCTCCCTCCAACATAGAGCTCCAAATGTCTGGCATATCTTCGCTTTATTCATTTAGACACAGGCACAAGCAATTAGAGCTCCACAGGATTCATCTTTCTCCCACCCTCCATAGTACTTCCCCATGTAAATTTAACCTCAGGTGTTTTTACTTTTCCCTGCAGCATGTTAGTATGCTTGCATGCCCACTTTCTTCTTGTGCTAACCAAAGAAGCCAATTACGCCTCATTCTTCCCATCTAGTCTTCCAAAACAAACCTTTAAGAAAAAAAAAAAAGCAAACCCTTGCACAGTGTTATGCAGTGCACATTTTAAAGTGGTACCCAAATTTCTCCTAAGTTCAAGCACTCATCACTCAACCCTTCACCTCTCAGAAAGTACTGCCTTCCTCACGTGTCATGTCTGGAACAATGATGGGCTGCCACAATACCACTCTCCTGACACAGGACTGTGGTCATGCATAAAAATTAACGTCTCAGACATCCCACCAAAAGTAAAACTGAAGAAAACTGTGAAAGGCTTGGCAATGAAGTCTGAATGAGATGTAACAGAATACCTTTTCCTCCCACTCTTTGTTCGCTCTTATGTCTTTCTAAATGATGCTGAGACAGCTTCCCATGTTAACCGTGGAGACTGGCAGGCTGAGGCCTTCTGTGACTCCACAGGCCAAATTCCAAAGAGAGTTGGATTCCAACACAATGCTTTCCAGGACATGTGAGTGATCCACTGTCATAAAGGTTTCTCGTAGCGACAATTATGCAGAAATCCTACACTAGGGATTCTAGGATGGAAGTAAGGTCTTCCTTCTGGTGGAGAGTCATAAGCAGATGGTTCAGTGTCTTCCTCAGCCTGAGTTCTCTGAGGTTGATGCCTTGGTACAAAGCCTCCCCTCATTTCTGACCTGAAACCTTCCATGATGCCTAAGACTGAGCAGAAATGGATGTTTTCTTACATTTACAACACTCACAGGGCTCTTCTCCGATGTCACTGCTCATAAGTTTAGTGGAAGTGACCAAAGAATATGGAAATAAAAGTGATGCTTCCCACCATTCCTTACACTCCAAGGGTTTTCCTTCCATGTGGGCCCCACTAGCAAAGACAAAAGACAAGTAGCATGTGATGAACAACCCTCATGCACTGCACTGCAAAGTTTCCCTCAAGAGTGGACCCGCTGGTGCTGCAGGAGGTGTGACCGGCGTTTGAAAGCCTTGCCACACTCAATGCACTTGTAGGGCATCTCCCCAGTGTGGATGACCAAGTGCTGGACCAGGTACATGCTGCGGTGGAAGGCCTTTCCGCACTGGGCACACTCATAGGGCTTCTCCCCAGTGTGGACCCGCTGGTGCTGCACCAGTTCCGCACTGCACCGGAAGGCCTTCCCACAGTCCATGCACTTGTAGGGCTTCTCTCCAGTGTGAACAAGATAGTGTTGAATCAGGTGTGCTTTACTGGTGAAGGTTTTCTCACATTCTTTGCACTCAAAGGGTTTTTCTCCAGTGTGTGTCCTACTATGGCGAATAAATGTAGAGCGGTGGGTGAAGGCCTTCCCACACTGCACACACTCATAGGGCTTCTCCCCAGTGTGGACAGGATGGTGCTGTTTCAGGTATGCCCTGCGTTTGAAGGCCTTCCCACACTCGACACATGTGTATGGCTTCTCCCCAGTGTGAATGAAGTAGTGACGAATGAGGGTTGAGTTCTGACTGAAGGCTTTCCCACATGCACTGCACACATAGGGCTTCAGACCGGTATGAACCCACTGATGTCGAACAAGATACCACTTCCTGCTAAAACCTTTCCCACACTGCTTGCATCTGTATGGGTTCGTCCCTGCAAGAACTGAGGTGTCTTTCCCAGGTCGCTGAGAGTCATCTGGATGTACACAGAGAACATCTGGACGGGTTTGCTCCTGTAACACCCTGGGGTGCAAACCACCATCTGTTTCCAAACCATCATCTTCAGGACATGTGCTCACAGGACAGGTCTCCTTAGGACAGCTTTTTTGCCTTTTCAAAATCCCTTCCTGAGTCAGCCTTCCCCGGAGCAAGATTCCCTCAGATTTAACTGGGAAACAGGTGGTTGGCATTCTGGTCTGAAGTTGTGCTCTGTCATCTGAAAGGCAATCCAATACACAAAGAGGAAACTGTTGGTGATGCAATGCAGAATTATCAAAACAAACATTTCAGTGAGAAATAAAGATGGGAACAAAACCTCTGATACTGTACTTCCTGTGTCTTCACATCTCTGTATCCTAGGTTCCAATTAATCCTCCAAGAGTCCTTGCCGCCATGAAACCAGTAAAGGGAAAATCAAGACACCATGCTGGACAAGGGAACAGAGAATCAGGAGTGGAGACTGCATCTCTGCAGTCCACAGATAGGAAGGGAGGATAGAATTTCGATGACATTGTCCAGAGGGCATTTGGTCTAAGAACTGATGTCGATTGGTGTCGTGAAAGTATGGGAAAGTGGCATATAATAAGATTGGGAAAAGAGAGGCAGAGACAGAGACAGAGAGAATAGGTCGATCATGAAAGGCTTCCCAGAGGAGTGTCCTATGAGATGGAACTGGGACATAACTGAGAAACCAGAGTGTTTGCCAGATGGGGACAAAGGCACTGTGGTAAAGTGAGGGAGTAAGCATGGGGAGATTTACCCTCGGAGAGGGGCTGAGACTTAGAAGCAAAGGGCACAGCTGCCTGGGGAAGCAAACACTGAAGGAATTGGTAGAAGAGAATGAAGAAAGAATAAACGGCACAAAAAATGAAGACCAGTATCACTGCTGCTGCATCCTCAGGCAACAATAGCAGCAAGGTGGGTAGAGTGAGGTCAAGGCACTAGAGGGAAAGGAAGACATGGTTCAAGACCTGCCTCTGCCAAGCTGGCTGTTACTGGATGGACTCCTTTCTCTATGAAGTCCAATATCCTCGTCTAAGAGCTGTGGGTGCTCCATTTCTCAGCCTGCACTAAGAGCTAAATGAGGAAGTGGCTATGAACCACGTAGCTCCTGATGTGACATCCATGCTTGCTTGAGCCCACTCCTGCTCATTCTCACTGTTGCCAATTTCACATTTGTGGTCTGAAGACTCCAACTACTGTGCCTGAAAGAGTAATGTGGGCATTCTCCATTTTTAGGAGGACTCAGTGCAATGGCAGTCATACAGCTGCTTAATGAGGACAGGAAATGGGGCCACCACCCTGGACCAGTATGTGGCAGCTTGACTTAACAGCTGAGCACAGACCAAGCCATTCCATGACTGACCCTCTCCTCCCCTGGGTATACACTAACACACAAAAGAAACGTGTGTTACATCCAGTGAATATGATGAAAACAACTTTTATAGCAGGATTCCTCTTAATATCCACACAAAGTAAATAAAACACATGGCCATCAATGGGAGAACAGTGAATTCATTCTGTCCTTGCACACAATGCTACAGGATACAAGACGAACCCTGCTGATGAACACTTGATGATGAAAAGAATACAAAAATGTATTCTATGTATTCTTTGTATTGTGTACCTTGGGGTTCCAATTCTATTCATTCACAACCAGTCAAAACCAAATCATGATTTTCACTAGTGTACCAGTGTAGGAGCTCCTGACAAGGGCACAACACAAGCCTTCTGAGGAGACAGATGTATTCTCAAGTTTGACCCAGATGGAGAACACTGCAGTTTACACCTCAGCCAAAAATTTAATCTGAACCATAAGATCTGTGCACAGCACTTATTCCTCAGGGGTTTTTTTAAAATAAATTTAAGAATTTAAGACAAAAAATATACAAGTATATACATCTTTCAAACATGAGTTAGAAGTCCTTCAAGGATCTTGCCTTTATATGTACACTACCTATTCCTCTATTGTATATCAAAAAGCAATTTGTGCCTCTTTTCCCCAAATGTAAGCAACATACACACATTTTTATGGTGAGTATAGAGGATGAAGGTACAGACAATGCAGAAGTTAAGAAACAGGTTCCCTGAAAACACAGAAAGTCTAATGTAGCTGCGCGAGAGACTGGTCAAGGTTAGAGGTAAGATCCCTCCCATGGGGGTTAAAAAGGGAGGCCACAAGTATACAACAGAGATGAATGGTTAAAAAGAGTTCAAGAATAAAAGTGTAACTGTATAACCTCTAACAATATTAATTCTGCCTATCCAGGAACAAAGGATGTCTTTCCATTTTCTACTGTCCTCTTCCATTTCATTCTTTAGGGTTCTATAATGTTCATTATAGAGGTATTTTACCACATTGGTTAGGCTGATTCCTAGGCATTTAATTTTTTTGAAGTTACTATGAATGTAATTGTTTTCCTGATTTTTCTCACTGGGTTCATTATTGAAGTGGAAGAACATGACTGATTTCTGTGTATTGACTTTGTTTAATGAGGCTAGGTACCTTTTTCTTCGAGTCCAGAAGGAAAAGTATGTCATTACTTTTACTCATGACTAATACTATTAAACATAATACTAATAGGTGACTTCTGTTGATACTATGGGTCAGCCACTGACTTAAGTAGTAACTCACAGGATCTCATTATATCCACAAACAACTCAATGACAGAGTTACTTCCACTCTGATTTTTTGAGTATAGCAGCCTGCGTGATGTAAACCAATGCTTTTACTGTTCTCCTTGGCCACAGAGCTAAACCACATTTCTAAGTCATAAGGATGCAGGTGTGGCCAAATGCCTATTTCTTGTCCAGAATACATACAAGGGACATATGTGCATGTCCTGCTCCTCTATCGGTTGCCTTCAGCTACTGGATCATGTGCAGAGCAATCGAAAGCTGCCTCATCACAGGTGAAGGCACTGGATCTCAGAGTAACTTTGTGGTTCAGAGCTTACCTGCTGAAGCACACCGGACCTTGAGGTGGGTTAGAAATTGCCAGCAACCCACACAGCATAGGGTCCGAAGCCAAGGAGAGCAGTGAGAGATGAAGAAAAGATGAAGAAACCAAGAAAGAAGGATACATACCAAGATTATGCTTGAAAGCTGGGACCAGGTGGAACCATAGCTTGTCAGGAGCTAATGGCCACCTGGAGCACCACCAGCTCTTTATTTGTAGTGGAAGGCAAACAGGAAGAGAAGGTGGGGCAAATAGTGCTACAGGGCCTACATGGCCAAGGCAGGACATAGCACAATTGTTTCTTGATTGGGCATGCACAGGAGGGGAACAGGGGAGGATACACAATGTCTCTGTCTCCTGGGGCTGTGCCATCCAGGGTCTACAATAGGAGTCAAACAGACTGTTTGACTCTCTAATCTATGGGGGAGAAAAGGAGCAGGGAGGAGAAAAGGAGCAGAGAAGAGATGAAGGGCCATCTTCAGGTTTGGCCTGCAGCAAGAAACAACCAGAGGTTGTTTGAGGTCATGAGGTCATGAAAATAAGTACCACACAGTAGTCCAGGGACCATGGTCCTGTCAGGCTGAAGATGCCATGACATCACCTGACAAGGTTGTGGTTGCCTACCTGCATAGGTGCTAGGCAAGAGGCCTTTCTTCACTGTCCACAGCTCCTGTCCGTGTTCTGGCAGGTAGATCAACTCTGGTTTAGGAACCTGGTGCCCTGTTGATGGCAAAGGAAGCAGGAAACGGGTAACTGGATGAGAAGAATGAAGTCTCCACCTTGTCTGGGACATCATGAGAGGAGCCAGACCACGAGAAAGCAAAACATTCCTCTGAGACCTGAAACCCAAGGGCACTTCTGTGACTGAACTGTGTCCCTCCAAAATACAAATGTTGAAATCCTAGCTCGACATGACTAAACCTGGAAATTCAGCTGCTGAAGAGGGCAGTGCTATCTACACAACCCCACTGGCCTTGACCTCCATCTCTGAAACCCAACACCATTCATCTGCACACCACTTTCACAAACAGCCAGGGGACACAGCAAGGGTGAGGACTCCATCCAGATGTGTCTTTGGATTCATCAAAGTCACTGATTCTCAAATACCTGTGCTTCAGTCTCCTGAAAAAGCTGCATTCCAAACTCTAAGCAATTTAACAAACTTTCATGGGATGAGGTTTGGGCATCAACACTTTTGAAAAATTCTGGTGCCCAGAGAAAACTCTCTGCTTGAAATAAATTGGTGAATGGCATCCCTGGCCATCAGTAGCATGAGACAGGCAGGTCACCTCAGCCGTATTTTCATGGTAAAGAGGAACCTTTATTCCAATGTGGGAGAGAAGGCTGGACCCAGGGGCCTGTTGTCCCTGAGGGAATGGACCTGCAGACAACAGTGGTGGCTCTGCCAAGAGAGAAACAGAAAACTCAAAGTCTTTGATGACACCACAGGGCTGCTGTATACAGGAAGCCTGAGCCAGCCACACTTTGAGGTATCTCCTTAGGGAGAAGCAAATGTCCTTCCAAGTTTGATCTCCATCAATTAAAAATAGGAGAGCCCTATCTGGAAACACAAGACTTACAGAAATAACTGTCAGGCTCTCGTTTACAACTCACCAACACGTCTCAGCAATGTTCTCCAAAGGGAGCTACATGCCTGGCTCTGGGCTTTGGGATTTGGAAAAAGTCAAGCTGTTGGTCCTTCAAGTCCACCAGGACCTGGGTTCCCTGTCACATCAGGGCTTTCCCCACCTGGCACACTTCTCCACTTCCTCTCACTTGGCCACGTCCTACTCAGCATTCACATCTCAGCCCCACTGTCATTTCCTGATATGCCTTCCCTGAAGCACCCTGATGGGTTATGATCCCCTGGATATTTATTCTTTAAATTCTCCTGTTTCCTCTCTGATATTCACTGGAATTATCATCTAAGGATTGACATCTTATCTGAACTCAGAGTGATGGATATGTGTAGCATGCAGCATGCCAATATTTCTAATGGCTTCTCTTTAACCTGACTCACTTTTCTGAAATATTTTATTCTGAAAGGGAACTCTGTTTCACTCTGGTAAATGAAAAGTCAACAACAGAACCCAACAATGAAATAAAAATGTCATTCAGTCCCAGTGATCATGGGTAGCCTGCTCAGGGCTGAGAGCTGGATGCCATCTTCTGTGTCAAGAGGAGAAATTAACCACAGCTGGGTGGATGAGAGAAGACTCAGCACCAATCTGAGATGTTTCCATGACATTAAACAGAAGGCTGGACACGAAGGTAGAAGCATCAGCTGTCTCC
Source organism: Heterocephalus glaber (assembly GCF_000247695.1). The sequence continues at coordinate 866,792 of NW_004624832.1, forward strand.
ACACATGCTGTTTTTTGGGGGCGTTTTCTTGGTACTGGGGATCGAACTCAGGACCTTGTGCTTGCAAGGCAGATGGCAGAACCGCTGAGCTAAATCCCCAACCCCACACATGCTGTTTTGAGGACATTAACCTCCTCAACTGGTAGAGGGCTGAGGTCCAGCCTCAGGAAACAAGCAGTGATTATGAAAGTGTCCGTGGCCTTTGCACCAAGATGGTGTTGCTAGGAAGATATGTGTGGTGATGCCCAGAGGGCTGACTTACACCTTCTCTTAAAACACCTCATAACCCACAGCCATGAGCAGGCAGTGAGGACAGCTGACTCCTCCACAGTGTCCTGGGCAGGAGAGTGGGGGTTTGTGTTTAAACTTCATGTATCTGATGCAGACACAGGGAGACCAGGCAGCAGGAGGTGGGACCAGAAAGCCACAAGAGCTGAGGGGAGGAAGCAAGAGAGCTCTTGAGACCTTCTTGCCCACCCATGAATCAAGGAGGCGGGGTCTCCAGGGGTGAGAGGTGAGTGGTTACCTAGTGAGACCAGAATTGCACAGGTCTCCAGCATCACCTCCTGATACAGAGTTCTCTGGGCCAAGTCCAGCTGTCTCCACTCCTCCGGGGTGAAGGTAACAGCCACGTCACTGAAGGTCACCAAGACCTAGAAAGTCAAACAGAAGCACTGCCATGGACCTTGTGTGTCTGGATAGGATCAGGGCCTGTCATTCAGGCTCTGGTGAAGGTCCAGAGGCCTGAATCACTGAGGGCTCCTGAGGGCCGAGTTCTGTGTTGGGTTCAATGGGGAGGTAGATGTGGTCTTTAGACATAAGGCAACTATGGGCAGGAGAAAAGCTTCCCATGGGAAAGCCACTAAAGAGAACACACAAAATGGCAATCGGTGAAGACTGTGGCAGGCACAGCTTGAGTGCTCTGAGATACAAAGAAAGAAAGGGAAACAACTTTGCTAATTCTCACCATGATAGCAGCAGCAGCTGAACTTCTGGTGTTCACAGTGTACCAGCCTCAGGCTGAAGGCTGTGCATGCCATGGTAATGCAAATAAGGGGCCCCAGCACTGAGGCCAGAATCAGTCCTCTTACATCTCATATTTGCCAGTTGCTTGACCATGAAAATGTCAAACTATTTCTCTAAGTCTCAATTTCCAAATCAATATCATAACCATTCCTACATTACTGTGTAGTTCTGAGAACTAAAGAGAAAATATTCCCAAGGCAATGAGTGGAGTACCTACAACATGTAATTAAGTGTGTCACGTGCTCTGCAACTTTCATTAGTCTTCCAGAAACACCACAAGTAAATGCCATCATCATTCTCATGTTAGGGTCAGTAAACCATGGCTTGGCTTTAGAAGTCAACCACAGTCTCATACAATGGTGCCTCAGTTCACAAGCTTAATTCTTTCCATGATTCTGGTCACAGAAGTCATTCCAGAATCGTGGAAAGATCTAAGTGTGTGATCCAAGGTACCACTGTATTTAGTAAGAAGCACCTTTGGAGGCTAAGGCAGGAGGATCCCACACTTAGGCACAGCAGAACTTGTCTCAAAATTTAGAAAGGGCTAAGGATGTAGATTAGCGCTAGAGCCATGGGTCCAATTCCCAGCACCACAAACAAAACAAAACAAAACAAAACACATGCAGGATTTACACATCTGGTAAAAGACATCATAAAGGGCTGGGGATTTAGCTTAGTAGTTCCACCGCCTGCCTCCCAAGCGCAAGGACCCAAGTTCGATCCCGGGTACCAAAAAAAAAAGACGTCATAAAGTTGCCGGGGTCGGGATATGCTTCAGCTAGAACCAGCAGGCCTGATGCACAGAAAGGCTGAGTGGAGCAGGAGATCGAGGACAATGTCCCACAGCAAAAGAAGTGCAAGGACAAAGGCTGCACAAAGGCAGAGAGACCTTGGCAAGTTCAGAACCCTTTGGCTGACACGGTGGGCCAGGGCACAGAGGAAGAGGAAGCAGAGGTGACTAAAAGAGCAAATCAAAAGGAACTGGCTGGGCATGGTGTCACATGCCAGTAATCTCAGCTATTCAGGAGGCTGAGGCAGGAGGATTTCATGTTTAAAGCCAGCTTAGGTAACTTAGCAATATGCTATGCTAAGGCAGAGGATGTACATAAGTGGTACAGTGTCCCTGGGTGCAGTCCCCAGTACCAGGAAAAACAGAAAGCAGATCAAGTGGTAGAGCCTGTGGGCCATGTTGGGAGGCTGGGGGTGGGGTTTATTCTACATGTGGTGGGAGCCCTTGAAGGGGGTACCTACTCATTACTGAGAGCAATCGGTGTAGGCTGTTCTAGGTCTTGGGACAGAGTAGCAACACGAGTTCATATGCAAGGGCTGGAAATAGACACTATATAACCAACCAAATAAATGAGCGAGTCCATTTCGGAGGGCCCTAACGGTTCTGAACACAAGAAACAGTGCAGAGACCAAAGATACTTAGGTCAACTTTGGATGGACCAACAGTAAAGCCTCTTTACCAGACAGAAATTGGAAGGCTTCTGAAACAAAGTGAGAGAGGGATAAGAAACTAACAGGTAACACGGGTCTGGCCGTATTCTAGGCCATATTGAGCCATCATGGTAACTGCGAGACAGTAATCCGGGCCTCACAGGTTTCTGTGCAAAGGCCTGGACACCATCCCTCGTGTGCACTGGAAACACACACTTTGGTCTGGTGCAACCCAGCTCCACTCCACTCATCCTAAACCGGGCGATAAATTCCACCGCCTACTGCTACTTTCACTGCTCTGCACAGCGGCAGCTCCCAGCCCGGACCGCAGCCCCGAGCTGTGCAGAGACAGACTTCGCCGGGCAGCAGCCGCAAGCGGAGCGGCGCTCCGGGGAGACACGCGTCGGCCCGGGCCCTCTAGTTTCCCGGGCCAAGGGATCAGCAGGCGGCGGCAGCCGGGACCCTTTCTGAAAGCCGCGTCCCCGCAGGGCAGAACGGGAACCACACGGACGCGTTCGGGCCGCGTGCGGGTCAGGAGGGTCCGGAAGCCGCCATCCGCCCCGGCGCGACCCACCCTGCCCACCCGGCAGACACGGCCTCGCGAGGGCACGGGCGCCGTCCACTCACCCGCGCCGCCTCCGCCCGCGCCGCCATCCCGAGGCCGGCGCCTCCCCGTCCACGCGGCGCGGAGCTGCCCCACGGTCACCACCTTCCGGCTTTGCCAGCGGGCTCGGCTTAGGGACCAAGAACCCAGGAAACGTAGCCTCCTCACTCCACCGACACCGGAAGTCCTTTCTGTCGCACAGGCCATCGGTCCCGCCCTTCCGGTGCCGGCATTGGCAAAGCCCACTGCCGTCCCGCTGCCTTCTGGGTAATGAAGTCCAGCCTGCACAGCGCGGATGAGCTTCCGCTGACCTGTACTCGGCGGGCGGAACGGCTGTTAAGGATATCCCGAGGCGGAGGAAGAAGTGTGTCTCACTCTTTCCGGAGACACACACTTGTGCTCTAGAGAACTTGTTGTTTCAGATGCTCTTCAGGCCATAAGTAAGCACACTTTACTGTAAATTTCAAATGTTTACATTACTCTATGCCTCAACATCGCCCCAAAAGGCTGTTAGCGCTTTCCCACGCAGCAGATTGCATCAGTGTGATAGACTCGTCCCTGCCACAAGGCCCCTTCCTGCCCTCCCGTGACTGACTTGAAGACACTGCAAAGCATCGGGAGACTCTTGCCCTTTCATTCAGGATGCGACCTGACCCCTAGTATAGGCAGCTTCCCTCAGTCCACTCCCTCTTGGGTCTTCACCTGACCCTCTCCTCACCTCTCCCTGTTCTCCTGGGAAGTCCTTAGTGATAGGTCTCCCACCACCTCAGCAGCTATTAAGTATAGTAGCTGCCCTCTTCCTATGGTGACTTGCCCCCTCCCCTGTGTGACATCATGCCAAGATGGTTGCTCCCACCAAAGAACAAACCCTTCTTCCCAGCATGCCCCTGTTCCCACCTAGACAGTAACCTAATAATACTCGCTCACCTCCTACCACCTAGTGACATCACCGGCTCCTCCATTCCCTAGTCACTACCTCACTCAACCCCACCTCAGCCCCTACAAACCCCACCCCAGTCTCTATAAAAGACTCTCCCTGCCCCAGCCATATTGCTTTTGTCTCTCCTTTGTTCAGAGACAGCCTGGCAGATCTATTCCCCTAATAAAGGCTTGTTGTGGCCTGGTCTGGTCTTGGTCTTTGGCCCTTTTACCTGACACTTAGCTTTCAGGTGTGTCTCTGAATGTGATTTCCGACCCTGTGGCAGTGATCCTTAAAAACCCAGCAAGAACACCCCAGGGTCACAAAATACTGTAACAGTCGCTTGGATGAAAAGTACGCTTATTCATACCTGTGAGCTAAAATATTTTCGATGCTTTTCAAATACCAACCTGAGCACTACAATTGGCTGTGAGTTTCACTTTGTTGATCAGGGTCAAGAAAGACCTCACATAGGCCCATGACAGGTAGGCTAAGGAAGAGATGTGAGGCGTCCTTGAAACAGAAGAAAGAGAATAAAAACATTGTAATTTCTGGATAAATGTATGATACTCCTCAAGATATGTGTAAAATATAAAGAGTAGATTTAACTTAGATAAAATGAGACAATTAACATAATTTTAAGCTTCTGTCATTCTTCAAATGTATGGATATAGATAGGTATAGATAGATATAGATATTCTGCCCTTTCTCATTGTTTAACAATATATTTCCCAAAAGGGCTTTTGCAGTTTTCTTGTCAATGTTACATAAACATAATTTTTGTATTTTTCACTATGGTGAGCACTGTGTTAGTCAGCTTCCCATCACTGTGACAAAATAACTGAGGAAAATAAGTTAAAGGAGGAAAGGGTTTTTTTGGCTCATGGTTTCAGAAGTTTTAGTCTGTGATCCACGGACTCCATTACTTGGACTTGAATTGAGGCAGAACATTATGGCAGGTGGAGCATGTGGAAGAGGAGACTGTTTACATCATGGCAGCAAGGAAGGAAGATGAGGGCAGAGATCTAGTCCCAAGGGGATGTCCCCAAGGACCATGCCCTTCAACTAGGTCTCACCTCCTAAGTTTTCATCCCCTACCAGTAGCCCTTCCAATTATGAAAACATCTGAACATTAATGAGTTCAGATTCCACTTGATCCAATCAGTTCACCAAAACACACTCTGAGCAATGCTGCATTGGAGATCAAGCCTTCAATGCATGAGACTTTCACAGACAGTCCAGATCAAAACTATAGCTAAGACAGTGGTTCTGCCACCTGCCTCACAAGTGTAAGGTCCTGAGTTCGATCCCTGGTACAAAAAAAACCCTATAGCTAAGAATATCTTCAATAACTTCAGCTTTCCATCACTGTGTTGAAATACCTGAAAAACTCAACTTGAAAGAGGAAAAGATTGCTTTGGCTCATGATTTCAGAGATTTTGGTTCTTGATTGTTCACTTCAATCTATTTGGGTCTGACAAGAGAGAACATCATGGGCGGGGATTTAGCTCAGTGGTTCCACTGCCTGCCTCGCAAGCACAAGGTCCCAAGTTTGATCCCTGGTACCAAAAAAAAAAAAAGAGAGAGAGAGAACATCAGCAGGAAGCATGTGACAGAGGAACATGGTTTGCCTCTTGGCAGCTTGGAAGCAGAGAGGAAGAATCTCAATCTCTCTCTCTGTCTCTCTCTCCTCTCCTCCCTCCCTTCCTTTCCCTTCCCTTCTCTCCCTTTCCTTCAATATCCCCTTCAAGTGTATGCCCACAGTGAAGTAACTTCCTCTGACTAGCCCTCACTTCCTGAAGGTTCTGTATCCACTCATAGTGCTGATATACGACACCAAGTAATACAAATAAGCAAAATACTCTAAACAAGGGAAATATAACTCCCAACCTGCTGGACAGCCAAAATGCCAAGTTTGTGTTTTCTAAAATCAAAGAATGAATTCTAGAAACAAAGGAGGTTAAAGGTAGGAAGAATTTACCGAGAGAAAGATAGCTTCTCTCTGAGACAGAAGGGGAACAGGAAAGGGGGTGGCCTGCTCACCCCACTTTTCAAATGTGTTTCATTGAGCAAAGCCACAAGGTGAGGTGAGTATGAGGTGGGACAAAGCTCTTTATCAACCAATAAGATTACAGCAAGTATAGTCACTTAGGTGATATTGACTAAATGAGCATCAAATGGGGAATCTAGTCAAGGAGCAAGCGTACGTGGAGCAGCATGGAATGAACAAAGATTTCCCCGGAGGAATGGGCTAGGGAGGTTTTGGTCCCCACTCAAGTTGATTGATACCTGGCGAAGCCCACCCGACCTCCAATGCTGCTTGACGAAGTTCCAGCTGGGGAAAAGGAGGGTGGAACACATCGCACCCTCATGTTTTATTTTTTCTTGCCATAATGTTTACAATTGTTACTCTGGTCACAGGAGTCATTGTGTTTGTGACTAACAACAAACTCTCCATGAGGCAAATTGGCAATGATGTATTGAAATCTGATCTGCCTCATAAGCCCCAAATTCCTGTTTCTCTTAGTTCTATTGCCACATCCACTCCTAAAGAAACCTCTCCTAAAACCCGCTCTGTTTTCCCACTACTATGACTCCCCCTCTTATTGCTGACATTCTTTTTACTAAAGGGGTCTTATGAAGAGATTGAAAGGACAGACTTTAGATGTAAGAAATAGTGGAAAATGGGGAAAAGAAAGAAAGTTAAGACAGGTAAATGCATTAAGGAGGTAAGTTACTCAATATTTCTCAAAGTGCTGTAAATATCTCTTGTTCATGGACTATGAACCCAAATGACATTTAGTTAAGATGAATAGAGGTATAGAAAAATAGAGAGCTAATAGAAAACTATATTAACCATTGTGCAGTTTCTCAAGGGCCAGCTGGCGACCACAAGTTTGACATTTAATTGATTAAATCTTGCTTGTACCCCCGCTGATATAGAGATTTTGATTAAGTTACCTTCTGTTCTGCTTAGGTGTGGGTAAATAAGGGGACAATTGTAATTTTTTAAATGTATTCATGATGTTCAATGAAATGAATCAGCTTAGAAAAAATATACTCTGTTTAGCAAAAAATAACCTTTACTTCAGTAGAAATTGCTAAGGCAACCTAAAATGTAAACATGTTCTGCCCAATGCCTCCTAGCTATTGCTTAAAGATATAAAAATAAATCAGACCCTGAGACTTCTCAGAGGGAACCTGAACATTGCTTGAGGAGTTTCTTTTCTCATCGCCAGCCCAGGACATCTCCCCTTCCTACCCTGCATCAACATCGACTGCAGCTGGTCTGCGGCAGATACCTATTTAGAATATCAACCACTGCCATTGATCTCTAGGGGAAGTATGTAAGTGTAGCACTTTTTCCTTTTTTATAATACTGACCTTCAGTGAATATGTCTCCATTGTCTTTTGTATTGACTCCTCCAGGGCTGGCCCTGTCTAACTGCCTGAAAGATATCTAATTAACTTAGCTGTCTACATTACTGCCATAAGCTGAAGACAGACCTTCAGCAGTGAGTCACTGGGGGTTATTTAACATCCAAACCAAAACACTGCTTCTTGATAGTTCCTTCTAAGTGGTTGCTTTCGATATTGTTCATTGATCAAGGAGAGTCTCATTGAACATGTAAAGGTAAGTATTCTGGCTACAAAAATTTGGACTTTTCATTAACTGTTTCGATGCCTGCAGCTAACATTCTGCAGCTTGACTCAACAATCACACATTGGGGCCTGCAGGCGTGAAAAGATTTAAAACATCGCTCTCTTGTTGCCTTTACTGCCATGTGGGTGCCATGTTGTTTCTCTTCTGCAAGGCCTGTTTGCCATCCCTGCCTTGGAGCCAGCTGATTATGGACTGAAACCTCTATGAACTGTTAGCTGTCAGGTAAAAAAGCCAACAATCAAGACCAGACCACGCCACAACAAGCCTTTATTGTAGGGACAATCTGCCAGGCTACCTCTGAACAAAGGAGAGACAAAAGCAATATAGCCAGGACGGGGAGTGCTTCTTCTAGGAGCTGGGGTGGGGTTGAGTGAGGTAGTGGCTAGGGACTGGAGGAGGCTGTGATGTCACTAGCTATTAGGAGGAGAGCAAGTATTAGCTTACTCTAGTCTTTTGGTGGGAGTAGAGGTGTGTTGGGAAGAGGAAGGTAGCTAGTATATACAGCAGCCACCCTAAATTGGACAGAAATCTATCATAAGCCAAATAAACCCCTTCCCCTCTAAAAAAAAAATCCATGGATCACAGAAATATTTTACAGACTGAATTGAGCAAAAAAAAAAAAAAAAAGAACAGAATAACAACAACAAAAAAAGAAAACCTGTGTGCACTCTTCAATATCGCTCAGCTGCCAAGTGCATGCTTGCACCCACTGGCAACAAACAAATAGTATCCAAGATGTCTTCAACTATAAGTAGAACAAAGCTTTTAAGCCAATTTTTGTGGACATCAGAATATACAGTCAGGTAATAAGGAAGAAAAAAGCTCAACTAACACCAAATAGAGGTGAAATAGAGAAATGGTATGTGTTCCAAACACAGTAATCCCAACATTTCCTTTTATTTTCATGTAATATTTTACCTAAATTTCTTGGTATGGTTTCTGTTTTTAAATCTTAGACTTATCCAAAGAGAAGGACTAATTACCTTTTTTTTGCTGCCATTACAGTAGTTGCCCTGACAAGAGTCAGAGCACATGTACACAGGGCATCTTATCCCCAACACACATGTCTGTAGCACTGGGAGGTCATCTCCTGGATGGAATCATTACCATCACACCTGTAAGTGCAGTGACCATCTCTACAAGAGGAGTTGAGATGATAGGGGGAAAACGTATCTGTAAAAGTTGGAAATTACTAAAAAAACCCCTAAAAAGTAAGAGAATGAAACTGAGCGCGAATCTAGGATGGGAACTTGACCATGGTGAGAATTTTTTCTCGAAAATGTAATTATTTTCTCACTTTTGAAAACACTGAATGATACTCACTAGGAAAAAGAGAATTTTGAGAAACATTGCCATGAATGTGAAAAAAGAAAAGAAGAAGAGCAGGAAATTAGGGCTACCATGCCCATTCATGATCCAAACAAATGTTCAGAATACCCGTTGGGTTTCAGACTCTGCTGTGGATGCCTGGGACTTTCTAGGAAGCAGAAGAGATGAAGAATCCTGCTTCCCTAGGGTTATGCTCCATTCATCTCGGTCAGTTCAGGCTACCATAACAAAGTGCCATATATTAGGTGCTTTAAACAATAAACGTTTATCATGTTCTAGAAGATGAGAAGTCCAAAAATGAAGCACCAGACATTTTGTTTTTCAGCAAGACGCCTATGGTAGTCAGCTTTCTGCTACTATAACAAAATATTTGAGATAGTCTCCTTAAGAAGAGGAAATGTTTATTTTGCACATAGTTATGAAGACTGCGGTCCATGATCAGTTAGTCCCATTGTGTTGGGGCCTCTGGCAACACACTGTAGCAGAGAGAATGTAGTAAAACAAAGCTCCAACAGCATGACTGTAGGTTGTGTGACCCATATATGCGTTCATGTCACATCATTCACACATGCCTCTCTTGCTCATCTCTATGCAGCCTTATCTCAAGGTGCATCAGAAACACAGGATGAGTGCACAGGAATGTTGTCAGGGTGAGGGTACCAGGGTCGGGCACAAGAGTGACTGCTCTGCAGTTCTAGGCCTGAAAAAGTGACAAAAGGATCATGAGGTGAAGAGTACAGGGCCAGATGCAGCACAAAAAAACAGAGGCAGCATCTCCAGCTTGCTGCTCCTCAAGGATTTCAACTAGTCCTCGGATGTTTTTGACAAGAGGAATGGTCAATCTCAGGAAAACCCAAATGCAAGAGAAGAGCAAGAGGGGCGTGTCACTAAGCAATACAGCACTTGCCTAGCATACACAAGGCCTTGTTTTCAATCAACAACACCACACGTGGAACAAAAAGAGGAGCTGGTGTTCAAAAATTATGTACACATATGTGTACATCGTGTAAAATGTCAATTGTAAGCCAGTCATGAAGAACACTGTTGCAGAAAATAGGTAAAATGCAGAGGCCCCAGAAGTGGCAGATTCAGAGTAGAATTCATAGCAGAATGGCAAGTTGACAAAGCACTGGGATGAAGAATAAGATAATTGAATTATGGCCACTGGTAGTGGTCATGGCACCAAAACTAGTGATAACAGGATAAATTGCTGTAAATTTTAATGCAGCCATAGGCACCGTATACTCTCAAAACAACGTAAATATTCTCTTCTTGTGTACACTTCAGTATGCGTGATGAGGAAAGTGAGCTCCCATGCTGGGAGACACCAGCATCTATGGTACCAGCTCCTCTGGATGAATGCGTCTGATGTTTATTTGTTTTGTGGTGGCTTCTGCAGGGGCGTGCTATGCCAAATGGAGTACTTGACACTGTGTCTAAGTTTCTGTCACCAGAAGTCTGGTAAACACACCCCTCATTTAGGCCAAGGGAAGACTCATTTGTCATTTGTAGAAATGAACATATTATGTAAAGATCAATATGACAAAATGATTGCAAGAGCATAATAATAATAATTATCCCCTTAAATCTCAAAATACAAAGGCTACTAAGGCATTTAATCCGATTTTAAAGGTCCCTGTATATGTTTATTCTCACACTATTCTAAGGACCACCAGCTGTCCTCCAAGGACTTTGGCCACTCTTCTGAACTGATGTATGTCTGTATCTACAGCCTCTATCTGTCTCTCTTTATCTATCTGTCTGTCTACTGTCTCTATCTGATTGCCAACCCCCATCTAGTATCTATTAATAACATGATCCCCATCACAACTGCATTTCCAAATTGATAATTCTTTTTCAAAGCAAATATAAGTCCTTACTGATCACCTTGTTGGAAAACCAAGTGCATCCTTTACCCTGAGAGTGAAAGTCTCTCACTGTAGACCCTTCCTGTGTCTCCGAAGCACCCCCAGATCAAGAAATTGATGAGTCCTCATTTCCTGTGAGAACCTGTAGGTCTTGGGGCTGCAGAGATCAATGACCCCAGTGGTGTCAGGACTGCATGGCTCTCTGCTTTGTGCAAACATCTTAAATTCCCAGGGTGAGCTCCACTGACGGGTTTTCATGTTTCATTGCATTTGGTGACACCTCTTGAAATGATGCCTGGCCCTTTCCACTCTCCCTTCTCTTATTTTATTTATCATTTTTCATTACACTATTTGTTTCTTATGTTTTATTTCTTATATTTTATTTCTCATATTTTTATATTTTTATTTCAGCCTTAAAGGGTGACATAAAATTATAGTTACACAAGAGCACAAATCCACAACTGTATATTTCTTATATTTTTATTTCAGCTTTAAAGGGTGTCATAAAATTATAGTTATTCAGGAGCACAAATCCACAACTCTGTGAAGTTAAGATGAAGATCACGTTGACACTAGCTCCCTGTTGCTCCCAGCCTTCAGAAAGCACAAGGCTGGCACTTGTGGATCCTCCAGGAGAGATTTCCCCAGGAGCTCGCAGGCTCCCTCTGCTGGACCTCGGCCCAGTGACGCTCGGTCTATCCCTATCCAAGTCCTGAGAATCCAACTGAGCAAAGAATCATTGCTGCTGAGATCCCATGTTCAGGTCCCCTCCAGTTAACTGACATATATCTCTGATCCATTTTCATTCCCCGAACATTAACAACAAGCATTATATAAGAATGAACACCACTGCAATAAGATTGCAAAAAATATAGAACTTTTAATCCAAAATAAAGAGCTCTGAAAAATTGTGCCTTGTAGATTCTTTATAATGCTCTTACTGTATAGGGTGTTAATAAAACTAAATAAGGTGCCTCATTTCTTTGAACACCCACACTCTGCTCTTGAGTGCATCCATATCTTCCTCTAATAAATCTTTCTCATGTCTCTTTTTAAATAAATAAATAAATAAAACTAAGCTTTCTAGTAAATGATGTAAATTGATGCATTTTCTCCATATGAAATGTTTACAATATTTTCTAATTTTCATGACACTTTAAAGAATTCCAATTTTTAAATCATATTTACTTGTGGTTTCTGATTAAAACAATTAAATTTTATATTACTTTTAGAGAAGTACATACCATAATATTTTGACAAATTATATTTTAGAATAGAAAATAATAGAGTATCTTTTAAAATTTTGTTTTCATTTTTATGGTTATTTGCCAAATAAACCTTTTTTTCAAATAAACATTTATAAGCCTATGATTATGTCTGCTAAGCACTGCCTGTTCAAATACAGACCCTAACATCATTTAATTTTGGACTTTTAATAATTTTATCAGTATAATTACTCAGGTTATTATTGGTAGCTTTCTTTTACATGTGCCTTACAGTTAAATATTTTTGCACTTAATTACATTTTGCTTAAAATAGTATCTCCCTATTTAATTATTATAAAATAAAAAGGTCACTAGCTTGTACCATGTATACTGATTATGTCACAAGCCTAAAATTATAAAAATATATTCCACCATTTTTCCAGGGATATTTTTTCTTTGCCACCAATTTTATCTATAGGTTTCCATGTGTATACTATATTTGATCACATCAGTCCTCCATTACAGTACTTGCCCCTACTTCCTCTTTATTTCCTTCCTTGTGTCAAATAATTGTCTTCCCTCTACTTTCTTGTCATATTACATTCCACATATTAAGGAGAACATGTGATGTTTGTGTTTCTGAGGCTGGCTGATTTTACCCAACATAATGATGTCCAAATATACCCAATTTTCTACAACTGATAAAATTTAGTTCTTCTTTAGGGATGAATAATAGCACATTGTGTATGTATATCACATTTACTTCATCCATTCTTCTGTCAGTGGGCACCTAATCTGGTTCCATATATTGGCTATTGTGAATTTTGCTGCAATAAATATGAGTGCACAGGTATCCCTGTAGTATGCTGACTTCAGTTCCTACGGTTATATGCCAAGGAGTGATTTATCTAGGTCAAATTGTAGCTCTATTTCTAATTTTCTACAGAACTTCTATATTGATTTCCGTAGTGGGTGTACTAATTTACAATCCTCAGCGGTATAGAAAGACTCCTCCACCTACCCCTGCATCCTTGCCAACATTTTATTGTTTTTGTATTCTTTATGACAGGTGATAGGTCTCCCACTACCTCAGCAGCTATTATGTATCCTAGCTGCCCTCTTCCTATGGTGCCTTGCCCCCTCCCCTGTGTGATGTCATGCCAAGATGGTTGCTCCCACCAAAGAACAAACCCTTCTTCCCAGCATGCCCCTGTTCCCTCCTAGAGAGTAACCTAATAATACTCGCTCACCTCCTACCACCTAGTGACGTCACCAGCTCCTCCATTCCCTAGTCACTACCTCACTCAATCTCACCTCAGCCCCTACAAACCCCACCCCAGTCTCTACAAAAGACTCTCCCTGCACCGGCCATATTGCTTTTGTCTCTCCTTTGTTCAGAGACAGCGCTGCAGATCTGTTCCCCTAATAAAGGCTTTGTCAGGTAAAAGGGCCGAAGACCAAGACCAGACCAGGCCACAACAAGCCTTTATTAGGGGAATAGATCTGCCGGGCTGTCTCTGAACAAAGGAGAGACAAAAGCAATATGGCTGGGGCAGGGAGAGTCTTTTATAGAG
>NW_004624832.1:911902-949599 GCF_000247695.1 Heterocephalus glaber
CAAAGTATTTCAAGCCCTAAAAGAAAATAACTTCCAACCTAGACTGTTGTATCCTGCAAAATTATCTTTCAAAATCGATGGGGAAATTAGAAACTTCCACAAGAAAGAACACTTGAGAAATGTCAAGAACACCAAACCAGCACTCCACAGAATTCTAAACAATATCCTAGAAAAAGACAATGAAGGGCTCAATTCCATGAGGCCCAACAGAGGGAAGCCATCAAGCAAGGCAAGAAACTAAAGGGAAAGGGAGAAAAATAAAAAATAAAAGAGCCAACAACAGTAAAATATCATGACAAGGATGAGTCAATATCAATTATAACCATCAATGTTAATGGCCTCAATTCACCAATCAAAAGAAATAGACTGGCAGAATGGATTAAAAAGCAAAATCAACAATATACTGTATACAAGAAACACACCTAACTCAAAAAGAAATTCATAGACTGAAAGTAAAAGGACAGAAAACAGTTCTTCACACACAGGAACCCAGAAAAAATCAGGGGTAGCAATCTTATTTGCACACAAAGTGGATTTCAAACCAAAACTAATTAAGAGAGACAAAGATGGTCACTACATCTTTGTGAAGGGAACAATCCAAGAGCAAGAGATGACAATCCTAAATATATATGCACCAAATATGAATGTCCCCAACTATACAAAACAAATATTAATGGATATTAATATTGTTCACATTTTTGTTATTGTGAATATTAAATGCCTGGAATACTAAAAGTCTGGGTTCCTAGTGTCAAGAATAAATGATCCTAAAGTTCTGCATGGGCATACAGTGAAGCTGTGCACATGGTCTGATCATACATCTCATTGTGCTATGTAGTGTTATTGTTTTATCTAAGACTCACAGATAATTATAAACGATACACTAATTATAAGTTATACACTGAGGGCCAGGGATTTAGCTCAGTGGTTTCATTGACTGCTGTGTGGGCAAAAGGACCCGAGTTCAAGCCCTGGTACCAAATAAATAAATAAATTATACACTGAGGTCTTTGGTTCTTTGTTTAACTATATTATGGCTTGTCTTGTCTTTAGATGTCTCCGCAAAGCATCATGCAGTCATAGGTGGTGCTTTTTCAGAGGTGGCTGAATCTGGAGTATGTGATTGATTCACAGTGCAATGCTAGGTTCAAAAGCACTAGGATTAAGGGTGTGAGTGCTACCTACCCTAAGTAACCTGGATAAGATAAAAGAGGCTGAAAGATGCTGTTAAAGTCCCTTGCTTGCTTGCTTTTGCTGTCTTCTGCTTGCCATGAACTGGCTCTGCTTTGCAGTGCCCCTCTGCCGAGCCACCCTGCCTTGGAGACAGCTGATTAGGGACTGAAACCTCTACACACTGTGAGCCAAATAAACCCTTCCTCCCTAACTCTGGGCATCAGGTATTTTTTGTCTCAGCAATGAGGAAAGTAACTAAGACAAACTATAATTGGCAAAGCATGTTGTTTTGATTCCCTTTGTCCATAAGGTCTGATTAAGGTCTAACTACCTGCCTAACTCTTGGGCTAACTTTCCATCAAAACTATCCCTAGGAGAAAATTAATGCCACCACAAAGGAACAGAATTGTGTCCTTGGGGTGTGGGGAGCCTGATACTTTAGAGAGCCAGTTTTATTCCCCAACAGGTAAGCATTCCTATCTCCTGGTATTGCCCAAGTCTTATACTCAAAGACAACATCCCCTGTAAATGGTGTCTTGGTGACCATGGACTATTCTGAAGCTCCAGTAGAACCAACTAAAACCAAGAATCCAAAGATCACCCACAGATGCAACTATTCCTGATGACTACAACCCTCTTTTTGCTCTCATTGAAACTCCAGCTTTGAGTCTCACCTCAGTTTCCTTGCTCTGATGAAGACTGATAGAACAGAAAAGGACTGAAAATGCTGAAAAAAGCTATTTTCTTTACATGTGCCACCTCCTCTAAGGCCACACCTAGAAAACATTGGTCTAATTTAGTATAATTGGCTAAGCCAATTGGCAGTGAAAATAATGAGGGCTAGAAAGGGAAAAAGTGTGAAGGAATGGCAGTTGAATTGAAGGAGCTTGATGTTTAAACTCAGGGCTAGGAGATGTGGGTGACTTTCACAGAGTGATAATGGAATTGAGATGAGAAAATGAGAAGGAAGCAGCTGTAGGAAACCTGTGTTTAAAATATTCAAGTAGTATTTAGAGCAAGTGCCAGAGATAAGATAAGAAAAAAGGCTGGTGATTGATTTGGTGTAACAGGAAGGAGGAGAAAAGAAGACAGTGAATGGGGAAAGGAGTCGATGTGAGGAACTGGACGTGATTGTGTACTTAGTGCTCAGTGACCAGTTTTCTTCTCTCCTGCCTCATGTTTCTTCTTTGTCCTCCTGATCCTTGGAAACCATGAATGTGATTTCTGTCCTTGGAGTTTTCGAAACACACCGTTCCAGTCATGTAAGTGGAATTCACCAGCTTGCAACCTTTTCAGGCTGACCTCATTCACTTAGAATGATCCACTTGTGATTCACCCTTATTGTCTCTATTAACACTTCATTATTTATACTGAGAAGTAGTATTCCATTGTATATTTCACCATAGTTTTTAAATCATTCATCTACTAAGGACTTTTTGCCAGAAAGCGTTGGTTAATAGAACCACTATATCTTTGCTTTAAGATTTTTTTTAACACAGGTTTCTTTACAACTTGTGTAAAGTTGACAGTTCATTGAGTAGATTTATGGTTTGTGTGGTAAATGTCAGAGAGAGAGAGAGAGAGAGAGGGAGAGAGAGAGAGAGAGAGAGAAAAGAAACACCCTCAAGTGTGAAGGTGGGAAAACACCAAGCTGGTAATTGCACTGAATGAGGTCTCTGGTTACATTTATATTATTAACTGGATCTTTCAAAGAATACTGTTTTCTTCCTTGGGGGTCATTGTTCTTTTAGAAGGAGGGTGGGCTTGTTGACTAATGGGTCCCTATTTACTCCCTAGGTGGATATTTTTCCTTTAGTTTATTTTGAGACCTTGATGTTTCCCAACCCCTCACCTGCAGTCTGGATTGTATGAGCCCTGGAACTTATCAACAGGCTCAAAGGAGGTTATATCTCCTTGAGCTAAAGTTTGAAATTGCAAACCTGTATGGATGTTACCTATAGCTAATGATTAAGAAAGGGGAAAAATCATGTCTTCTTTGATTTTCAAGTAGCCACCAGCTACATGTCTCCACACCTGCTAATGACTAACTTTCTGCCTAACATCACTGATACTTAGTATGGTCAGTATTTTTAATTTTAGCCAAACTACTGCCATGTAGTGGTAGCTCATCATAATTTAATTTGCATTTTTCCCAAGGACTAATGATGTTGAACAAATCTACACGTTTCTTTGTAACTGGTTTAATTGCTCTGTTATCAGTTCAAATCTTTTACTTATTTTTATTGAATTGTTTATTGCCATAGTCTTGAATTTTCAGATTTACTAAAATATATTTTTTGCACAAGTCTTCACCAAGGATATGTGACTTGAAAATACTTTTACCCAGTATTTGGCTTCCCTTGCATTATGACAACCATAAGATCTCAATTTACAGAAAGTTCAGTGTGTCAATTTTTCTGTTAATCTTACTTTTGATGTTGTATCTAGACATGTCTGTTTAATGTTATCACAAAGATCCTCCTCTTTCTTTTTTTAGAAGTTGTACTTTCTGAAAAATTTTCTCATGGTATATGACTCATTTTGAGTTAAACTGTATTCTGGACAGAACATGCTGTGGTGCCGAATTCTGATTAAGTGTATTTATTATATTTAAGCTAAAATTATAAAGAACAACTAGGGTATAGGTTGTGAACATATTTACTTTCTACTTTGAAATATAAAAGACTTAAAACACTGAGCAATTCGCTTCCTTTCGAGTTATTCGTTACTGCACTTATAAATAGGAATTCATTGATTTTACAAAATAAGGTATAAAAAAGAAAAAAATAAGGAGGTATATTTATGTTTCATATCACAATAAGTAGCTATATTAATCAAAAGACAAACCTTACTTTCCATCACCTTTTCTTCTGTCATTGAAGACTTTCCTGGATCAACATTCTTTATCATGTAGTATTACATTAAGAAATTTATATTAGGGCCGGGGATTTAGATCAGTGGTTCCACTGCCTGCTTCGCAAGCACAAGGACCAGAGTTCGATCCCTGGTACCAAAAAGAAGAAAAGAAATTTATAATATGTATAAGTGTATTTCCATTACATTTATCTTTTTTGGCCTCATATAGTCTCCTATCATACTTTCGTAAGAGACTGTTTTGCTGTGTATAGCAATTTAGTCGATGGTTATTTCTTCTGTGCAGAAACTCTTCATGTTGTTCTTTTCATTGCCAGATGATATTTGGTAAATCACCCATCTTTTCAGATATTTGTAAAATACTGAAAGTTATTGGTTATATCTCTGTATATGGAGTATACAGTATAAAATATCTTGAAAAAGTGTGTTACTCTCAGGGTTTGGCACAATCACTGACAGGCAGGGGAAATATTTTCCGAGGTAACCAGAATCACAAGAATTATCCATCAGCTTCAGGGCCACCGAACATCCCTAATCCGTGTTATTGTCATGGAATCTTTTCTGTCTTGTGCCTGACCCAAAATGCTGAGGCTTTGAAAACTTAACTCTAGAATTTTAAGCTCAGTGTATTCAAAGTACCATAATACTTATAATAGCTTCCAGCTACAAAAGTCTGTTGTCGCCCTCCCCACTCCCCGTCAGCATTCCCTGCATTCGCCTAAACTAATGTCTCTGAGTATTTCTGCGATAAGTAATAGGCTACATTCATACTCGCAGGTCCTTTTAGATATAACGAAGTTCCACCTAAACGCCAATTTCCCGTGGAGTGGCTGAGACCACATTTTGAAGGTCCACCAGGTGGCCAAGCTCCATCTTTGGTGCCATAAAAACTACATTACCCTGGAGTCCCCGCGGCTCTAAACTCATCAGACCCCAAGAAAAGGGTGTTTCCGTTGCCGGGGACGACGATAGGGCGGGATTTCCTGTTACCGCCTCCCGGGGACATGTTGTTTCCTTTGGCGTTAATAGGTGAGTCACCGGAACGCAGCGCCAGAACTCTAGTGACGAAAAGGGGAAAACAAAAACGGAAAACGCGAGAGGAGGCGTTGTCGTCCAGAGGCGGGCCTGAGACTCCACAGTGGCACCGACCGTGCGACCTGGTCTTGGGCTGGGCTGGGCTGGGCTGGGCTGTGGGACTGGAACCCCGGTCCCCGCACCTGTCGCTCTCCCTTCTTGGTCCTCAGAACTGATGGCGATGGCCGCAGTAATGGACACCGCGCAGGTGGGTCCGTCCCTGGGTCCTAGTCCGGACACCTAGGTCTGGCGCAGTGGAGGCTCTTGTGGTTGAGTCCTTTTCTGACAGCCATTTATGTAGGTGGCGGAAGGACATCACAGGAACCGGGTCCGCATGTGCAAAAGCGCCAGGTGCGGCACACTTGAGTATTCGGGGACCTGGGCAGTTGGAGTTCTGCTTGGAGGGCAGTTGGACCCATGGAAGCTAACGGACCGGGGAGAGATGTAATCTGAGGATTTAGAGAGTACTTTGGGGTGTTTAGGAAGAATAGTCTGGGTGTGGAAAAGATGAGAATGGTGAGGCACCCTAGGATTGAGCACTAGGCCAAGGTAACATGTTAGTTCAGAGGCGACGCAGAACACAGGTACAGGAGGTAGGCAGTGAGCTCCGGGTCACTTTGTAGCAGAGTGGGAGTCGGGGATACGCTAGAGCCCTTGGGGTTTCTTCATGGTTTCTTGCTTCTCACAGTCTCTGTCTCTCCACAGGTTCCGGTGAACTCAGAAGTAGTTATGGTACCTAAACAGGTGAGGGAAGGATGTCCATGGTCTCACCGAGCCCAGTTTCACCTAGGTGGTCTCCAGGACTGTGATATTATACAGAACACTTTCCTGATGCTTTTTTTCTTTTCTTTTCTTGAATCTGAATGCCCTAGAGAAATCCTCAGCTCAGGTTCCTGAGTCCAGGCTAGGGGTGATATGGAGAAGCTCCCATTTCTGCCAAACATTGGAATAAGGTTGAAAAGTTGTTCTAGGTACATGAGGCAACATGAGCAAATACTTGAGGTGAGATTGAGATGGAAGTTATAAAGAAACTTTGGGTCACGCAGCCATGGTAGCACACACATACACACCTATAATCCCAACACTTGGGGAGGTGGAGACAGGATTGCTGCAAGTTCAAGGCTAGCTTGGGATGTGTAGTGAGTTCAAGGCCACCCAGAACTATATAGCAAGACACCCCCCCCCAAAAAAAAACCTTGAGGAAGCTGCAGGTCTCTGCTATGTCTGTTAGGAACCAAGGGCAGAGAAGCAAAAGTCAGACCTGAAATGGCTGGCAGAGGAGCAGGACCTCCATTCCAAGGGTAATGGGAAGTGTGGAGCAGAAGAGGAGGCTAATCTGACCCAGGTCTTAACAGCCTCCTTCTGGATGCCAAGCGGAGAGCTGACTGGGTTTGATAAAAGTTTATTGAGATGTGGTGCAGGCCAGGAGACCAGAGAGAAAGGCTACTACTTTATTCCAGGTGAATGGTGATAACAGATGGGCCAGAGGGATGGCTTGTAGATAGAAGTGATTGGATTGAGTTTTCTAATGTGAGACAGAAAAATGATACACTGAGGTTTTAGACTTATCAGTGAGAAGGATAGGTGCTCCATATCTGAGATAGGCAGGTCAGTGTTAGAAGTATCTTTAACTGTGGATATCAGGACTTTATTTATGGCTATGTGAAGAATCTGAGGTTCCAGAGAACACTGAGTGGAGTTATCAAGTAGACTGGTGGACACACAGGACTGGAGTTATATACAAGGGTTCATGGTGGAAACAAAAGGTAGAAGACGATGTAAAGCCTGGGGTTTAAGATGGAGAATTACATCACAATGGTAGTACAGTTAGTAAGCTAGAAAGGTGAGGATGGAAACTACCACCTGAGTGGAGGGATGGAGTTGTGGGACAGTTATGATCCGAAGAATGATATACACATGGACAGGAGTATAGACTGATAGGCCCTGGGCCTTTGTACCAGGCCTCAGGGAGCAAGGTGAGCCCAGGTTTGGTTGGCTGGTTAAAATGACCTTAGCAACCCCAGAGGAATTACCTGGCAGAAGGTAGGGCAGTGCCCAGGGTCCTCTTCTGCCCATCTGTCTGTTGTTACTATGGGTGGACATACAGTACATTAGTAGGACTATGAGGGAAGAGCAGACATCAGTGTCACCTGGCTCTGGTATTTCCTCTGAGTTGAGAAGTTAGGCAAAAGGGAAATAAGTGGGGGCATGGGTAGGGGTTGTTGGGAGAAAGGCTGCATATGGACTCGGCTCTCCCCACTGTGGCAGGGGCAGGTGAACTTTGAGGACGTGTTCGTGTTCTTCTCCCAGGAGGAGTGGGAACTCCTTGATGAGGCTCAGAGGTTCCTGTACCAGGATGTGATGCTGGAGAACTTTGCTCTTATGGCCTCACTGGGTAAGGCCATCACACCTACCCCAGTGTCTTGGACTGGGCTCTGCCTTTCCCTTTTCCCCAGGGCAGCCATGTCCTTCCTGTATCAGAGCCACAGGTGCTACCACCTTTCCCAGTTCCCTAGAAGTGCTGTGGATGATAGGCCTGAATGTGCCCTGCTGCCTCCTGCTTTTGAGTAGCCCCAAATGATGGATCTGGGAATCGAGTGTCTTAGAGTCAGCCCAGTGAATCATACTCATCTTGTTTCCTCCCTGACTGGATGTCTCCTGCTACATCCATGACACTTGTGTTGCCAAGACTCTGCCCACTAGCTGACATTTCCTATGGCTGACCTATGCCAAGAAATGCAGTGACAAGTTTGGTCACTACTTGCTGGGGCCAATGGGCTGACTCTCCTTTGAGATTATTTTATAATACTCAGTTTTCTTCTCTGTGCTGGCCATTTGCCCATCCTGTCTTCCCTTCAGGATATACATCTTTTGTGTTCCATGTAGTTGCTTCCCTGGATTTGGGCAGTAGGCCCTGGATACTTGCCTGGGTGCATATGACTCCAGTCATTGCTGGAGAGACTCTAGCTGGGTGTGGTAAGTGCAGGTGGGTATTCATTCTATGACCTCTATGCCCATAGCTGTTTCAGTGTCAAGGGCATTAGCCACACTTCATTTCTTATCTTTTTTGCTCTGACCTGGACCTCTTAAGTTGTGTGTGTCCCTGCCTCCACATCTCAGCTGTTCCTCTCCATCTTTCTCTCTCTGTAGTGCTCTCCAACATTGGCCTGTACTCAGTGTATAATGAGATACGCATATACCCTGCAGGTTCCTTAAACACCAGTTACCCAGTAGCAGTTTGATTTTCTTGAGCATAATAATGTAACCCCTCTGTACACCTTTTACCTGTCTGCAGCACCCAGGGAAATCTGATTATGAAAGACCTCACCAGCGACCCTACCTCTTCCTGTGTTGTACCCCACATCTGTGTCCTCTCCCTGTCAAGGCCTCTGTTTTTTGTTTTGTTGTTTTTTTTTGTACCGGGGATCAAACTCGGGTCCTTGCACTTGCACAGCAGGCGGCGAAACCACTGAGCTAAATCCCCGGCACAAGGCCTCCTCTGTTTTACGACCATGAGATGCCAACTACTACACAGCAGACTTCACTTAACTTGAGCTTAGGCCCCGTCCTGACCTCTTGTCACCTATTATCTTAGTTATGTTAGACATACATTTGTACTAAGGCTATCTCCCCACCAGGGTCAATTTGCATTTCACCAGCATTTCTCTGCCTTCAGGTTATTGGCATGGAGTGGAGGATGAGGAGATACCTTGTGAGCAGAGCACTTCTATAGGAGTGTCACAGATCAGAAGTCCTAGGGGAAGCCCTTCTACCCAGAAGGCTCACTCCTGCAAGATGTATAGCCTGGTACTGAAAGACATTTTACACTTGGCTGAACACGAGGAACCACACACTGGGCAGATACCATACACAGGTGTAGTATGTGGGAAACAGTTCCAGTTCAGTGCAAACCTTCACCAGCACCAGAAACAACATGGTGAAGAGAAATCCTTTAGGAAGGAGGAAGGAAAGACTTTTCTTCAGAACAGCTGTCCTGTACAGCCCTCACCAATGCCTTTTACAACAGGAGAGAGCTGTAAGGACTCAGCAAGCAGCTTGAGCATTTTCCAGCACCAGGTCCCTCACAATGAGTGGAACCCACATGACAGCAGCATAAGGGAAGATGCCTCTCACAGTGGCCGAAGGCAGTACAAGTGCAGTGAATGTGGGAAAGCATTCAGCCGCAAAGACTCACTTGTTCAGCACCAGAGAGTCCACACTGGAGAAAGGCCTTATGAGTGTGGTGAATGTGGGAAAACCTTCAGCCGCAAACCTATACTTGCTCAGCACCAGAGGATCCACACTGGTGAAATGCCTTATGAGTGTGGCATTTGTGGAAAGGTTTTTAATCATAGTTCTAACCTTATTGTACATCAGAGAGTCCACACTGGAGCAAGGCCGTATAAATGCAGTGAGTGTGGGAAAGCCTACAGCCACAAATCCACACTTGTTCAACATGAGAGTGTACACACTGGAGAAAAGCCTTATGAGTGCAGTGAATGTGGGAAATATTTTGGTCACAAATACAGACTCATTAAACATTGGAGTGTTCACACTGGAGCAAGACCTTATGAGTGCATTGCATGTGGGAAGTTCTTCAGCCAAAGCTCTGATCTTATTGCACACCAAAGGGTTCACAATGGTGAGAAGCCATATGTGTGCAGCGAATGTGGAAAAGCCTTTAGCCACAAGCATGTACTTGTTCAGCACCACAGGATTCACACTGGAGAAAGACCATATAAGTGCAGTGAATGTGGGAAAGCCTTCAGACAAAGGGCTTCTCTCATCCGGCACTGGAAAGTTCACACTGCAGAAAGACCTTAGTTGGTAGGAACTACACCATCTTGTTCACCATAATGACTCACACCAGAGTAAAGTTCAGTAGTCTTGTGCACAGCTATCAGCCAGAAATGGAGCATCACACATCTGAACACCCGCACTGAAGAAATCTTGAGTGCCAGCTGTAGGGGAAGCTTCCTGGAGCTGTGTTGTATTTTCTAACCTAGAACCCTTGCCAAAATTCTATAACTGCCATTGCCTCTGACAGAAGTCACCTTTGCACTAGCAGAGTCCTGCCTTGTGCATATTGGTGTGCTTTGAAAGGCATGCTTCTGTGTGCCTCTCTTCCTTGAAGGAAATCAGGAGTCCGAGCCCATCAAGTACTTTCATTCTTTTTTACCCCATCCAAGTTGGCTTAAGCATAGATATGACTCAGTTTTGGCCAAGAGGATTCTGTGTCTGCCCGTTTCCCTTCTACAGGGACATTGCTGATCTCTAGCACTCATGATAGGATGTCTAGGCTCCTCAGCACCTAATCTAAAACAGCCTGCCTCATCTTGTTCTGGTGTTGTGATGAATGCCTTAATTTTTATACTCCTTGTAACTATGATATTCTTCTATCTATGTGGGTTGGAATGGAGACAGTTGGGTTCCACGAACGTGAAGGGATAAACTTTGTAAGACCTCAAGCTGTGTGTGTCTCTCAGAGGTGATAGGATGACAAAGAATAGCTCTCATCCAGTGTCAGCCCAACATACATTGCTGCATAAGTGCTTCTAAGGAGAAATACTGATTGTTACGGGGCCAGTCTTGCCATCTATATGACAAAATCATGTGTGATCAAGGTCACCCTGATCAGTGGGCATTTGTTGTGACAATCTAATGTGTCCAGGGAGAGACTGAATTGAGTTCCTTACTTTCAGAGAGTATTTCATATTTCCCAGCTCTTGAGAAGAACATGACCCTTTGGAATCTGAAGTCTGTCATTTGGTAGGCAAATATCCTTGGACCAGGTCAAAATCATAATCAGTACAGGGATACTGACTGATAGGGAGTTGGAGACTGTAGCAATCTACAAAGAACCTGACCCTCCTAAGAGAGTGCACAGTAGCTGGGCATGATGAGATACCCCTGTAGTTCAGTTACTCAGGAGGCTAAAACAGAAAGATCTCTTGAGCCTAGGAGTTCCATACAGCCTGGGCAACATAGCTAGACCTTGCCTCAATAAATAAAAATATATCAACATGTGTTCCCTCCCTATGACTTTATTTTGAGGATTTACAGAAAATCTAAGGACTTGCAGACCTGTGTCACTTTTCTACAACAAACTGCACATATTAGTAGTGTGTAGCTTCATAACTTTTGGTGCACATTTTGCACTAGTGAATCCAAAAGTTACCTGATTCCCTTTATAAAGTCTGTCACCAGGCAACCACTAATTTGCTGCCACTGGGTTTTATAAATAGGGAATAATGAAATATACACTCAAAGGTAATTGGTTTCTTTAATTCTTCATAATCACTTTGACTCATTCATGTTGTTCTGTGTCTCGTTAATTTGCTCTTCTGTTAGTATTTCACTAAGGATAATTAATTCCTAAACAAATGATCTAGAGACAACTCACAGAGGAACCAAGTCACAGTCTCTGCTGTAGCTTAACCAAGACCTGCTACACAGCATTTCTGATACCTTCTGTAGGTCACATGGACTCATTCTGGTAAAGGGTGGAAGGGAACTGCACGAAGGTGATTTTACAAGATAGAAACTTATGGGGGCTTCTTCTTAAGATACTGGTGACCATAATACTGTATGTGTTTTTCTTTACTGTTTTAGTGGCAAATTAAATTGACTGATTTTCCAGTGTTACATCAACCTTGCATTTCTTTTTTTTTTTTTGTACCGGGGATGGAACTCTGTACCTTGTGCTTCCAAGGCAGGCGGTGAAACCACTGAACTAAATCCCTGGCCCTACAAATCTTGCATTTCTGAGAAAATGTCTATTTGGTAATGGTGTATTATTCTTTTTAGGTATTGCTGGTAAGTGTTGAATTTGATTTGGTTTTTATTTTCTTTTAAAATATGTTTGCATCTATATTCATGGGGGATGATAGCTGCTAATTTTCTTTAATGATGGTTTGGTTTTGGTATTCTGTGTAATGTTATCTTTATAGAGTAAATTAGGAGACATTCCTTACTTTAAATTTATGGAAATGTTGGTATTTCTTCCTTAAATGTTTTTAAGTACAAGTTTAATCCCCATGGTAGAGCGAGAGCTCTACAAGATATGAATATATGAACATATATACACACATTTGAGGTGCAAAATACCTTTCGAAACATACGAATTTTTAAAAAATTTATAAAATTTGCACTATATCCCCGAATAGAATGAGCTTTGATAGATTGTGCCATTTAACAAACTTGCCTATTTTATTTAAGTATTTTATTTATGTTTTCAAAACATTACCTTGCTATGAGGAGTATGTAGAATCTATACTGATGCCCACTCTTATTCCTGATCCTGGTTTTTGTTTGTTTGTCTGTTTTGTTTTCTTTTCTTTTGAGACAGTGTCTCGCTATGTAATCAGGTTGGGTTGGAATTCACTATATTGCTCAGCCTGGTCTCAAATCTGCCAAGTTCCTTCTGCCTCAGCCTTCCCAGTGCTGAGATTGCAGGCATGCACCACCACGCCCAGCCCGTTTCTGTTAATATCTGTATAGTATTACTATTTTATTCCTAATCAGTTTGGGTGAGACTTGCCAATTTCATTATCTATTAAAGTACTTGGTTTCATTAATTTTTTCTACTTTCTGCTTCTTTTTTCCCAATTTGACTTTTACTCTCATTTTCAGCTTTTGCTGAATTTCTGTTCTCTTCCTTTGCTACTTTTTAGCATGAAGAGATCCTTCATTTGAAGTCTTTGTTTCTTTCCTAAGCTAACTGCATAGTGCTAACCTCTGTCCTTTAAGAACTGTTAGTTGCCTACCATATTTATTGTGTTATTTTTTCATTTTAATTAAGTTTAAAATCTTTTCCAGTTTACATCTAAATTTCTTCTTTGATACATTAGTCTCCTTAGAAGTAGATTATTTAGTTTCCAAATATTTGAGTGCTTTATATTCTGGGGATTTCCAATTCCACTGCAGAATGTATACCTTATGAGTTGAATTATTTACATTAATTGAGACTTGTTTTATTGGCCCAAATATGAGCTTCTTGGTAAGTGTTGCACATTCACTTGAAATGAATGTGTGTTGTGCTCTTGTTGGTGAAAAGTTCTATAAATCCCAGAGGTCACAAAGACTAATTATACTGTGTAAGTTTTGTGTGTCCTTACTGAAGTTCTGTGCTTGGATTGTTTCTATCAATTATTTGAAGAGAATTCTTGACATCTTTGAATATAAAAGTAGTCTTACCTTTTTCTTACATATTTTGAAGTCATTGTATTAATTGAATAAACATTTCCTGTTGTCTATTTAATGAGTTGATTTCTATCATTATGACCCTCTTCAGAGTAATATTCCTTGCTTTAAAAATCTACATTGTCGGGCCAGGTATTTAGCTCAGTGGTGCTGCCACCTGCCTCACAAGCACAAGGTCCTGAGTTCAATCCCCAGTACCAAAACACAAACAAAAAATCTACCTTGTCTAATACTACTACTTGCATTCATTTTGATTGAACCTTTAATTTTGCTTTTTTGGAGAATGGAAAAATTTTTGTATTTCTATAATTTTTTTTTCTGCTACATTGTTAAGTTACTAGGAAACAATATGATCTTTGAGGGGGGGCTCAATTCTAAGCATTTTTAGGTGGAATTCTCGCAGCATTTATTTTAAAGCTGATTCCCTATCCACCATTATGGTGTAATCATTCTACATTCTCTCCTTGATAGTTTCTAAATTATGAGGTTTTTTGTTCAAGCTGACTGGACCAAGAACTCTTCTGGTCTCTGAATATGCCTTGGAAATTGTTAAATCTAAACCTTTAGTAGATTTCCTTTACTTGTCCTCTGTTGGTTCAGTGTATGCATATACTGATTAGTACTCTGCTGAAGTTTTTTTTATTTTTAAAGACAGTGTCTCACTGTGTAGCTAAGGCTGGCCTTGAATTCACTATGTAGTCCAGGCTGACCTCGAACTTATGGCGATCCTCCTGCCTAAGCCTCCTGAGTGCTGGGATTACAGGCATGCACCACCGTGCCTAACTACTCTGCTGAATTCTTGAGGATGGCCTTGTGTACATCTCTGAAGTTTTCTCCATTCCATTTCTGTGTAGACCCCAACTAACCCAGATGTGAAGCTTTGCCTCCATAACATAACTTTTGGGCTCTTGCTGGGCTCTCCAGCTCTAGGGCCTAAGAATTTACTTTCACAGTAACATGGTACATTCATTTATCTCACATCATTTGTTTGCCCTCTTTTATCAATCCCTGTTTTGCCTAATGTGCAGTATATCCAGTATACTTTGTCATTTTATTTAGTTTTTCTTGAAAATCTATGACCCTCCAAAGTAAATACCTTGCATAAGTCAGCAAAATCAATACACTTCCAGCCCAATCAGGTAAAAAAAAAAACCCACATATTATAAATGTGAGTGTCAGGTAAAGAAGCCAAAAACCAAGACCAGACCAGGCCACAACAAGCCTTAATTGTACGAACAACCTGCCGGGCTGTCTCTGAACAAAGGAGAGACAAAGCAATATGGCCGGGGCAGGGAGTGCTTATTATAGGAGCTGGGGTGGGGTTAAGTGAGGTAGTAGCTAGGGACTGGAGGAGCCTGTGATGTCACTAGTTGCTAGGAGGAGAGCAAGTATTAGGTTATTCTTTTGGTGGGAGTAGGGGCATGTTAGAAAGAAGGTAGCTATTAGCTATTATATACAGCAGCCACCCTAAATTGGAGGGAAATCTATCAGTGAGCAAGAAAAGATGATACAGTATTAGTATATCCTTCAAGCATATAATAGATAATTAGGATTAAACAACTTTTTCTCAATAAATTGAAATTTAGACGGAATTTTCATTAAAAATACCTACTGATCAGACTCATTCAAGAAAAATAGGGCTGCGGGTTTAGCTCAGTAGTTCTGCCACCTGCCTCCCAAGTGCAAGATCTCAAGTTCCATTCCCCATACCAGAAAAAAGAATAATCTCAAAAATTCTCTCTGCTAAAGTACTAATAATACTAATTTGTATTTAAAGGTAAGAAGTCTCCCCACCAAAATCTTCAGATCAAGGTGGCTTCACTAATGACTCTACCAAATAGTTAAATGAAGAAATAATTTATACTCTATTCTTACAGGATATAAAATAAAAGTAGTACATTTCCCCACTTATTTTGTGAAGTCGCTGCTAATCTTAGAATAAAACAAGGTAATGATACTACAAGGAAACTACAAACCAAAAATTACATAAATGTAGATGCCAAAAAATCTGAGCAAAACACTTAAAGAATTTTAACAAATTAAATCTCATGCATATGTATGACACACATGTATGGAATGTATAGTTGGTTTAACAATTGGAAATCTAATATAATTTATGTTACAGGCCAGGGATTTAGCTCAGTGGCTCTGCTGCCTGCCTCACAAGCGCAAGGATCTGAGTTCGATCCCTGGTACCAAAAAAAAATTTTTTTAAATAATACAATTTATGTTAAATACAATGGTAACATAACAAAGAATACATCTGGTCTTTGCCCTAGGTTCCTGTCACAGATCATCAAATATTTTTGGAATTCTTTGGGTGAAGTGGCATCCCTTTTTATGCTACTGAAATGACTCGTGGTTGACCCCCGGAAAAATTCAGAATGACTGCTGGTCACCAGAAATGCCAACCACGCAGTCAGAGGATTAAAACTTTTTATCGGAATGACCTTTGGGGAGGAAGGAGGTTAAACCATAACTATATCACTGAGCTCAATCATGACTACAAAATGAGACCACAGCCAAAACTTTGCAGGCTGAGGCTTGGCTACTTTTCCTGCTTGGTGAATATATTGATGTTCCAGGCGAGGCCCCATCACAACTGGGACCATCCGAGACCTTGCCGTATGTCTTCTCCATTTAGCTATTGCTGAGTCTTAGCCCTTATAACAAAGCTAA
Source organism: Heterocephalus glaber (assembly GCF_000247695.1). The sequence continues at coordinate 927,905 of NW_004624832.1, forward strand.
AATCCTAAGTATAGGTTGTACGTCTAGTGAGTTCTGTGAGTCATTCTAGCAAATTGTGAAACTTAAGGAGGTCATGAAAACCCATAAAGTTATAGCTGGTTTGTCAGAAATCCAGGTAGCCCTTAAGGCTTGGTACTGACATCTCAAATGAGGGCAGGTTTTTGGAGAACTGAGCTATTAAACCTGTTGTCTTAGTCCATCAGATACCACAGACTGGGTAACATACATGGAAAGAAATTTATTTCTGGGGCTGGAGATTTAGCTCAGTGGTGCCACTACCTGCCTCACAAGCACAAGGTCCTGAGTTCAATCCTCAGTACAAAAAAAATTTAAAGGAATTTATTTCTCACAGCTTTGAAGACTGGGAAGTCCAATATCAAGGTCCTGACCTGTGATGAGGGCCTTCTTGCTGCCTGAAATCTCAAAGGAAACTTTGGACATGGACTTTTCAAAGTGTTATGACTTTGGCAACTCTTAAAAATAGACCACCACCTGCCTCGCAAGTGCAAGGTCTCAAGTTCAATCCCCAGTGCCAAAAAAACCAAAAACCTAAACACATTTTGTATAAAAGGATACATGTGAGTATTTTGGGGCCGGGGACTTAGGGTTATATTATGGCTTATAATTAGATGTCCCTCCAAAGCCCCTGTGTTCATAGGTGGGGCTTTGGGGAGGTGACTGCATCATGGCAGGTGAGTGATAATCACCAGTGAATTAGTCTACTGATGGGTTTATAGCTGACTTGCTGTTAGGAGGCGGGATCTAGTTGGAAGAGGTAGGTCACTGAGGGCATGGCCTGAAAGGGTTTAACTCTTCCCCACTTCTCCATTCACCCTCTCTCTGCTTCCTGCCACCTCCATGGGCAACTTCTCTTCTGCAGTGCCCCTCTGTCATGCTGTACTGCCTTGGAGCCAGCTCACCATGGACTAAAACCTTTACAAACTGTGAGTCAAAATAAACCTTCCCTCCTTTATGTTGCAGGTGTCAGGTATTGTGTCTAAGACAATCACAAACTAGAGGAAAGGCCTCAAGACCTGAATGGATCTTAGACATGGAGAGGAACAGAAATCAGACCCTTTCTGCTCAAAGAATCCCTCAGTCCCAGGAACTCTGTACACTCTCAAGGTTGGGGACTAAGGGCTGGGAAAAGTCAGACAAAAAAGCTGGTCTCTGTCAGAAATTTAACGCTGGAGCCAAGGAAGCCTGGACTATGAAATGCAGCACCTCCACCCTGCCTTTTCCATTCCCATATACAATGTCCAGTGAGAAGCAGGGCCAAGTAGAAGCAAAGAAAATGACGAAGGATGCATAGAGAGGGACAGGAAGAAGGAGAGGGGAGAGGAGGAGGGGAAAGGGAAGTGAGAAGACACGCCACGTACAGGGTCCTAGTAACTCCATAACGAGGTAAGACAAAATCAGCAAGTACGATGGGGGAACCAGAGGAGGAGGGGGAGGGAAAGGAAGGGGGTTAGGGAGAAAGCTGTAATACTGTATGTGCGTGTAACCACTCCCTAAAATGAGTGCAATCTGCATGAATTGCAAACATGTACTAATAAAATTTTAAAATAACCAGTGGCATGGTGGTAACATATGAGGGTCAAAATTTGAACCTGACAGTATCTAAGATCCCATCAAAATCTGATGTTTTATTATTCCAAGAAAAGAATATTTATGTTCAGTCCTGTTCTATATTTTTGTCATCCTGATGATTGGAACTGGCTAGAGGTTTAAACTATAGGGACACTTATTGTTCACCACATAAGAATTCTGGAGGTAGGAAATTCAAAAGAGGATTTTGACACCTCAGGGGACTGCTTATCATTTCTGAGATTGTTTGAGCAGCTTCAGAAATCTTGGCTTGCACAACCCTGTCTTCAGGCAGGACGAAGAGAGAAGGGGGAGAAGAGAGGACTATTAGTGAGGATCCCTGTTAATGGCAGATGGGAAAAACTCCTACTTTAGACCACCCCCCATACATCAATGACCAGAACTAATTGCATTAAAGACTGCGAAAGGGCTCTCTGGCCTTTTCACTCTACTAATGGGAGGCAGATAAGGAACAGGGAATTGGTTTGCCATAGGGTAGGAAACATCAGTATTTCTTAGTCCTTCCCTCCTTCACTCAGCAAGATTTTCAGAGCACCTATTCTGGGCCTCTGAAGACAAAACAATAGTCTCTTTGTTTGAAAAGTACCTGCTGGAAGAACACAGACAGGCAGAGGATTAAAAAACATGGTGAAAATTCCTGGGGAGGAATAAATGTTCCCAGGGTCACTGCAGTAGCTGAAGAGAGAGCAAGGAGAGCTAGAGAAAACAATGATTGGGTTCAAGCTTGAAAGATAAATTGGATTCAGCTGAGGGTGAGAGCGTAGGTAAGGAGTAAGTAGAAGGCATTCGGGAATCTAACAGGACCTGGCATGGTGGACAGAAGGAACTCCTGGGAACCTTCTACAGGCAGAGCACTTGGAAAGCAGAGCTGCATGTTGGGAATCGCTGTGCTGCATGGAGGTGAGGAGATCAACACTGTCTGCAGCTTACCAGCTGGGGAAAGCCAGCACTCATCTGTGACACTGTTAGAGGCCAAAGCATGCTTTTGTTCACCACCTTTCAACACAGCTGGTCCAGGCTGGGCGGTTCGCCACAAGTCAAATTTGCCACTCACCACCCCTTCTTCCTCCACCTACCTAGTTATGTCCTATGGAGCCATAAAACATATCTCTTCCACTCAACAACCATTCAAACACATGGAACATTTGCGATACAACTTTCAGTATATCAGGTACCTCATCTCATTCAATTCTCCAAAACCCCTGGAATAGGTATTCCCACTCCCACTTGACAAAGAAACAATAAAGCACACTGTCAGGGCCAAGCCTCCCTGAAGGGAACCAGGGGAAGGGTTCGTTTAGTGCATGTAGTCTTGTGCCATGAGTGAGTTAATTCCCCAATAAAGAAAAACACATGGAGCCACGATCCATGGAAGAAACAAGAGCAGACCAAACCAGCCTGAGCTTTCCACTCCCAGCTACAGCACTGCTGGTTGTATTTATTTCTTCAATAAAAACAGATATATACAGGTCGGGGATTTAGCTCAGTGGTTCAGGCGCCTGCCTTACAACCGCAAGGTCCCGAGTTCAATCCCCGGTACCAAAAACAAACAAATAAACCAAAAACAGCTACATAGCTCTTTATTTCACAACAGTTGTAGTGCTTTATCACTTAGTATAGAATGCTGACAAACACCAGCTGCATGACCTTGAGCATGCCACACATGTGTGGTTGTCTATGTTAAGTCACTCTTGTATAACTGTGGCCCATGATACGCATGGCCTTGACAGCAGAGTTGTGTCCTTAAGTGTTCTCAAGTGCGCCTATGTTTCCCAGGCTTTGAGTCCATTAGTGGAGGCTCCCTCACACAGATGCTCAGAATCACATCTGCAGGCTCCTAACCTGCAGCTTTCCAATATTTCAGTGTTTCTCCAACAGCAGTTCCTGGGCTGTCTGCACCAGATGCACCTGGGCTACTTGTTGCAAATCCAGATTCTTGGAGGCCACCCTAGACCTCCTAAAGTAGAACCTTGGCATAAAAGCATAGACTCTACATTGGAACACACAGCGCAGTTGATTTCTAGATCTGTTAATGCAGAGCCGTGCTCTTTATTTGGCTTCAAATCACCTTTTTATTTTTGCTGTGTGGTAGGGGGAGATTTTTGGGTGCGTTTGACTTCTAAATTGCACTTTTTTAACATACTGGTATGGGCTAGTGCCCAGAGCATGATGGGGCTTTCCAGACCTTAGGGGGAAACATCCCTCCTTCTCTCTCCCGTTTACATGTTGGTGTCAGTCCCATGCCTCGTGCCAAGATGGGTGAAGGATCTATCTGGGATGTTTCCTGGAAGAAGTCGACAGGCAGCCCTAGTACTCCACACTGTCCTATTTGTGTTCTGCGTACTTGTGCTGGGTGTGGCTGCCAAGGCCTTCTTGGAGGGTTAGAAAGCTGATTTTATTTTCCATACCATTCACTCCAGTTTACAGAACTCTTGCTGTGTTACTTTTCTCTCATTGCCGAGCCAAAATACCCAACACCTAAAGGTAGAGGAAAGGTTTATTTCGCTCACAGTTCATAGAGGTTTCAGTCCATAATCAGCTGGCTCCAAGCAGAATGGCAGGTGGTGTAGGGGCCTCACAGAGGACAAACAGTTCACGGCACCCATATGGTAGCAGAAGCAACAAGGGACTTAACAGCCTCTTTCTGCCTCTTTTATCTTATTAAAACTTAGGGTGGGTAGCACACACGCTCTTAATCCTAGGGCCCTTGGGCCAAGCCCCACCATGAATTAATCACACTCTAGATTCAGCCACCTCTGAAAAAGCAGGAGGCTTTGGGGCCATCTAAACACAGCCACAACATTCAGACCCTGGGCCCCCAAAGACTCAGGCGCAGCCCTTTATGCAAAACGCATTGAGTCCATCTCCAGGAGTTGCCGAGGACCTAACAGGTTCAGCGCTGCTGAGAAGTCCAAGTCCAAAGTCTCCTGAGAGTTAAGGCAAAGTCTTAGCTGCAGGCCCCTGTGCAAATGAAAAGGAAGCTCGGGCCAGGGTTCCACCGCCTGCCTCACAAGCACAAGGACCGGAGTTCGATCCCTGGCCCCAAACAAACAAATAAATGAAAAGAAAGTGAAACATTTCCAACATTCAATGGCACAAGAGAGACATTTCCATAGGGGGATACAAAGGAATTTGGTACCAGAGAAGTGGGGTTATTGCTGTGACATTATCTGGCCATGTGGCTCAAGAGCCTTTGGAACGGGCTTGTGGAAGGGGAAGAGTTAGAAACGATTCGGAGATGCTGGCTGAAGAAATAGAGCCAGAAGCCTTAGGCTGCTCTGCATGGGAGATTCTGGTCAGAGGTCAGAAAGGCAGTAAAGACCAGGCTCAGGAGGTTCTTGCTGGGAAGAAGGCAGGCATTGGGCGCAAAAATGTAAAAACGAACAAGAAAATCGAGCAACCCAAACAACCCAAAACCTTACAACTGGCTACCTTAATAAAGTAGACATTGCCCAAAGTTACTAGAACTGTACCAATCAGTAGGAACTACTAATGGGTGTCTTCACTGGTAAAAGTTTAGAAAATAAGCTAGGCATGGTGGTGCATGGCTGTCATCCAAGAACTCGGAGGCTGAGGCAGGAGGATCACTGCGAGTTTGAGGCCAGCCTGGGCTACATAGCCTGACTGTACAGTAAGCCCGTCTCAAAACAAAACAAAACAAAAAACAAACAAAATATCAAGTTTTGGGACAACAATTTGTCATTAAAAAATAAATGCAGGCTGGGGATTTAGCTCAGTGGTTCTGCCGCCTGCCCTGCAAGCGCAAGGTCCCAAGTTCAATCCCCGGTACCAAAAAAAAAAAAAAAGCAAGGGAAGTTCGAGATCAGCCTGTAGAATTCAGTGAGAACCTGCTTCAAACAAATTTTTACATAAATTTTCAGTATCTGGGGATGTAGCTTGGCGATGCTTGCCTGGCATCCAGCAGGTCCTGGGTTCCAGCCCCAGGAAGGAGAGGGAGTAAATTTTAATGCAAAGGAGAAGGAGTAGCATGAACAAAAGGAGGACGCATAGCTCACCAGAACTGGACCCCTTTATGCGGCCACTGCCATCGACTCTGCCGGAGGCACGGGTCTGGCTCGGGCATCAGAGCAAGAGGGGACAGCACCTCCCTGCCCAGTAACTTCAGGACATCTCAGAACTTCTGGAGATTCTGATCCTGGTGAAAAGTGTACAGGAAGATGCCGCAGAAGTCCCGGCCTGATATCAGCTTCCAGGTACAGTGTGGTTCTCAGGACTCCATAGGCATGGGTGAGGGTTTCTCTCTTAACCTTGCTTAGTGTACCCCGGTGCAGCGAGGCGGGGCCAGAGAAGTGATTTCCTAAATTTCTGAGGACAGGGTAAGGTGTCTCTCCCTTAAAGGAGATGCAAGGTTTTTCATGAAATGTAGTCAGTGCTGATCAGAGAAATATGAAGAAACAAAGTATTTCAGATGCTACCCAAAGCTACAGAACCATATGTACACACAGTACTATTATTAAGATGCAAGTGTGTCTACTCATAGATGGGATCTATGTAGAGCAGGCTGTGTCCTGCTGTGACTTTCTCCATGCTATAAAGAACAGTAGCTTTCAGGCAGTTCTTTGCCCTGAATATCTGGGTTTTATAAAACAGCAGTTTGCTCCATCTTGAGTGCAAATGCTGAGGCAGAATCACTTGGTAACTTGTATGTAGAAAAAGATAACCATGAGATTATGGACACACCAAATTTATCAAGAAAACAAAACAACTTTCAGCTGCACATAACAGTAAGGCATACACTGATAATCTTGCTAATAAAAGTTGCCACTTGTAAATGTATCAAATTAAATCGACACAATACACATCAAGTTATACCAGAGAAAACCAGGCCTATGTGTTTATCCAGACACACCAGACCAATAAAGAGTGAAACCTTCACCTAGACCATATAAAAGGAAGAACTCTCAACAATGGGGTATGGTGGTGCCATGCTGACCTGTCATCATACCACCTGGTAAACCCATCACAAGATTAAAAGACCAAGAACTCAGGCTCTCTTTCCCCCAGCTTCAGCTCAACTCAGCTCAATCTCCTTGCTTCCTAAAGCCCACTCCAACTGCATGCCTGCTGTCCCAAACCAGGCTTCCAACCAACTCCACTCTCAGTAAGCTCCATGCTTCCTTGAAGAAGCTAATTTTAATCTTGCTACCTGAAGTGACTTCCCACACCTCTGTAGACTCTCTCCTTGCCTCACTGGCTATCAAGTGATCCTTGAGGACCTGGCCTGATAGAGCTGACAGAATTGATGTAGCTCATGGATTTACTGTTATTACATAAAGACTCATTGTAGAAAGACAGGGACATGTCTGGTGTGTTACCGGCATAGCTTGTTCACAACACCCTCTTATAAAACTTTTGTTGCTTTTTAAATACTATAGACTAGTTTTTAATCAATTTTGTGTGAGGTTCAGTATGTTACTTTATAGCAGTGATGGAAACCTATGGCATGTGTGCCACAGCTGGCTGTTTGTATAGAAACCTCTAAAAGGTTCATCATCAATACTTTATAGTAAAGAGTACAGACTCCAGACAGTCTCTAGAGAGAAATCTGGAGAGATTTTCAGTGTCTTGAAGCAGCTACACATGGCTCTGTGACTGACTTCAGAATAATCCAGAGCTGGTGACTAGGTCTCAAGGAGTGAAACTGTTTGGTCCAGGTATTCTCACTCCATATACTGATACATATTCAATTCTTTTTCTAGGCTCTAAAACCTATCTGGGGGAAAAAAAGGCTTCAAATACTACATGCCATTTTCTACCAGGACAGTGGATTGCAGTAGTCACAGTCAGAGCATCTTTAGAAAGACAGCATCTGTGCGAGTGCAAGGACCCGAGTTCGATCCCTGGTACCAAAAAGAAAAAAAGAAAAAGAAAAAGAAAGAAAGACAGCATCTTCTTTTTTTTTTTTTTTTTTTTTTTTTTGTACCAGGGATCAAACTCGGGTCCTTGTGCTTTCTCAGCAGGCGGTGAAACCACTGAGCTAAATCCCCGGCCCTGAAAGACAGCATCTCAATACCAAGATTGAGAAAAGAAAACTTTTCAACAACAACAAAAATTATGTATTGAGAATCAAACTCAGGGGCACTCTATAACAGAGCTACGCCCCTGATCCTTTTAGATTTTGTTTACTTTGAGACAGGTCTTGCTAAGTTGCCCAGGCTGGCCTCAAAATTGCCACCTCTCACCTCAGCTCTCAAATACAGTAGCTGGGATTAAAGGCAAGCAACACCACATCCCACTTCAACAAATGAGTTTCTTTGGACTGATGAATCAAGCAGCACTCAAAATACAAAGAGACTGAGGGACCTCTGCTCCTCATGAGCAATGAGCTTTTATGGACCAAACAGGAAAACAAAGTATACAGAACCCATTGGTAGGTTATAGCCAGGTTTGCCTTATTTGAGAGTGGTGAGATGTGAACTTTGCCTTAGTCAGATGTGATCTAGTGGGAGGTCTCCTGTATTATCAATGGGCTGGATAGCCTTGTATGAATACCTGAGACTCATTTGTAGCTTTCAGCTTAAGTCAGTTACAAGAAATAATTCCACATTAAATTCAGGTTTGCTTACATAATAGCAAAGACGACCTGGTTACAGACGTTTGAATAACCTTATTTTAACAAGATATACACTTACATGAACTCCTTTCCTTGCTAAGAAGCAAATGCAATTTTATATGTGACTGAAGTAACAATGCTTGGGGAGTTTAACTGACATCAGGAAAATATTACTGAAATTAATAGTTATACGGTTAATCAAATTTAGTGGCCAACATCAGAAGCTGAAGGGGCAGAGAATGCTTTCTTAGATCCTTTTCCAAGAATGCAGCTCTACCAACAAGTTAATCAAACTTCTAGTCTCCAGAACTGTGAGAGAATGTATTTATGTTGTCTGAAGGCAGCGGGGAAAAAAGACCAAAACCCCTCTGGAGAAACATGTCTAAGACATGTGGGAAAGGACCAGAGGTCAGGGAGGTCTGAAAAGACAACAAGGCCTAAGGAGCGAGGGCAATAAAGCTTAAAATACTGTCACATAGGAAGCTTGGCTACCGTGAAGCCATGGCGTTTTAAATGTGATTTACTTTAATCATCTTCCGGTACACTGAAAAATATCACCTTGAAGGGAGATGTAAAGAGAGCAGCTTATTAGGCCAGGAATTTAGCTCAGTGGTTCTGCTGCCTGCCTCACAAGTGCAAGGTCCCAAGTTCAATCCCCAACACCAAAAAAAATGAGAGAGAGCAATTTATCCAGAATGCAAAACACAAGTAAGGAATCTATAATATCATATTTATTCCCTCCTATTTACTGATTAAGTCTCTACTGTGTTTCAGGTACTATTGTGGGTTTATGGGCCATATCAGGACCCAAGCTAAAATACACTCTTATGTGGCTTTCATTTTAGTCAAAAGAAATGCAGAGAAAATTTTAATGACATGGTCAGTTATATTTTTATGTTATGGATAATTGTTAGATTTTTAAGGATGCTAAGAGGGGTTATATTCTTGTAACCAAATGTTTTCCATTAATATATTAAAGGAATTAGTAAGAAAGTATGTGAGCAAACACTGAAAAAGGATAAGGCCTGAGCCTCCTAGATATCTTGAGGAATTAGTTCTAAGTAGAGAAAACAGGCAGAATAAAGATCCTAAAGTAAGATCGTATTTGTTTCCTTACAAAAACAAGGAGCCTGGAGCAAGTATATCCAGGTGAGTGAGCAGGAGAGTAGGAATGAGCTGAGTACAGTCCTGAGGGAGGGATGTAGACAGCAGGGCAAAACAATTTGAAGATCTTTCATTTTTCTCTAACTGAATCAGGGAGCCATGACAGTGATTTGAACAGAAGAATAGAGACTATTAATGATTTAGGACTATTGTGTTGAGAATTGTCAGAAGCTGAGAGACCATTAGAACCGTATGAGTAAAATGCAGCTGTTTTAGTAGAATGGTGATAATAACTGAGTCAGCACTAATGGTCCTGACATGTGGTCAGGTTTTTGACATTACTGGAAAGGTAAGCTAAAAGATTTCTTTACTGCATTGAATATGGGTTATGGGAGAATTATACACGTAATGGGACAATATCACAAGCAGACAGCAGAGAATCAGGACTTCTTTTAATCAGGACTGGGTCCTCTGATTAAAAAAGGACTATACTGCTGTGACAAAATGCCTAGGAAAAACAACTTAAGGAGGAAACATTTATTTTGGCTTATGGTTCCAGAGGTTTCAGTCCCTAGTTGACTTGTTTCATTTCTTCGTATCTGAAGTTAGGCAAAACATCAGTAGTGGACATGTAGCAAAGCTGCTGACCTCATGGCAGACGGGAAGCAGAGAGAGAGGATGTGCTGACAAGCTTCTTCATTTCCTTTTTGTTCCATTTAGGCCCCACAGAACATTGGTGACACCTCACATTCAGGGCTGGTTCCCCCACACACACTCAGTTTGCTGTCCCACATGCCAGTCATCTCTAGAGACACTTTCCTAGACACCTATAAATTTCCTTTCCTAATTTCCTAGATGTTTCTCAATCCACTCAACTCCACAAGATCAATCATCACAAGGGCTGTAGCATTCATATCTCCTTTCTAGCAGTGTTACACTTCAGTAAGCCTCTTGAAAGCAGATAAACCTTCATTGTGCAATTATCTCGTCCAGGACCAGCAAGGTGACTGGTGGTAATGAAAGTAAACAAGTGAAAGTGGACAAGAACCAGGTCATGGATTGAAGGGCGGGTCATTTAGCGAACTGTTTTTCCATTTCACAATGAATAAACTGGGACCCATGGCAAGGATTTGAGCAGATGGAAGACTGGACATGATTACATTGCTCAATACTCAGGCCTGCTCTCTGATGAGAACAGACTGTAGAATATTAACATTACAAGCATTTAGTCCATTTAGACTCCATTTAGAATAGTATGGTGACCCACATGAAAGAAAGTATAGTTCTGGTCAGGTGACAGCAACAATTAACAGGGTTCATATTCTTGATACATCACAATGAGATATACACCTAGATTTTAGATTAAATTTCAACTGTGAAAGAAAACAAAGAAAATAGTTGCAGAAAAGCATCTCATTCAAAAATATTTAGTAAGAATCCTACTATTCCAGGGCCAGAGATTCAGCTCAGTGACACCACCTCTGCCTCACAAGCACAAGGTCCTGAGTTCAATCCCCAGTACTGGGGGATAAAAAAAAAAAAAAGAATCCCACTGTTCCAGTATGTACCAGTGTGCTGAACTACTGACCTCACTCTTTCCCTATGCTATCACTAGTGCTTAAAATGTGTGGTCATCCCTTGGTATCTGCAGGGGATTATTCCCAGTACCCTCCCCTAGATACCAAAATCTAAGAATGGCCAAGGCTTTTACATACAATGGCATACCTTGGATTTAATTTACACAAATCCTCTGGTGTACTTTAATCTCTAGACTACTTATAACCAACACAATGTCAACTGTATGTAATACCTGTTATACCATATTGTTTAGGAGAAGGGAACAATAAAAAATGGTTGTACGTGTTCAACACAATTTTTTTGTTTTGAATATTTTCAATTGAGGGTGGATGAACCTGCAGAGGGAAAGCCTACAGATACAATCAGATGCTTTGATTGTAACAAAAGAATAGCCAAAGAGAGAGGTTTAATCAAAGTCCCGTATCCCTTGAGATAATTTATAGTTTTGAATAATTTTCAGAGCCACACAATCCTACTATTAAGTTCTATGTGTGTTGGAGCTAAGTTAATCTATTTGTTGTAGTAACACAGAAAAGGTAAGGGGAAATAAGAGATACAAAGGGTTGGGAGTGTAGGTTACTGGTAGAGCACTTGCTTAGTATGCAAAAGCCCCTAGGTTAAATCCCTAGTACCTAAATAAACAAGACTTTAAAAATTAAAATGTAGATAGAATTATGTTCAACACATGAATCATTAGGGAAATGCAAAACAAAACCACAATGGTATAACACCATTAAGACAGCTACTATTAAAAAGTAGGGACAATTGAGGGACAGACATGATCAAATTATAGTATATACATGAAAATACCACTTTGAAGGACAATATTTTGCTTAGTTAATACATATTTTAAAAGAGGGTAGGAGTAGAGCTCAGTGATAGAGTGAATGCCTAGCATGCACAAGGCCTGGGTCCAATCCCCAGCACTGAATAAAAGGGACAAATGGGAAAATGTTGGAGAGTATGTGAGAAACTAGAATTCTTACACTGTACTGATAGTAAGAATCCAAAATGGTGCACCTGTTATGGCAAACCATTCCACAAAATTTTAAATAAAATCATTACATGACAATGAAGCCTTCAAATCCCATCCTGTAAATGGCTTTTAGCAGCCTATGGCTGTGTTCAGACTCAGGGACATCTGCTTAACAGATTAGCTTGTGTTCCCGGACTCCTTAAGGACCTCAAAGTACCTTGAGTAAGGGTCAAATGTCAGGAGTGTCACAAAGGGTTAAGCAGAAGCACAAATGGTTGAGTAGTGCGGGCCAGAAAGGCAGCCTGGAGGATAGCCAGGACCCAAAGAGGAGAAGCGACGGCAGAGCAGAAAAGGCAGAGAAGAGCGTGGCCACTGGCAGGGTCACAAGCTGGGCAGCTATGCAGCACAATCGCACGCAGCTCTGACCTCAGTGCCTTCCGGCTCCTCAGGCTAGGGCTGCGTACTTCCGAGTCCTCTTCCTCCCACCACTGCTGGAGTGATGGCCACCCTGTCCAGAAGCCAGGTCCCTCCCTCTTGCTTAAGGTGAGCAACTCGCTAGGCCTGGCACAGGCCAGTTCCAGGTGCAAAAGGGGCAGAGACTGGCCAGCACATGCCAGAGTGGTACAACCTAGGACATCCTGCTTCCTAAAGTTAAAACTTTTACAAAAATTATCCCATAATCCTAGCATGTAGGGAGCAGTGGACACCAGAAACTCCTAACAGGGACAGCCACCAAGAATGTCAGCAACAGGAAAGGGAGAAGGCCCAGGGCACAGACCTTTCAGACACCTGTAGAGAGCAACTGACCAAGACCAGCGAGGCTGCTGTGATCGCTTAGACAAACTCAACACTCCTGACTCCTGAACTTCTAAGGCTACTGAGCAGCAGGAACCAAGACTGACAGGGGTGAGGTGGTGCAGTGTACACCCCACAGCACACCTGCCAGGGGGAACCAGGGAGAGGCTCGGCCCCATGGTCTAGTGTGGGAAAGAGAGTTTCTTGGGGAAAAGGAGAAACCCAGTACTCCCCAAGACCCAGGATAGAAGGGAGGGACTTACCTAGTGACCACACGGCCCTGCCGAAGTTATGACAGTTCACATGAACAGCTTCGGGCTGTTTCCACAGATCCGCACTTCTGCATTTGGCATCTATTAATTACAGGACCCGAGTAACAGTCCAATTTGTTTCAGCTTCCTTGACCATCTAGGACTCACAGTCTGAACCACTTCCTTCCCTAACTCACCAATATTTCCCATGCCCTAAATCAACCCAAGGCCTTGTACCACACTAGGAGGGCTAGTCCCTATGCCCCGAGGCTGATCACTCTAATCAGCTGAACAAAAGCTCTTTCAGCCTTCCCTTCCCACCTGATAAAGCCTGATGAAGCATGCTTTCCCCCAATCTTGCATCTACTTCCAGACTACGTCTGCTGCTTCCCCGATGGCCTGCGCTGTGGCCTGGCATGCACCCATCTGTTCTCACCTGCCCTCTGCCACCACCCCAAGATCTGATGAAGAATCTCAAGGCTGGCCTTGGCTGAGCTGTGTTCCTGCGAGAGACGTGCCCCTCCCTGCTTGTGGGGGTCTCCTTGAAGAGAGACGGGGACTTGAGCTGTGTGTGCTGAGAAGAAAGAAAAGCGGGACACGGGGACCCAGAGCCGCAGGAGCCTAAGGGCCTTTATTCTTTGAAGCGAGTACATTTTGTACTGTTTCCAACAGGCAGATAGCAAGCAGACTCAGCTGCAAGGCTGAAATGGTTGCTGGGAACGGACCCTGCTCTAGGCAGATGTTTAAAAAACACTGCGGCCTTGCTAATGATCTGTAGATAGGCCCTCCCCTTTCTCAGACAGCAGAGAGTGTCTCAAGCACCTGTGTGCCCTCCGCCCCAGTTCTCATAGTGCTGATCCGATCCTGGCACGCCAAGGACCAGGGAGTCGGTCACGTGATCACCAGGAGCCCAGCACGTCCCGAGACGACCTCTCACACCTGCTCGCCCCACAAATAGGACCCCAAAGAACAGTCCAAGCTCCTGGGCGGGACCCCCTCCCCCAGGACTGCCTTGATACTGTTCTGAAACCAGGTGCCTTCTGACCTGCCTTGTGGAGGTGGAATTTGAGACTGTACATTGTCTCAATGCCTGTTTTTACTTTTCCTTTCACTAAGGCTTTTAGATTGGGTATACTTTTAAAGTTGGATTGACACTAATCCATTTCTTAAGATTCTGTGAGAACCATTTCATCCAAATGCCAAATAAATTTGTGTTCTAGAAAAAAAAAATCAAATTTTTTTGGACCTTGTGCTTGCGAGGCAGACGGCGGAACCACTGAGCTAAGTCCTCGGCTCACATTCCCTATTAAAATTCCACCTACCACGGAACTTACCACATCTTGGCTGTTGGGGCATCCACCCTTACAAACAAGGCCCAGAACTGAAGGGCTCCTCCTGAGTCCTTCAACCAACTCTCTGGCTCCCTCACTCCACGTCATAAAGGTAGACAGCTCTAGGTCAGAACTCATTCAGAAGATAACAACTCCTCTCACCTTTCTAGCAACCTCTCTAACCTGGACTGCTGCACAAACTACCCAAACTATGTCCCTGCCTCCACCCTCACTCCCATTGAGTCCTCCACTTTGCCAGCAGAGGGGCCCTCTTCAGATCCAGATCAAATCATCTTCTTTAACTCAAAAGCTTCCCTGCTTCCCACACTCTTCAGGTGAGAGGCCCAGAACTTCAGGCTGCCATTCCTGACCTCTGAATGTGGCCAATGTCCTGCCCTGCCCCTATTCCCACAAGACACAACATGGATTTGCACTTCCCTAAACATACCAGCTAAGTTTCAGGATCATACTGGACCCTGACCCTAGGACATCTTGGCACCCTATCAGGTTTTAGAACTGAGATTATTCTACTTAGCTGGGGACTGAGTTCAGGAGCTTGGGTCTTGTGGAACTACAGGGTCTCTGGACCTGAGGGAGGGAAAAACATGGGGAATGAGGACACCACATTCCCCCTACCCGAGTGCCCAAAACATCAGAGAAATAACTGGAATGGGTGAAAACCTAAGAGTCATCCACTGAGTACCTGTGCAGGGCCCATGAGCATTTCTGCCACTTCCATGGGACTCTGGGGGAAGAGCAGAGCATGAAAAAAGGGCTGCTCTTGTAGGATCCTAGTGGCCAAGCTGTAGCACTACCTCTGCCCTTCCATCAAACCCCAGCACTGCCCCTTACTCTGTTACTCTGAACAAAGACTGAGCCCCCCAAGCCTGTGTTTTTCTTTGTAAACTGTAGATTAAAATGGTTTCCAGGGGTCTGGGATGTAGCTCAGTGGTAAAGTGTTTCCCTAACATGTAAGAGGCCCTGGGTTCATCTCCAGCACCACTAAAAAAAAAGGTTCTCATATTATAAGGCTCACACTGCCACACTGCAAACATATACAAAACTAAAATTAAATACAAAAATTAAAATTTTGTATATGTTTTCAGTGCAAAGTGCAAGAGCTTTGAAAATGAGTATTGTTTCTCATTTCTTGGTGTATAAAAATATAATATATAAAACTCCCATTTCTTAAAGTTTTCAAAACTGCAATATAAGAAACCTTTCAGGATTTTTTGTTTTTTGTTTTTGTTTTTTGGTACTGGGGATCAAACTTGGATCCTTGCACTTGCGCAGCAGGCAGTGAACCCACTGAGCTAAATCCCCAGCCCAAGAAACCTTTCCATTGCAAGAAAATATTTAAAGGCGAATTATATTCTAACAAGTGTTTAAATAAAGTTGACTTCTTGATTACATTAATTCCTAGTTGCCTAAGTATGTGTACATATTTAGAAGGATACTGGTTGGCGTTTAAATCAATATGCTTTATACATTCCTAAGTTAATGAGTTGCAGGGAGCATCTGAGCTGGTAGGTCAGTTGCTGGTCCCTTCATCAACGAGGCATAGCTGTTTCACACTGTTCTGAAAGATGTTTGCTGGGGGTCCCTGGGGTGGGGGGAGGTATGTGAGAAAGCCATCCTCAGGTCTGGACCACATTCTTCACCAGCTTCCACAACAGCCCTGGGGCTCTATGGAGCCTGCAGAACACTGTATGCACAACAGCTCACACCTCCATTCCAGGCCATATTCTTTCTCCATCCAGGGGTCCCTTTTACAGACAGACCGGAATTCTTACCACAGACATGCTCCTTTCTGGAGGAAGCATCAGGGATGTCCTCCTACCTCTCAATAGTGGACCTTCTAAGTCTCAATCCTTGTCTCTCTCACCACACAGACCATCTGAAATAGGCCAAGCCGTCTTGTCCACAGGCCCAGGCCAGCCACAATCCTTGGCCTCTGGGACTTACATCCATCAACCCATGTGATGTCTTCATGTGACATCTCCAAGTTAACATATCCAAAATCTGGCCTGTGCTCTTCTCTGTGAATACTACTCCTTATGTTCACTTTCACCACTCAATTCTAGTTTCAGGAAAGAAAAAAAAAAGAAGAAGAAGAAGACGGGATGAACCTCTACACCTTCCTTTTCCTCATGGACATATCTGATTCGGCAGGAAATTCTCTTGGCTCTATTTTTCAAATCTACCCAAAATCTTATCACTTATCCTCTCATCCAAGGGACTTTTGAAGTGGGTTCCTCTTTGGTATCCCTATATTCATTCCCTATCCCCCCTCAACGTTAAACTTCCAAAACTGGGCAGATTAATCCCATAACTAATCCAACCTCATTCTGCAATTTTCAATAACTTGTTAGGCAAGTAGTTGAACATTAGCGAGCCTGAGGGACAAAAAAGGAGTCCAAAACTGCGTGTGTTGTCACTTAAGAAACAAAGACTTTAAAGTACAGTATATTTACTAACATTTATTATGTCTCAGACCTAAAGCGATTCCACAGAGCATAGTGATATCTTGAGGTTACACATGGTGCACGGTCCTTCCAATAACTGCCCACCTGGCCATCTAACTCCAGAACAAGGCATACAATATTCCTAGCTCCCATACTTATAGCCCAGTGATATCAGGAAGTGAAATGTTCTTTAAAGACCCTCTTGCCTCGGGTTGGGATCTGGTTCAAATTAAGAACATATTTCTTAAATTTCTTTTGTAAGTTCTTTACATGATTAAGGCCCCTGAGGAAACAGTGACCATCTAGAAGAAAAAAATTAAAAACATAAAAAAGACAGGAAGATAGTTTGCAATTTCAAAGTAAATTCTAAGTAAAACACATCCTAAGCATTCTAGTTGCCCGAACCCCACAAGTAACTTACGGGTCCATCAAACGTATCCAAAATCGCACCCGGTGCAGATACCTTCCCTCTTTCTCACTGGAAAGCGTAACTCTCTACATCTACTTTACAGTATGCTCTACCTATACTTCTGCACGGCTGCCTATGTATCGTGACCGAATTATTTCATCAGGGGCGCAAAGAACAGAGAACCAAGGAAGTGAGGGGCATGCCGTTCGCTGCGTCAGGATCCGCTCCCGATGATGACATCTCTCGGGGCTTAGGATGCCATTCCACCAGGGCCTCCGCCCACCCTGGTCCTTTACTCAGACACCCGCATCTCCCTGATGCTGACTTCGTAACACCTTCAGCCTTCGCGTGAGCGAGGACCCCGGGCAAGGCCCCTCCGTCCTGGACCCGGCCCTGCCCTGCTGGGACCAGGCCTCACCGCTCGGAGTAGGCCGCCGGGGTCGTAGGCCGCGGGGTCGCAGCAGCCACCTGCGCCGAACTCACGGGCGCGGCCTCCACCAGCCCAGCCCAGCGCCCAACTCGGTGACTACGACGAGACAAAGGTCGCAGTCCCAGCCCGGCCTGGTCAGCCTCACTGGGCCCTGGGCAGCGGGAACAGCGCCCCTTCTCCGCTCTTCCCTGCCGTCACCGCTCCCCTGAGTGGCGGTTCAGGCGGCACAGAACCAAGAACTGCCAAAAGGCCAACCCCAGGAGGTCGCGCCGGGAGCCCCGTCGTCGCTACGCAAGAATGTAAGCGTCTCCTTGTCGGGCTTTCATTGGCTCAGCTCCCTGCCGCGAATACAGTAGAGGCTTCTGGGCAGTTTAGTTCCCACGCCTCTGTCCGCCCTGCTTTGGAGTGGGAAGGCCCTTGTCACTTCACTGAGGCGAGGCGAGGGGCGTTTGGAGGGACGCTGGAAAACGTTCAAGGGCTCCAAGGGCGGGCAGGGCTTCCCTGGCTTTTAAACAAAAAAGTCAGATTATCCTGTAGCGTAGTTTAGAACAAGTCCGAAAATGTTTCGGAAAACTTTTCAGATTCTATAAAGTAGAGCAAGGTTTTAAAGAATACCTAGCACAAAGGGCACGCCAGACCGTGACGAACCTGCCGACCACTCATGCTATCACCTAGTCCGTTTTCTATGGAGTGTAACTAGGCTGAAGCTCTAGAGACTGTTCATGACTTTCATGTATGTTACCCTGGGAGAAGAAAGAAAAGAGCCCAGATAGGGCATAAGGGGAGTTGGAGGGCTCTTTCCTGTCTAAATAGCCGCTGATTGTATCCCAACCTAGCAAACACTTTTATTCACATAATATTTATTACTTTATATCTGAGATTTCATTTGTTTTAGGAGTTTGAAACGTATCGGAAAAAGAATGACTTATTTTTGCCATTTCCCGATGGGACAGAGTGGCCTTCTGTCAATGCAGATGTTCAAAGAAGACCTCTTAACTCTGAGACAAGTTTGGCAATTGAGGAGCTCATCTCCCTGATGGGAAGTGACATCATTTCATCTGGAATTGAATCAACAGTGAGCACAAGTTGAAATCACCTCTAAAAAATGCTTGTGGCTGGATGTGGTGGTGCATGCTTGTAATCCCAGCACTTAGGAGGCTGAGGCAGAAAGATCACCACAAGTTCCAGGCCAGCCTGGGCTGGACAGTGAGTTCAAGGTCAGTCAGCCTAAACCACAAAGCGAGACTCTGTCTCAAAAAACAAAAAAATCCTTGTAAATTAGGCATTATCAAAGGTATCAGTAATGATTATTGTAGTTACTCAAATAAAATGGCACAAAGCCTTCTAGAGTAGGAGAAATAAAGTTGTCAGTGACGTCTGAGCAAGCAGCACCATGATCTGAGATGTCAGAGAACTAAGCACACTATGGCTGTCCCGGAATCTTGGGCACACTTCTTAAGTCTCCAAAATGATCCTTTTTCACAAATATTTTGAAAATATTTGCATATTAACATGGAACTGGGCATTGTGGTGCATACCTGTAGTCCTAGCACTAGGGAGGATGAGACGTGGAGGATTACAGTAAGTTTAAGGCCAGCCTGACCGACACGGTGAGTTTAAGGCCATCCTCAAATATATTGTAAGACTTTGTCATAAAAAAATAGTAACTTGGAGGAAAATGTAAAGAATTAATATTTTAAAGAACTTAATATACATTTAACATAAAGAATTAATATTTTAAAGAATTGCCAGGAGGTAAAAATGAATAGGGCACCTAAACCAAATTTATTACTCTAGCATCATATTTATTATTCAATGAGCACTTACTGGATTCCAGGCACAACAGTAAAGTACAGGGTTGACAGCTATCTGTTGTACAACGTAAATGTCCTAGATGTGATTTTTGTGCTGTATTGCTTTTGTCAAGATGCCTTAAATGTCTTGTATTCAGATTTTTAAACATGATATATCACAAAAACAAATGGGAGGGGAGTTCACAGTGTGGGTTACTTGGAGGTTGGAAAAACCCATTACGATGGTCACAAGATGACCAATAATGCTCCAAAGAAGGAACACTTCTGTACACTCCTAGCCAACAGAAGGCTACATTCTCTGTCCAAAGCTGATGTCCACAGCCAAATCAACCATGAGCAAGGGAATAAGGTTCCCAAAGCAATCAAATGACTGGTGAATCCTCCAAACAAAGATAGCCCAGAATAATGCCATGTCTCAACTTTTGGAGTTGTTTTGCTGTTCTTTTTGTTATTTTTTGGTGGTACTGAACTCAGGAATTTGCATATAATAGGCAAGCACTCTACACTGAGATATATCCCAAGCTCTTTTTATTTTCTGAGATTGCATTTTGCTAAGTTGCCCAGGCTGGCCTCAAATTTGTGATCCTCTTGCCAAGGAGCTGGGATTACAAGCATGCACTACCACACCTGGCTCATGCCTGGGCCCGTTAATGTGACAATATTACATATACTGTGGCTTTCGGCCAGCTGGTAGAGGGGAAATGACCTTTGTCGTAGGCACTAACAGTGAAATAACTCTGCAAAGATGTCAGGCAAATCCAAGAGTGCAACGAAGTTCAGAAGTGTCCCATGTGTCTAGTGATACTGAATAACCCTGCTGTGGATGTTAGAGGTTCAATTGCTGCCTATCTCATTAAAAAGCTGTTTCCTAGGGGTTTTGGTCTATTAGCCTAACAAGGAGAGTCACACTGCCTGCATAAGGGCTCTCTCCAGTGAGAACTTGATGGTGCTGAATGTGGGTAGGCAAACAGCTAATCACTTTTCAACATTAACTTCATTCTTACTTTTCAGGGTCACGCTACGTAGTTGAGGGTGTCCTTGAACTCACTACAGTATATAGCCTAGGCTGGCCTCGAACTCACAGCAATCCTCTTGCCTCAGCCTCCCAAGTGCTGGGATTACAGGTGTGTGCCACCATGCCCAGCTCCTATTCATTTTTTTCCCCAATACAGACTGAACTCAAGAGTCTTCTCACTAAGCTGCACCCCAGCACTTTACTTTTATTTTGGGAGAGAGATTTGCTAAGTTGCCAACTCTCCCAGGCTGGTCTGAACTTGCATGCTCCTGCCTTAGCCTCCCAGAGTATTTGGTTTACAGGTATGTGTCACCACACCTAGTATGCCTCCCTTTCAGTGCACGTGGGGACAGAACCCAGGGCCTTGTGCATACTAGGCAAGTGCTCTACTGCGGAGCTAAGTCCCCAGCCTACTGTCTTTTTACTGCCCTTCTGGATATACAGCCACACCCATGATATAAAGGATTTCTTCATATCAAGACATAACAGTGTCACTCAGATATATGAAATACAGAACTATTTAGTATTTATAGCTAGGTAAGAGAGAACTCTCAGGTCCTACCAGGGCTTCATCTCAGGCAGAGTCACAGTGCCCTCAAGCTGGAAGGCAGCTTATGAAGACAATAGAGCTGGGTTACCTCAGCTTCCCAGGTTCTGATGATTGGTTAATCCAAATTATCTGGGCTGATGTCTAGTTTCCAGAGCCTGAGAGCCCAAGAAAGGAACAAGTTGGGGGTACAGACATAAGCAACTCTACAACAGAGGAACTGACTTAACTATAGCCTAGGCTTCCAAAGGGATTCAAGATAGTGTTTTTTTATTTGTTTGTTTTGCTTAAATTCTTTTATTGGTACATTTTAGGTATACATTTACATTTATCACTGGGTGCTTGTACCTGTACATGATGTATCTTGGTTATTTTTTCCCCATTACTTGTGCACCCTTCACACTCTCCACCCTTCCCTATTTACACAGATTTTATTTCCATTTTTTTTCTTTTCTCTTAATTTTCCTTTCGGTTCTTTTCTTTCCCCTTCCCCTCCCACTTCTCCTACCCCTTTGGATCTTTTCTTCCTATTTCAAATTATCAATTATTCATTTTAATCATTTTAATCCTTATTTACACTTTCAGTTTCTCACACTATAGAGAAACTATTCAGTATTCACACATGTGTATCCTATTAATTTCACTTAAGAGTATCGCCTCAATATGCATCCATTTAGCTATAAATGTCTCTAGTTTCTCATTCTTTATGACTGAGTAGTACTCCATTTTATTAAAAAAAAAACACATCTTCTTTATCCAGTTTCCAGTTGATGGGCACTTGGGCTGTTTCCAAGCTTT
>NW_004624832.1:951729-997835 GCF_000247695.1 Heterocephalus glaber
TTTTGGAATCAAAGTAACACTTTCATCCAGGAATGAATTTGGGAGTATTGCTTCCCTTTCAATTTCCTTGATGAGTTTAAAGAGTAATGGCAATAGTTCTTCTTTAAATGTCTTGTAGAATTCAGCAGTGAAGCCTTCAGGACCGGGGCTTTTCTTTGTTGGTAAATTTTTTATTACATTTTCAATTTCACTCATTGCAATTGGGGTGTTTAGAAGTTCTATATCTTCTTCATTTAACTTTGGCAATTCATGTGTATCTAGGAATCTGTCCATTTCTTCTGTTTTCCATTTTATTAGAGTACAGGTTCTCAAAGTAGGTATTGGTGATCCTCTGGATTTCTGCTGAGTCTGTTGTGACTTCACCTTTTTCGTTAATTGCATGGATTTGAGACTTTTCTTTTTTTGATAAGGTTGGCTAAAATTTTATCAATTTTATTTACCCTTTCAAAAAAGCAACTCTTTGATTCATTGATTTTTTTTTTTGTATCATTCTCTTAGTCTCCACTGCACTGATTTCTGCTCGGATATTTATAATTTCCTCTCTTGTAAGAGCTTTGGGTTTGTCATGCTCTTTTTGTATGACCTTGAGGTTTTGCATTAGGTTATTTGAGTTTTCTCTGTTTTCCTAATATGGGCATTCACTATGAATTTCCTGCATAGAACTGCTTTCATCCTGTCCCATAGATTCCTGCATATTGTACTGGCAGTATCATTTACTTGTAGAAACTAATTTCTTCTTTAATTTCCTCTGTGACCCACTGGTTGTTCAGGAGGGTGTTATCTAATTTCCATGTGTTTGTAGGGCTTTTGCAGTTTATGTTATTGATATCCAATTTTATTGCACTATGGTCTGATAGTATACGGGGTGTATCTTCAATTCTTTTACTTTACTTAGACATGTCCTATCAACTAGCATGTGGTCTGTTTTGGAGAATGACCCATGTGCAGCTGCAAAGAATATGTATTCTGATTTTGTGGGGTGGAACACTGTAAACATCTATTAAGTCCATTTGTTCAATAGCTTGGTTCAGTTCTAGAATTTCATTGTTCACTTCATTGTTCATTTTTTATCTAGATGATCTATTTGTGATAGTAGGGTATTCAGGTCTCCCACTACAAATGTATTAGTGCTTATTTGGTTTGTCATGTCCATTAATATTTGTTTTGTATAGCTGGGGGCATTCGTATTTGGTGCATATATATTTATGATTGTCATCTCTTCCTCTTGGATTTTTCCCTTCATAAGATGTAGTGACCATCTTTGTCTTAGTTTTGGTTTGAAATCTACTTTGTCTGCAAATAAGACTGCTACCCCTGCTTTTTTCTGGGTTCCTGTCACGTGGAGTTTTCCATCCTTTTGTCTGTGAATTTCTTTTTGAGTTAGGTGTTTCTTGTACTTGCAACAAGAACCGCATCTTGTTCATTTTATCACCAAAACTTAACCCATAGTAGGTTCTCAATTAGTCACAAAATAAGTAAGATATAAAACTAGCATTGATTTTCTTAAGCTTTTTTTGGACGGGGTGATTTTTCTTTTCTGATACAAGGATACTGAAAGAAAGTTCAAGTCCTTATTTTGGAATCAAAATTAAATACACACATATATGTATATATCAAAGTCTCCAAAATACAGAGGTTTAATTCCTAAAGATTTGGGGTTGGTGGGTGGTACTGGGGATCAAACTCAGGACCTTGCACTTGTGAGGCAGGCACAGTGCCACTAAGCTAAATCCCTGGCACCTTTTCTCTGACCTTTTAAGGCAGGGTCTCCCTATGTAGTCCAGGCTGGTCTTGGACTCATGGCAACCCTCCTGCCTCAGCCTCCCGAGTGCTGGGACCACAGATGTATGCCACTACGCCTGGCTCTAGAGATCTTTATAACCACCTGCTTTTGTTAATTTCCTAAGATATCATAACTCAGTCTGATTTAGAATTTTTAAAAAGGTTAGGTTCCAGACAGGAAAACCAATGTTAAATTGTTGGAGGTTTTTTTGTTGTTTCTTATTTTTTATTTTTTGCAGTGCTGGGGCCCAAATGCAAGTCCTCACACATGCCAGGCAAGCACTCTACCACAAAGCTACAGCCCCAACCCCAGGGTGAATCGCTGAACAGGTCAACTCTAGTGTCAAAGTCTCTGCTAGAATGATCTCTGTCTAATTTTATCAAATGCAAAAAACAATCAGCTTTTTTGGAAATCACCAAGATCAGCATCACCTTTGGATTCTTCAATATTAGCAGGTCAAAAAGGATGTGGTGATTATTCTGTATCTTATATCTTAGTTAAGTTTACTGAAATACATTTTTAAATAAATATTTTGAACATCCCCCAATCAAGGCAGTGAAACTGTAAAATGATACTTCTTTCTACAAAGAAGACACAAAATTAGCTTGAAGAAAAAATCCAGAGGCCAATGAGGCTGTTTCAAAGACATGATGGAGGCTCCTTAAAATCCCAGAGATATCAAAGATCCACAGGCTCAGTCTTATGCACAGGCTCAGGGGCCAGCTTGATCCTGAGAACCTCCACAAAGCCATCACCAAACCAGCAAGTGATGTGTGCTGTGTCCATGGTGAAGTAGAAAAGGCAGTCCTGGCAGAGCTTCTGCTGATACTCAGGGGTGGGCAGACAGCACAGCCTCAATGGCACACTTTGCTTTTCTGTTGATTGAAAATACCTAAAGGACACCTGGCCAGGATCTTAGCTGAGCTGCCAGAGGTCCATCTCTGCATGAGGGGTAAACCAGACTTGTAAAGGGGCCACAGGTGCCTCTCTCACCCAGTCAGGAACAATGCTGTCAGTCATCCTGGTCCTGACTGAGCAAGGATGAGACCGGGGCTGCATCTCCACAGTTTCCTGGCACAACTAGGGGTCCTTCTCCACTCATTGGCCTCTTATCTTTACCCCCCTCTAGAGGGGTCTTCTCAAGGCCATGTGGGCCCATCTGCTCTTCTGCCACAGACTCTGACGGCTTCTTGGCTCCACCCCAAGATCCGTTGCTCTCTCTGCACTTAGGCAAGGGTTGCTGGATTTTTCTTGTATCATTGTGCTTCAGGTAGTTTTCTTCTGAAGCTGTCTTCAGAGCATTTAGATTTCTCCTTAGTGCTTCGGTCTTGTTGTACACTTTTTTTTTTTGGTACCGGGGATCAAATTCTCCTTACTGCTTTGGTACAGCTGTGGTGTAACACATCCTGAGAGCTGTTACTGGTCATAGCTATTAGTTTTACCATCAGACTGGGACAGTTTTGGGTTTATGTGGGTTATTCTGCTTATTAAAATCCCCTAAAGGTTCCATCAAATTCTGTGGTGAGTCATAATCAGCTATGTAAGGCTTTATTTCTAGTACTGGTGTGCCACATATCACGTCAATTCCAGATAGGTATACAGCTCCACCAAACATGAGAAAACTGTTCTAAGCCCATCAAGGAATGTTCAGGATTATTAAAGATGCTCTTTCTAATCCTCAAACAGGCCTGTGAATGGCTACAAATGGATGGCTGCTGTGGAGTTCCATTCTTGGCTGTGAAACAGGATTCTAAGTAGCCTACTGGCTCAATTAAAAGATTTCCTGTCTCCAAGGACGGCTTCGTGCACACACAGGGTCGCTGTGGGGCGAGGCCTCGGCTCCTGCAAATGGCACATGGCTTCAAAATAGTGTTTTAAAAAAAAAGCTAGGTGTAGTGGTGCACACCCATAATCTCAGCACTTGGGAGGCTGAAGCAGAAGGATCATTGCTTGAGGCCAGCCTGGGCTTCATAGTGAGTTCAAGGCCAGCTGGAGATACATACTGAGAGCCTGTCTCAAGAAAATAAAAAAAGTAAACTTTTTAAAGTATATATCTGATGTAATGTTGTCACAATGACAGACTTTTAGGCCAACAGAACAGTCCACAAATAAGCCCTGGCATGTATGGTCAAATGATTTTGAAAGGAGTGACAAGACTATTTAATAGGGAAAAGGCAATCTTTCCAATAAATGGAACTTGGAAAGCTAGTTATCCACATGGGAAAGCATGGTGGTTTGCCTAACATACACAGAAACAAATGAATGCCAGGCACAGTGGCACATACCTGTCATTCCAGCTACTTGGGAAGGTGAAGCAGGAGGCTCTCTCAAACCCAGGAGTTCACCCTGAGCAATATAGTGAGGACTTGTCTCAAAAAAAAAAAATCAAATACATAAATATAAGGCTTACAGACATAAATAAATGTACAACTGGGTTGGGAATTTAGGTCAGTGGTTCCACCGCCTGCCTCAAAAGCACAAGGTCCCAAGTTCAATCCCCAGTACCAATAAATAAATAAACAACTCTTAGAAAACATAAGGAAAATGCTGCATGAAATTGGATTTGACAATGATTTCTTGCATATATCAAAAGCATGGATAAAATAAACTGGACCACATGAAAATTTAAAAGTTCCGCAAAGGATATAATCTACAGAACCAAAAAAATCTGCACTAGGAGAAAATATTTTAAGATCATGTACAAAATATATTTCTAAACTTTCTGTAATTCAACAACAAAAAAACCTCATTAGAAATGGGAATGGAAGATATTTCTCTAGATTAAATAATCCTACTAAGCACATCACTAATCAGTAGTATAAAAAAAAATGCAGTGTTCTCAGATCCAAAAGGTGAGCTACATATGTACACACACACACACACACACACACACACACACACGTACGCACACTATCAAAAAACCCCAGAAACAACAAAGGAAGTGTTGGTAGTGATGCAGACAGGAAACTTTGTGCAGGGAGAATGTTAAATGGTAGTTATTATGGAAAACAGTTCCTTACAAAATTAAGACACTGTATTATCCAGTATGTTCCTTCTGGGAGCACCCAAACAGAACTGAAAGCAGGGCTTCAAACAACTATTTGTGCACTCATCTTCATATACCATTTTCCCTAATAGCTAAAAGTTAGAACTACCCAAGTATCCATTAACCATTGAAGAAATAAATATGGTATACATATACCATGGAATATTATTTCACTGCAAAAAAGGAATAGACTTCTGACCTGTTACACACAGATGAACTTTAGACATCCTAAGTGAAATAAGCCTGTCATGAAAAGGCATACTGTATGACTCTACCCATAAGATAGCAATAGGCATCCAACTCATAGATACAAAGTATAGAGTAGCAGTAGCCAGGGCCAGTAGGGAAAGGAAATGAGGCATTCCTGTTTAATGGGGATAGTTTTACTTCTGCAAGATAAAAAGTTCTGGAGATTAACTGCCGGAAAAATGGGAATTCAAAAAACATTGTCCAATTAAGTCAATGGTAAATTTTCTCCATGGTAAAATCTCTGATGTTTAATGAAGCTGGAGTTGTACCTATAGAATTCCTCACATTCTCAGAGCACACCAGGCTCTCTTCATTGTGGATTTTCTGGTGATGAACCAGGTGGGATTTTCGAATGAAGGCCTTTCGGCATTCATTGCACTCATAAGGTCTTTCTCCAGTGTGGATCTTCTGGTGCTCAACAAGTATATGTTTGTGGCTAAAGGCTTTCCCACACTCCCTGCACTCATAAGGCCTTTCTCCAGTATGATTCCTCCAATGTTTAATGAGGTTGGAGTTGTACCTGAAGAACTTCCCACACTGACTACACTCATAAGGCCTCTCGCCAGTGTGAACTCGCTGATGTCTAATGAGTCTGCAGTGGTACCTAAAGCATTTCCCACACTCACTGCATTTGTAAGGCCTTTCTCCAGTGTGATTTCTCCAATGTTTAACAAGGCTGGAGTTGTACCTGAAGAATTCCCCACATATGCTGCATTCGTAAGGCTTTTCTCCACTGTGAAGTCTCTGATGTCTAATGAGAGTGGAGTGGTACCTAAAGAACTTCCCACATTCACTGCACTTATAAGGCCTTTCTCCAGTGTGAACCCTTTGGTGTTTAATGAGAGTGGAGCTGTCCATAAAGAATTTCCCACATACATTACACTCATAAGGCCTTTCTCCAGTGTGAACTCTCTGATGCCTAAAGAAGGTAGAGCTGTACCTAAAGAATTTCCCACAAATGTCACATTCATAAGGCCTTTCTCCAGTGTGAACCCTCTTATGTCTCATGAGTCTATAGTTGTACATAAATGATTTTCCACATTCTCTACACTCATAAGTCCTTTCTCCACTGTGAATACTCTGATGTTTCATGAAGTTGGCATTATACCTAAAGAATTTCCCACATTTGCTACACTGATAAGGTCTTTCTCCTGTATGAGTTTTCTCATGCTCATCAAGTGAGTATTTGCATCTGAAGGCTTTCCCACATTTACTGCATGTGTAATTGTTGTGTCGGGCTGGAAGGGCTTCCATACCCTGGGTTTCCATGTTTGGCTTCCACACACAGCAAGGGGCCTGGTGCTGGAGAAGGCCTGAAGTGGCTGGCGCTTCCTTCCAACCCTCCTTGCATGTGAAAGTTCTTTCTGCCATATGAATTCTGTGATTCTTCAAAAATGAAAGTCTCCAACTGTCCCCTCTGGAAAGATTCTGCTTATAAGGCTGGTAAAGCTCTGCCTCACAAAGGTACATCTCTTGTTCAGTTTGTGTTCTACTGTGCTCAGCTAAATGCAGAATATCTTTCAAGAGTGACTCCCTAGGCTGGGTCTTCTCAGTAGACGACCCTGGCTTTGGAGTGGTAACCTGTGATGCTCCTACAGAAATTCCTTGCTCAAAAAGTGCCTCCTCATCCTTGGCTCCATGCCAGCAACCTGTAAGAAGAGAACATGCTGGTGAGGTACATGTTGACTTTAATGGGAGGATCCTCATTCCAAATGTGTGTCACACACATCCACATTAAGTCCACAGGCTTCCTGCCAGGAGATGGCCATAAAGCCAGTGAGAGGAGGACCTGCTGTACAGGAGAGCCCAGTGATGAATAAGGACATAAAGAGAGGCACAGCAGGGGAAATAGAAGCAGGCTCTCTATCCCAATCCTCTGCAAATGCTTTCACCAGGCTATGGCTGATGGTGACTGGGGAGCAGTATGTAGAAGGCTATGTACAGCTAGGCATGGTGGCATATGCCTTTAATCCCAGCACTCGAAGGCTGAGGCAGGAGGATCACTGTGAGTTCAAGGGCAGTGTGGGCTACATAGTGAGCTCAAGGCCAACATGAACTACATAGTGAAACCCTGTGTCAAAAAAAAAGGCTGTGTCCAGATGTAGCGATATCTAATTCTGACAGATCAGCAGAGTTCAAGGACTACTGAGCGATACGTACATACCTCACTGCACCATAAGCATAGACCATGTGTTAGAAGGCCCTGCCAAGGGAGCAATGGAGAGCATGGGTGAGAGGTGGAAGCCACAGAAGGGGGAGGGGGGCAGATGTAGGGTCAGGGGCAGCCATTTGTCTAAACAAATGACAATGTGGAAGAAAAGGTAGAAATGAGGTTGGCCACTGGTCTTGGCATCAAACAATGGCAGGTGTAGGAAAGGTACCCAATGTGAAAAAAACCAAGCTCTGATACAATCCCCATTCCCAACTCCCTAGCAACAGGACCATGTCCGTGTGAGTCCCTATTACATCACTGGTGTTAATATCCACTCTCCTGGATACCCAGGACCTTCCCATCACTCAAAGTGACTTAGGTGGAAGTTGGAAGAGGTCATTCCAAGGGGAAAGACAGAGAAAGGTAGTGAAGAACACGTCCAGGGATCCATCCCACAGCATCCCACATGCTATAATCACAACATCACAGAAAAGTCCTGTAGAATCAATCCAGTGGCCCCCAACTGGTGACCACCAGGTCAGTGCAAGATATTCCTGCCACAAGAATACACCAAAAATATCAGTAAGAACAAGGTGACAATCTGGAGCATCGACCTTCCGAACATATGGACAGGATGACCTAGCCAGGGACAAGCAGGACATTGGGGTCTCTTAGAGGAACTCAACATTTCTGACTCAAGTCCTTTTCTGCAAACCCTCAGAGCAGCAAGAGACAGGGCTGCACAGGTTTAGAGGGGTACAAAGTACAGAGCGCCACACTTCCCATAACACACTATTAGGAAACCAGTGAAGAACTCTGTGCCATGGTCAGAATGTGGGAAGACAGAGCTGCCCTTGGGTAACAGGGAAACCCTAGCTCAACCAGGACACTGAGTGGGTGTGAGGGCCTTACCTAGTGAGGACAAAAGTGCCAAGTTTTCCAGCATCACGTCACAGTACAGCAGTCTCTGGGCCTCACTGAGGTGCCCCCATTCCTCCTGAGAGAAATAGATGGCCACGTCCTCAAAGACCACACGGCCCTGCCACAATGAAGACAGTTCAGTAAATGCACAGCTTGTTTTTTAACTATGCTTCTTTGATTTTTAGATTCATCTATTTGGCACCCAGTAACTAAAGGGCTAAACTAAGAGTTAGGTTTGTTTACATGTCCCACGCCATGCACGTATTCTGAATGACCTCCTCATCTAACTTTTGCAACCCAAGCCACTATTTTCCTTGACCTAAATCAACCAGGGGCAAGTACTGGACAACTAGGGGCAGCTCCCATGCCTTCAGGGTGCTGGAATTATTCAAAATAGCCAAACTTAAGCAGCTCACTATGCTCTGCTTTGTCTTTCCCTTGTGAGCCCCAGTAAAGGCCACAACCTAGGCTTCCTCCTTGCTCCTGTATTATGCCTCCTACCCAAGACCATTTTTTGTCATATGACCCTGGTGTGATGTACATCCCCTTTGGGAAGTGTAGGGAATAAATACCTTCTTTGTCACTGCTTTCACTCATATCCATAAAGTAAAACCTCATAGGTACAACCACTGTTACATTTTTCTCTCTCTAGGTTCTAAGTCCTTCTCCTCCACAACCATCCACTGCTCAATCTCCTCTACACCTTCCCAATGTGAAACAGATACCAGTCCTGGTGGCACTGGTGCCTTTTCTCTCATTTTCATTGAGCACTGAGTCTGGAACACAAGAAAAAAAAGCACCATTTAAATTGTAGGACTGCTATGCTGAACTCCAGCCCCTCTGGCCAGCCAATTCCCTGGGATCCTCCAGATCTTACTTCCCAGACAACTACACTCAGGATGACCCTTCTCCCTGTGTGCCTGATCTCAGGGCCTAGGGTTAAGCATTCACACCCTTCTACCTGCGCCTCATTCTGTGAACACACCTCCAACACAGCCCATACCATAGACATTTCTGTTACCTCCTAACTGGACACTGCACACATGGAAACGAGATGCAACATGCCAAATATATTCCACGTCTGATTCAGTCTCAGTCCCGTCCCAGAATACCCCGAGTACCCTAACATCAGGGGTAGCCCAAAGCCCTGCTTTGAAGGTCTCCCCATCTGCCCTTTATCTCACTTTAAAGCCACCTAAGCATAGGCAGGGACCTCACTCCTGGGTGTTTCCAGCTTCTGCATTACACATTTTGTCCCATAAACAGTCAGGTCTATTTGCTCACCAAAATCTCATATTAAAACCCAGCTGGGCCAGGGATTTAGCTCAGTGGTTTCGCTGCCTGCTGAGCAAGCGCAAGGACCCGAGTTCGATCCCCGGTACCAAAAAAAAAAAAAAAAAAGAAAACAAAACCCAGCTGCACTAACCTCACTCACTACCCACACCTACCATCACCTCACCCCGATTAAGGATTAGCAACACCATAACTGGTCTCCTTTCCCCCACAGCATCTACATCCATGGTAACACAGAGATGCTGTGTCCTAACTTCTACCCACAGCTTCCTTCCAGTTCACATGCCAGCCACAATATTGCGGATGTCTCTGACCAGAACTCCTTCACCAGGAATATCTGGAATATTTGTGGCATGGACAAAACTCACTCTTTCATTCCCTCTGAAAATTCTTCATACTGCTGACTTCCCCCTCTTACTTAATAGAACATCTATCCATTCTTCCAAACAAGAAATCAAGAGGACATTCCCAAT
Organism: Heterocephalus glaber; assembly: GCF_000247695.1. The sequence goes on from NW_004624832.1 coordinate 961,647, forward strand.
TCCACTTTCATCTTATCTCCCAAGCTTCCTCACTTCCTATATCATAAAATGTGAACAATTTTAGTTCAAAATGCACTAAAAATCTAGGTCACACTACCGTCTTCTTTTCGTTCAACTCTTCTGTAGCCCAGAGTTGAGGCCCAGAACCTCATGGTCACTCTAAGCCTGGTGTCTATGTGCTTCTAGCCATCCTCTTACAGCCCGCACTCCTACAACAACAGACTTCCAGTTTCCTGTCTTACCTCCAAGCATTTAAACATTCTGGGTCCTGTGCCCACAATGCTGGCATACTTTAGCTCATTTTTCAAAAATGAGAGTCACCATGGCGCTGGCCATCCTGAGAGTCCTGGAGCCCTTCCCGACCGAGACACCCTCGCTGGCTGTGCTACTGCTGCTGCTGCCGCCGGGGCGGGGGGCGCATGGCCTGCGGCGGGTCTGGGCCTAGTGCTGGAGCTCGCCGGCCGCAGCGAGGGCCCGGCGGGGTTGGCCCAGCTCCTGGCGGCCCTAGAGGGGACGGGTGTGGAGTCCGAAGCGCGAGGCCTGGGGCTCCCGCAGCTTCTGGTCAGCCGTGCACTATTGCAGCTCCTGACCCTGGGCTCCGGGGCGCAAGTGTGGGCGCGGCCCGTGCAGCGGCCTCCAGCGCTTGGCTGGGCTTTGCTGGGCGCCTCGCCCGGGCCGGGGCTGGGACCTGGGGTCGGCCGTTGCTGGTGAGGCGTGGGGAGATCCTGCCGGCGTCCTGGAGACTCGCCCAGCGCTACAGGGGCTGCTGGGCCCGGGGACGCGGCTGACCGTGACTGAGCTCCGCCGACAGACTAGACTGGCCCCCGAGCCAGGAGACAGCAGCTGCCGGCCACCCGCGCCTGTGCTGTCGTTCTTCTCAGTGTCCAGCACACGGGGGCAGCTCCAGGGAGTGCTGGGAGGGACTGGAGCTGCACCGGGCGTGAGCCGGAGCTGCCTCCGCGGCCTTGGCCTTTTCCAGGGTGAGTGGGTGTGGGTGGCCCGGGCGGGAGAGTCGTCGGACACTGCCCAACCCCACCTGGCCAAGGTGCAGGTCCTGGAGCCTCGCTGGAACCTAGCTGAGAGGCGGGGACCCGGCTCCGGGCAGCCGCGAGAGCAGCTTGCCGACCACCTGGCGCTCGTGTCCACCACGCTGGCGTTTAATCTCGGCTGTGACCCCCTGGAAGTGGGAGAGCTCAAAATTCAGGTAGGAACTTTAACTCTTCTAACGCTATCATTTCTGCCTTAACTGAATTGGAAGGGTAGAGCTGTCGAAATTAGGACCTCTACTCCTTACTATTTTATATTTTAGACTTTTCACTTTCCCTTAGCCTTACCTAATTCGCTGTAATCAGACGTATCAATAAGACTGCGGAGTGCAGTCGCTCTTGGGAAGGGCTTTCAGCTCTTCTCGTGTCAGGTGAGGGGTATAGTTAAGTTACCAGGTGTATAATTGTAGTAAATACTCCGTCTAAGCAGGTGCTTATCGGATTGCTGAAGTGTATATAGGCATTCCTTGTTTAACAACTTACCCACTTAACTGTTCAGACTTACCACCCGCTGCTCGGATTTAGGATCCGGTTTTTTTTTGTACAATTCTGTACAACTTGGTAGAGCCTCAGTGCCTTTTGTTGTACAGTATACCTTGTTTGTACAAGACTAATTTTTTTCTGATTGTACCATAGAATACGGTAGTTTTATGGTATACATTACAGTACTGCATGTAAGAGTCTTGCAAATAAAAGCAAAGTCACCAGGTTGGAGTTTCCTTTGACCTTTTTTTCTGAATATTATAATGTACATACTACATACAATTCCTTATTTAGCAACCAATTCATTTAACGACCTGGGTCACCTAAACAGAACTCATTGATTAAATGAGTGTTTGTATTGAGCTTTAGCTTTTGCTCTTCCTTGACTTCAAATTTGTATTCTCTCAAAAAAAAAATCGTTTTCTCTCTTCTTCTGTTAAAAATTCTACCATTCTTAGGAAGGGACATGAAAATAGAAGGAAAACATGGAAACAAAACTTGTACATGGGGAAGGGAGGGGGCTTGAGAGGGGTATGGGGTAAAATAAAATAAAATTTATTTTAAAAAAAACATGAGAACTACAAAATGTAAGAAACTTAGCCTTACGGAACCAACTAGTCTTCATACATGAGAGGGAGAACAAGGGTCTCAACATACCACCTTTCCTTATGTTAGGGTGCCAAAGCCATCTTGGAGGTAACTAGGGTTGGTATAAGGTAGGAAATCCTCTACTAACCTGTGCAGGATCCATTTCTGCCATCATCAGTGGACCCTGTGGGAAGAGAGACCATGAGAAATATGCCACTATGTTAGAATCTCACAGGGTGAGCTGGACCACCACCTCTCTGCTCTGCCTTGGAAAAAACTGATCTCAATCTGTTTGTATAAACACAGCTCATCAAACTTCAGAGCTTAAGAGCTTCTCAGCAGATCTATGGCTCTGGAAGAGAACTGAATCTCCCTGAGACTCATCTGCACAGAATAAGAATGGTTCTTACCTCAAAAGGCTCATACTGGTAAAACAGCTACTACATACCAGGTATTGCTAGTCATACGATTAATTAATGGTTTTGTATGTTTTCAGTGCAAATGAAGTAGTAAGGCTTTGAAACTGGGTGTATACTTTTAGCATTTCAAGATTTTAGAGATCTCCCATGATAAGCAAATACAGGTAAAGTAATGTCAAACCAATTATGAACTGTTTGCAGAAATTTAACTTCCTGAGTAACTTCATGTGCTACAAATGTGTACAGACTTAGTGAGATAGTGTTTAATTCGTATTTGCATCAATAAGTGTTTCATTCATCCTTAGGTTAATGAGCTGTAGGGAAGACCTGAGCAGGCAGGTCAGCTACTAGTCCTTTCTGCAACCAGACCTGCTCTGGCTCTGAAGGGAGCTCGTCCAGGACTCTTGAATACAATACTAAATCATCCCCTCTTGCCCTGAGATGTCGTGGAGGAAAAAGCAGTGGCTTGGTCTGGAGTCCAGCTGCTCCACTACTCTGGGTGACTTTTCTCTTGCTCCACAGACAGCAGCCTTGAGGATCAGCCAAGCCTGCAGGTGGAAAATCTAAACAGTCTCACACTTCAGTCTTTTTCCTAGGCCAGTTTCTTAACATATCCAGGACTTATTTTCTACATTCATGAGCCAAAATCCTTCCTCTGCCAGGTCTTAGCCGTTTTAGAAGATCAGAGTTGTGAACAAAAAACTCTCTGCAATGATCTAAAACTTCATTTCTTCAATAGCATTCAGATGTTGGCTTGGGAGCCAGTGGGAAGACGGAATGCTAACTATTCTTGCAGTCATATTTGATGTATCAGGAAATCCTCTGGATTTTATCTCTCAGGTCTAACCAGCATCTCATCACACTGCTCTTCCACTGCCACCACTCTGGTCCAGCCCCTACCACAGTAGTCCAGTTCAACTGCAGTGGTATCTCCACCAGCATCCCTGCCTTAATTCCCTATCCTGTTTTCCCCAACTATCAATTTCTAACTCGGGACACTCCCTCCTATTCGCCCTCGAGAGCTTCCAGACGTTCTGGTTGTCATTCAGACGAGACTCCACCAACCGCTCTTTCTCGCAGACAACAGACATCCCGCGTCTCCCCGCTGCTCGAACTACGTGGCACCTGCAGCTTTCAAGAAGCCGGCCCGGGGCGGGGGGGATCTCTCTTCCACGCCTCAACGCTACGGCCAGAAAGAGGATCCCTCACAAGACCCTTCCGTCCTGCACACAGGCCTTGACCTGAGGTGAACGGGCCGAGCCCCTCTACCCAAGCGTAGCCCTCGGAGTGGGGCGCCCGGGGTCGCAGCACCCACCTGCGCCAAGCTTATGAGTGCGGCCTCCGCCAACCGAGCCCAGAGGGATAACCCGAGTGGGGACACAAGGGTAGGGTAAAGGCACTGCAGTCGCCAGACTGGCTCAGCTGAGAGACATCCCCTCCTCTGGGCACTGGGAATCAAACCGCTTCTCCAGCTTTTCTGCTCTGTCACCTCAGTAACAACCAAACAGTCCATAAGCTTAACGCTTTAAGAAACCATGGGACAACCAAGATGGCTCCCACCAAAAGATACCGGAAGTCCCGCCCCTCGTGGCGCCCACGCACATGAGCGATCTTGCCGAAGCCTTCATTGGCTCAGTCGTCGTCGTGCACACCACACGGACTTCTGGGAAACGAAGTCTCCGCGCCGCTCGAGCCACGGCTCCGCAGCTTTGTAACTCCTTAAAGCCCTAGGGCACCCATAGCTTCTCGGCCTTTTGGCTAAGATCAAGTGTAGCCCTAGGGCACCTGGACCATCGCGGGGAAGTGGAGTTCCAGAGCTCCAAAGACCAGAGGGTGCCTAGCTTCCTCTTAAAGGCAACGTACACGTATTTCCTTGGAGTGTAGTTTAGGATAATCACAGAAATGTTAGACACCCATTGTTTCAGCCTCTGTGAGGCAGGGTAAGTTCTCAAAGGCCACACATCTAAAGGGATACACCGTGGGAAGGCACTCTGAGTCTCCTAACAGCTGTTAACTGTCAGTTGTCCTGCTACTTTTGAAATATATAGAGAGCTATGCTTCAGAGGTTTGGAGTGTCCTGGCAGTGCACATGGTTAGCATGAGTGAGGCCCTAGGATTAATCCTCAGCACCAAGAATAAATTAATAACAAAAACAATAATAATGTTCAATATGTTTGGTCCTGGAGAAGAAAGACAATGAAATGAGGAGGGATGGTAGACTGCACTGAAATAAACCAAAAGGGTGAAAATGTGTCTTTCATTCCAGAGAAACATCTTTCCTGGCTGAATAATCAGTCATTGTTTTCCTACCCTGGGAAAAACAATTTCATTCAAATATTACTTCACAGCTGAGATATTTTCCAGTTGTTTTAATCTCAAAATAAAAATTACAGCAACTAATCACATGCCATTTCCTGCCAAGACACTGTGCCATTTAGCATGAGCATATATATAAAGAGGGAATCATTCCTAAGAAAAAGTGAAATCCCATAATTTTATTTTCTTGCTGAGAAGTGATTTATCATTCTATTTGTAATTGCAATGCTGTCTACACAGGGAATTGAAATTATCCATTAAAAATGCTGAAATACAAATTGCCAAGAGCTATTTATAATGATCATGTAGTTATCCGGAAACATTTCTAGAGAAACATATCTCTGACATGTGGGGGAAAAGAGTTAAGATCTCAGGAAGTTTGAAAGAGACAGCCAAGTCCAACAAGTCAGAGAATGAAGGGGAACCCCTGGCTGTACTAAAACTTTCACCACATTCATGCTTTTCTCTCTAAACTGTGATTTTTTTAATACTTTCTTCACTAACAGTTTTGTGGGAGAAGTAAAGACAGTAAAGTAAAAGACTTGCAACAAAGGTAAAAATGAATAGGGAAGCAGTACAGTGGTGTATATTTACTGCTTCACAAAATGTCCAATAAGCATGTACTGAGTTTCAGGCACAACAGTAGATACATGGGATGCACTGTGGTTATCAGCTGCTCTGCATATATACAGGACTGTTGCATGTATTCTTAGAGTCAATATTTGTCTATTTGATATTCATTAATCACAGGGACAAACTGAAAGCCAAATTTGTCCTCCTTTCTTGAATATTGCTTGAGTGCAGAAAACTCTTCAATAGTATCCTTTAAACCAGAGACCCTAGTATGTATATATTCCCGTCCTGCCCAGTGGGGATATCTACATATACTCCTGTACTTTCCTGACAGTCCTACTTACTTTCATCTATCCTCTCTTCCCTTCTCTGTCTCCACATCCCATGCCCTTCCATGGGTTCCCTCATTCCATGTATACTTCCATTTTGTGTTTCTCCTAATTACTGAAGAAGAGTCCTTGATCTGAAAGACACTAACCGATAACACGCTAATGTAAATGTTAAAAAGAAAAACTGGGGATTAGGTCAGTAATGGATAGGCAGAATATAGCAACACTGTATTTTCTGCTAACTAGCTCAGTAAACTGAAAAATGATGCACAAAATTATTCAGTTATTCAGCATATTTTTCCTAGAGAAATGAATACACTACCATGTAACAACTTGGTTACAGGTGGACATTATTTAAAAACACTTAGGAATTCCATTACTTTTTAAAATGTGCCTTTCTGAAATTAACATAGGGATAATTTAGTAATCAGTTTTGAAGTTACACTGCTCCTGGAGACTGGACTGTGTGAGGCCATTTCTTCTCTTACATCTCTGGAAAGACCTGATCTTTCTTTTTTTTTTTTTTTTTTTGGCACCAGGGATCGAACTCGGGTCCTTGCACTTGCGCAGCAGGTGGTGAAACCACTGAGCTAAATCCCCGGCCCAAGACCTGATCTTTCTTGATGCTCCTATTTTTCACATTAATCCTTGTTCCTCACAGTCATTTATTCTACCACTCACCAGTCACTGCTGTAAAGGATTTGATGAGTTTTGTATCAGCATTCTCCCCCTCACACATCTCTTCTTCCTTCTCTCCCTTCTTGTTGGCTCAAGATGTGACCAACACACCCACCCACCATGATGTTCCACACCTAGCAGAGGCCCAAACCAACAGGGATGCCTGATCTTGGACATGAACCTCTAGAACCCTTCACAAAATAAACCTCTCTTTACTCATAACTACTTTATATCAACCATTTTTTATAATTATGTAAAGCTAACAAAACATGGAAAATAAAATCCATGAAAGAAAAATTGGGTAAGGTAGACTTGATGAAAAATTTCTCTGCAAGACACTTTAAAAAGAATATGAAAAGATGTCATCACCTGTCATTAGGCAATGGCAAACTAAAGCAACAATGATATAATGCTGTATATCTGAGTGGCTAAAATCTAAAACTGTCATCCATTGCTGGTTGGAATTCAAAGTGGTATAGTCACTTTAAAAGATAGCGTATGGGCCAGGGATTTAGCTCAGTGGTTCAGGTGCCTGCCTCAGAAGCACAAGGTCCCGAGTCGATCCCAGGTACCAAAAATAAAATAAAGGACAGCTCAGCTTATGATTATAAATATACTCATAATATATAATCCAGCAAATCACACTCACTAGCAGGTAACTAAAGAGTTTAAAAGTTGTTCACAGAGAAACTGCACACAGATGTTTGTCGTAGATTTATTCATAATTGCCAAAACTTGAAAGCAGCTGATACAACTTTCAATCAGTGAATAGACAAAAAGTGGCATATCAATGCAATGAAATATTAGTCTCTCATAACTCGAACGCAAATATTTATAGCAGCTTTATTTATAATAGTAAAAAACTGGAAACAACCCAAACATCTATTAAAAACTAAATGGATTTTAACTGTGTTATACAATGGAATACTGCTCAGAAATACAAATTAACAAACTATTGGTTCATGCAACAATATGGATTAATCTTAAAATAGTGATGATTAATGAAAAAAATCTAGAGCCCCCAACCTCAAAAAAATATATACCATGGTTTCTTTTTTTATATAAAATGCCTCCTGTTATTTGTAAATGTGGGGGGAATAAGAAGGACGGGTGGGATTATAAAGAGACACAAGGAATCTTTTGCTTCTGTTGGATATATTCATTATCTTGATTATGGCAATTTCAAACACACATGCTGAAAGAGTGCACATCTTATAATTTACCTATTTGTAGTGTATTAAGTGTTAATCATATCTCAATAAAGCTGTTAAGAACTAAATATTCAGGCTGAGGATGGAATATCATCTGACTCCTCATGGAAAATCAGATGTGCCAACTACTTTGGCTGTACTGTATCCCTCTCTCAATTTAGGAGAGTGATCTCTGCCTCAGTATAAGCAAAACTTGGAGAACAATAAAGTTCATACCCACTTCAGTTACAAGGAGTGAAAGTGAGGTCAGGGAGCACCATGTCTCTTCTGAGGTCAGAGAAGCACCTGTGCAGTGATGGCCTTAAGGTCAACAGGCCACAGAGCTACAAAAATCCACAAACCTTTATTTACTCTCACAATAGCTGTGGCCCCAGGAAATAGCAATGTCTAGAGACTTTGAGAATTTCTGTACATCCTCATCCCACACAGCCATAATCACATGGATATTGTAGACAGTCTTATCGAAAGGACAAATCAATATTTGCCAGTCACCCCTACTGTTATTTCAGAGTTTCTGTACCAATGATTCTCACCTTGCTGTGCAGGTCTTACAACCTATGGCACTTGCCTATGGAACTCTGGATATTAGAGACTGGCTCCTGTACAGGTCTAGGAGACAGTAATCACTCAACAGTGTTAGGGAATATTACACCTAAGGGAATCAACTCATGTTGCTTCCAGAAGCATGGGAGATTTTCACAGCAGCTACACCTTCCTCAGAATGAACACTGGGCTCACAAGAGACCTTTACATTCAAGCCACAGAATTAGGCACATAAAGCTCTTCAGTCTTTTCTAGCAGGCCTACAACAGTGTACATTAAGTCAAACTAGACTGAGAACTTTTCTTGGCCAACCCATGATCAAGAAAATAAAATTTGTGCCACAAAAGGTATGCCTCTCTTCACACTGGCAGAAGACTATTTTTTCTCAATCCACTCCACAAAGTACACAGAACCAAGAGGAAAGGATGACATAATATATAACATTTGCCACTGCATAAATTACATCATGGAACAGGGAATTTGCAAGGCTGGGTGATTTCAATGACTACTGTGTTCATGGTCAACACTGCCAATGGGAATTTTTCCTGGTAATCCCCAGCAGACCCTAGCTCAGATCCCTCATGCCAGAGTTAGATCATGGCCACTCAGAACTTAGCCATGAGAGAGGAAATGAGGACCCCAGTGGGCTCAGAATAATCATGATTCCCACAGAGAACAGAAGAGTGAGCAGATGTCTGCCTTCATTGAGAACCGAGGGCCCAACACACACAGCTGGCAGCATATGATGGGTTCCACCACAGGTACCGGCAGTGACATAACTGCCAAGAGCCCTGGACGGTACTGAGTCTGGTGCACCTCATGACAACTTCCCACATACGTAGTGCTTACTGGAGTCTCCCCATGCCCAGGATGGACATAAAAATGGACAAGTTCACCTGCGAGGTTGTCTCCAGAGGGCATGCAGAGCTCTTCTCTAGTGAGCAAGAAAGAGGAAATTGCGATTTTCTGCATTTATGGGCCTTTGTCTTGTGTGAATTTTTTATGCAAAACAAGATGAAGAGATGCAGTTAAGGATCACTAAAGCTGCATGTGTGAGGCCTCTCTCCACGGTGAACTCTGTGGTGCCGCACAAGATGGGAGCTCCTGCTGTAGGCCTTCCCACATGCATCACAGACATAAGGCCTTTCTCCAGTGTGAACTCGCTGGTGGAGAAGGAGGCTAAAGTTGCGGCTAAAGAATTTCCCACATTCAGCACACTCATAAGGCCTTGCTCCGGTGTGAACTTTCTTGTGTTGAACAAGGTGAGAGCTACTAATGTAGGATTTCCCACACTCACTGCACACATAAGGCCTTGCTCCAGTGTGAACTCTCTGGTGCAGAATGAGGCTAGAATTGTGGCTAAAGCACTTTCCACATTCACTGCACTCGTAAGGCTTTGCCCCAGTGTGAATTCTCTGGTGTACAATAAGGTTGGAGCTATGTCTGAATAACTTCCCACATTCACTGCACTCATAAGGCCTTTCTCCAGTGTGGATTTTCTGGTGTTTCACGAGGGTGTCCTTACGGCTGAAGGCCTTCCCACACTGGCTGCATTCATAAGGCCTCACTCCAGTGTGAATTATCTGGTGCTGAACAAGTGTGTCTTTACAGCTGAAAGCATGCCCACACTTGGTGCACACGTAAGACCTTGCTCCTGTGTGGACTCGCTGATGTTTAACGAGGCTGGATTTATGGCTAAAGAATTTCCCACATTTAGTGCACTCATAAGGCCTTGCCCCAGTATGAATTCTCCAGTGCTCAATAAGGTGAGAGCTTTGGCTAAAGAATTTCCCACATTCGCTACATTCGTAAGGCCTCTCTCCAGTGTGAAATCTCTGGTGTTGAACAAGTGTGTCTTTACGGCTGAAGGCTTTGCCACACTCGCTGCACTTAAAAGGCCTCTCTCCAGTGTGAACTCTCTGGTGCTGAACAAGTGTGTCTTTACGGCTGAAGGTTTTTCCACATTCACTGCACATGTGATGTCTTTTTCCAGTGTGGCAATCCTGGTGCATTTTTAGGTGAGACGGGTGAATGAAGGTCTTTCCACACTTACACACATGAGCTCTTTTTCCACTGTGGATTTCTCTGTGATTGAAAAGACTTAACTTCTGCTCAAACACATTTCCACATGGTAGGCATCTAAAGGGACTCGACTCAGTCTGAGTTGTCTGGCTGTCATGAAGAGGAACAGTATTTAGGAAGACTTTTCCATCATTCCTGCAACTGAAAATCATCTGTCCATGATGGTCTTCCTGGGGTTGGCCAACACTGGAGCTGGCTGGGACAGACTCCATCCACTCATTCCTTCTCCATGCAATCACTTCACTGTGTGGGGTCCAGGGCTGGAAGAGGCCAGTGCTGTTCAGCAAGTCAATCCCGGCCTCCCTGGACACAACAGGTATCCCTAACACACGGGCTGTGCAGCTCTTCACGGATGAGGCCAGTCCATCATTCCCCCAAGAGGGAATGTCTCCACAATGCCACCTCTGGTGATGGTAAAATTTTGCAATGAATGAAAATCCTCTCTCACATCGCTCACACGTGTGCAGTTTCTGCATAGCATATGAGCCCTGGTATTCATCCAGGTGCAAAATGGCTTTCAAGAGTGTATCATGCATCACACAGGGGTGGGCTTTTTGGAAGAAAAGACCTGACTCAGTCCTGATCTGTGACATTTTTTGTACAGAAATGCTCTGCTCAGAACATGCCTCCTCATTTCCTGCTTCACACCAACAACCTGAAAGCAAAGAAATCCGGTGAGGAGCATGTTGATTAGCTGGGAAGCAGAAGCCCTACCACAATGAGAGTATGCTGGCTTGCTGGAAGGATGAGGAAGCCAGGATCAGTGTATGGAAGAGCCAGTTTTCAGTCCTAGGTCTGACAGATCTCAAGACTAAAGGAGCTCCATGACAGGTAGAGGGAATGTATCTAGTTCACTCCTCTGCAGAAGGGGTACTGCAGGGCTTGAGCTGCAGGAGTCAGTTGAGCTCTGGGCAGAAGGATGTGTCTAGGTCAGAAAGAATCTGACTGCAAGTAAGTAGCTGATTTTTTTTTTGAGACAGGGTCTTACTGTGTAGTTCAGACTGGCCTTGAACTCACTATGTACCCCAGGCTGGCCTCAACTCACAGTGATCCTCCTGCCTCAGCCTTCTGAGTGCTAGGATTGCAGACGTGCACTGCCACACCTGGCTCAAGTAGTTGATTCTTAAGGACTAGGTAAGGTGCAAAACTCATGACACATTAAGGGAGGCCAGTGTTGTGGAGCATTAGAGGGGAAACAAGGATAGTGAATGACTCATGGTGGCCACAGGGTGGCAAATTTACCAAGAGATGGAAGTCAGGGGAAAAATGATGAATGGGTAAAGGGAGAAGATTGGGGAAGGAAAAATAGGAATGAAGTATTGCTATGGGCCTTGGCAACAAAACACTGCCGAACAAAATCAGACTACAGTTTCAATATGAACCCAGTCCTAACATGGCACCTGCCCCAGCTCCCATGCAGCAAGGCCAGGCCTTCACTGGACCTTTTCCACTGTGACTAACGTAGTATCTTCCCTGCCAGACACTTGGGCTTTCTGCCCTTCTCCAACTGGGCAATTACATGGGATCTGGAGGGTGAACGTTTTAAGGAAAACAAAGAACAAGTGAGTGTCCCAGGTAAGCCCATCCCACAGTGGAGAAAGCAAAGTGTTAAGAAAGGAATCCCCAAGTGGGGTGGGTGGCAGAATAGCTCTGGCACTCCCATAAGCAGTGGCTACGTAGTACCTCGAATTCTGGCACAGTGTTCTGAAAAGCCTGGTTTCAGTGGTTGAGACCGACACAAGGTGCCATGACACTGAAAAAAGAAGAGGCCAGGGATTTAGCTCAGTGGTTTCACCACCTGCTGCACAAGCACAAGGACCAGAGTTCGATCCTCAGTACCAAAAACAAAACAAAAAAAAGAGGCAGACAAGATTACAGCTTGCAATTTATTAGCCACTTGCTGACAGAACTGGGCAAAGCGACAGCAAGACCAGCAGATCTGAAAGATCTGGGTCAGAGGGAAGTGGCTGATACCCTTGGTCAGGAAAAATGACTTCATTCACCCAGAGCTTACCTGATTTATCTCAAGCTAAGATCAAGAACATCGGGCATCTTCCTGGTGCTAATGGCATGGGGACCCAATCCTGAAGTTCCACACGCCACTGTAACGGCTTTGCTGATTTACAACGTGCCAGAAAACTGTGAGAGGAAACCCAGAGCAAGGGCACTCAGGGGCAGTCATGGTGGCAATGACTCAAGGAGTCTCCAGATCCCTCAAGCTGAATCCCTGCATTCTGCCCCTCAGAACTGAATCTTACAATCTCACGTCTCCCTCTTCCTCAATGTGCCCTGAGCCTATAAAGCGTTTTAGCACTGTGTTGGTGATATGGCATGAGGCTGTTTGTCCAGTGTGTGAACAGAGTCCACAGCCACAGCAGGGGTTCGTGGACAAAGAGACAGAGACTCATTATGCAAATGAAAATAACAAGGAGCCCCAGAAACCAAACCAACAGCCTAGTAGATCCTTACAGGAGGGACAGGGCCACACAAAGCATGAACTCAGGCTCGTTAACCACACAGGTTCCAGGAAAAACAGCAAGACTCCAACTATGAACAGAAAAATAAATGTCTAACAGAAACTTGTAAAAGTAAACTTGTACCATCCACCAGGACAGCACCAGAACTGCAGCAGATAGCCCGAGGCAGAAGAGCAGGTCACACATGGTCAACAGGACAAGGCTATTAAGTGATTCCAAAAGAAATGGCACCACAGCAGCCATACAAGAGGCTGAGTGCAGACCCCCAGGGTGTGCCCTTTAGCCCACTCAGGGCATACTTCATGACCACAGGGCCAGAGTCCAATAAGACTGACAGTGCCAACTGGGCCAGAGGCTCCTCACACTGCACTGAGAAAACCAATTCTGGGGAGGATGGAGGGAAAGTTACTGAGCCTCTACTTAATTGTCCCCTTCTCTGAATTTAATGCTTGCAGTTTGCAAACCACCACCACTCTCTTTGTATCAACTGTGGCATTGGGACATAAGGTGTGGGCATGTGTAGTGCTTAGGATGGGGTCCAGAGCCCTCGGGTGCTCATAAACGGCAGGTGTCCTAGCTCTGTGGGTATCTGAATTTATCAGTGTTTCTCCAAGGTCATCAGTCCAGCTGGCCAAGCTGGGTTTACCAAATAGGACCCATATCTGTTGTTTTAATAAGCTGTTCTTGTTCTCCGCCACCTAGCTTCCTGGGGGTTTTAGCACAGTGGGAAGTGTCATGATACAGCCTGGGAAGGCCCAATCCTGGAGAGCACATCCGGGAACCAGGTCCCCAGGCACAGCTCCGCCATACAGGAACTCCTACAACACAACCTCTCAAAGCCTTAGACAGTGATGGCTTAGTTTTCTTGCTGGGAAAGGCTTGCATGAGTCCTGTAGCTTTACCTATACAGGTCAAGGCATATTCATGCCGTTATTGTTTCCAAAGAGCCAATTTAATCAACCTACCAGTTCCGTAAGGGCTGCACAGCCAGAACTAGTCCTGTTTGTGGGTGAAATGACAGGGCCACAGGTGTGAACACACCTGACATAGGGCTGCAGCTGCCAAGAAGCCACTCTATTTCAGAGTAATTCTGCCCCTTGGTATGGCCCACCCTACGTATATTAGCACTTTTCTGTCCACAGCCTGGGTCAGAGACAAGGCCTGCACCTCAGCAGAGGATCCACCTGTGTCTTTCCAAGCAGCACATGCTAGACAGTCACTTTTAGCCCTGGTTCATCCACTGGTTCCCACATCTGTCCCCACGCTGTGGCTCCCCAGAAAAGCTCTCCTAGTGTAGACACTGTTCTTGCCCCTGCACATCCAGTGTGAGGTCCCAGTTCAATGCCAACCTTTCAGCATAGCCCTGGCCATGGCTCGTGAGTTATTCCAGCCACACTGTCTACAGCCTGCCCACTGATGCTCGGATTTCCTCCCACAAGTCAGATGGCAGCAGAGGTGAGTTGTACCACAGCACTTTTCAGATACTTGGGCTCCTCCTGTTTGACACATCTGCGCACCAAGTGTTTAGATGTGGGTGCCACCCACTCCTGTACTTACGACACCAAAGGTCCTGGGGCACCCAGTGGCAGCTTCATTGATAACAAGGCCAATACCATCAGTTTGGGAGGTAATGAGCTACTGGAGAGGACACTGTGTTGTTGTATATATTCAATACCACTCGTTTGGAGTAGGGGGTCTGTGCCACAGTAGACTGAGGCTGGTGAAACAGGCTATGCATCCTTTTCTAGGTAGGCCAGTTTGCATTGTGACTGGCAAAGTACTAGTCAGATATTCCACCTGTACACTGCAAAACTGATCCAAATGGGTGTTTCTAGCATTAGATCCCTTCTACAGCTGTGACTATAAACCTAGAAGTAAGTTTTGTCCTTACTTTTTCACCAGAGAGCCCAACATGCTATCTGGGGGTATTGGTGACATCTAATTGCATTGGCATACCTGACAGAGGTGTCCAGAGCATACCCCTGGGCTCTCACAATCCTTGCCTTTTCTCATTTCAACAGGGTCGGGGGCAGGGGGGATGTGTGCTGCTGGCGCCCAAGTGGCTCACCTCCTGGGCGCTGGGGGCAGTGGTACGGCAGCCTGGAAGGTTCACTTCCTCTGCCCTGGGGGTAGCTCTGCTCCTCGATGCCACTGTAGGCGCTCTGACCTTGGCACGCTCACATGGCTGTCTCTCACCTCAAGGTGGCCCACAAGGCTGGAGGAAGAGGCTTTTGATAGTTCTCCTTGCCTTTTCAAATGCTTCCTGCTGAGGCCCATTCCAGTTACATGTGACTCTTCTTAATTAGCCAATACAGTGGGAATGGACTAGAGTCAGACAAGGAATGAATGCCTGCAAATAACTCAGGACCACAGAAAAGCCTGTCTACCCTTTACCACATGGAGATGGGGAAGGTTTGCCCTTGATCTTGCACTGTCCCTGGAATCACGTGGGTCTTGCCCAGACCACCAGACCACTCTAAGGAACTTCTTGTCCGGTTGGGGTGGACAGCACACTCCCTCATGTGTAGTTGAATGCAGAGTGGGTCTAGTCAGTCCTGTTAAGGGCACAACCTGCACCAGTTAGCATGATACCATCAGTGTAATGAGACCAGACAAAAGGAGTTGGAAGTGAGGACAGAGAGGTCCCAAACCACTGTCAGAAGAGAGCAGGACCACACAGACTCCCTGAGACAGAACATGGAATGTCCACCGTCCTCCCTCTCAAGGGAAGGTGAGCTGGTTTAAGTTGGTTTGTGATCAAAGGCTGAAAGCACATGAGCCAGCTCCAGGCAGCATCCACACAGCCAGAGGATGCAATTTTTCCCAGGACCTGAGTAATGTTAAGTAGGAGGTTTCATTCTATTTAGCTCCCTGTGGTTGATAGTCAATTCTCCAAGCCCCATCTGGCTTCTTCATCAGCCAGAGAAGGGTACTGGGTGCACTTTGAGCTAGTCATAAAATTCCAACCCATTCTAATTCTTTTTATCATTTCTCCAATCTCAGCAAGCCCACCTGGCAGTTTAAACTGTCTTCTAGTCACTACCCTCCTTGGAACATGAAGGCTAACAGAATCCCATTTTGCTTTGGACCTCAATACTCCCTTTCCTACCTGGCAATTAGCTGAAATTCCTCACTGAGGTCTACAATGTCTTTCCAACTAGAGTAACCATCCCTAAAATGTTTCCAGGGGCCAGGAAGATCAGTACCACATGTAGAACAGGGGATGTATTCCCAATTCCCAGATGCAACAATGCTTACTTCACTCTGATGGCCTTACCCCCCATATCTATCAGTAACTGCCCAGGATTGCTGTGAATTAGCACACATTCAGCACCTGTGGTTCTTGTTATTGAAGAACAAGTACCATATTTCTTCAAAATAAGACCTAACTGGAAAGGAAGCCCTAGCACGATTTTTTTCAGGATGTTTGTAATATAAGCCCTATCCCAAAAATAAGCCCCAGTTAAAATCATCAGGCAGATGGATGCATTTAGTATATTCATTTCAACATAGGATGGATGTATTAAATTATAAAATATTAATATATAATTGAATATAAATTAATAGACATTAATACTTAAAATAAATAATATAAATTATAGTTAAATATTTATAAATGCCCAAGCAGGCGCCTTTGGATGAGAGGTAAACACCTACCTGAACAGATGAACTTGAAACTTATTGCCGAATGACCAGAGTACAGACACAACAAATGAATAATGTGCACAACTGATAACAAATGAATGTGGTTGTGTCTCATAAGAATCTTCATAATTCAATATGCCATGTGTTGTAACAGACCTACTTAATGCACTTGTGTGAAATAAAGGAACACTTTCTGAATTTTGGGGCCTGCAATTTTTCCTTGCTTTTGTGTGGACCATCATTCTCAAGTGTCATCACTTTTTTATTGCATTCCTGTCCTGGAAGTCTTCCATTAACACTTGACTTAATGGAAACTTTGTGAAGCTTAGCCTGCAAGAAGTCATGACTTGGGTGAAGAATTCATGGGATAAAATCACTGACAGCTGTGTTGCCAATGGACTATGAGCAGGCTACATGGATAAAAAGTGCTCATTTAAGGAGAGCTCTGTTGCTGGACATAAGAGATTAGGGCCAATGGTTCTACAGGAAATGGAGTCGTAAGAAATTCAGGCTGGAAATCTGGGTTTGGAGAGTTATGACAATGTTCCAGAAGATGACATGATTGTACCTGAATAAATGTAGATTTTTGTACATGAATAAATAAATGTATAGTTATACATAAATAAATGTAGATTGTTGTACATGGAAAAAATAAAAGACATCCCCTGAAAGTAAGCCCTAGTGCATCTTTTGGAGCAAAAAACTAATATAAAACCCAGTCTTATTTTGGGGGAAATACAGTAAATAATGTATTGTATTTGAGGCCTCTGATCACCCATTACATTCCTTATTCTCGGGCAACTATGGCCCCACTCCCGAGGGAATCCACTCAGCATTGACAGCAACTCTAGAGAGCAGGACTTCCTCAATCTTCTACAGGAGGAGGAGAAAAAAAGGTTGGAATTGTTGGAGTTTCAAATTCTTCCATAAGTCTACCAAGACTGCACAATGTCCTCTAACTATTGTTTGCCTCCTTCTTCTTAACCATTTTCCTGGGTTCTTGTCTGATTTGTTAACTGTCCTGCAAATACCCACTGCCAGTGTATGAGAACTGGCCGCAAGGTGCTGAGAGAATGGAGACACAGAAACATCTGCAAGGGCAGAGAACACAGTTTATTGGGGATTTGATTACAACACTGTGTCGAGGGCAACAGGAACACCACCAAGAAGACCCTGTAATCCGGGCCTAAGAGGGGCTTTTATAAGGGTCGGAATAAAAGTGACTTCACCCAAGCCCAAATGTATGTGGTTTCTCTCTAGCAAATAGCAAACGCATCATTCACATTCCCAACACTGACAGTAACCAGGTCAGGTCACAAAGCTCCACACACCACACCAGGGATTTTGCTTGTTTTAGTGTGCTAGGAGCAGAAACTGAACAAAACACACTAGAGCTATGCAGGGGCAATGTTGGTGGTTATGACTCCAGACGCCTGATGCCAGAGCAACTCGAACCCTCACGAACATTCATTCCCCAGGATATCAGGAAGAAAATGAGCATAAAACCTGGGAAATACATGTGTCAGCCATGAAGATGGCACCAGGACAGTGAGTCTTCAAGCTCTATAGAATCCACTGGTAATGTTGAAAAATCCGATTATCCCTTACCATTTCCTATAAGGCTTTGGGAGAGTTTGCTGGGGACTACTCAGGAAGGGAGAGGACACTGCACACAGCCCAACTCTAGACTCACAGCACCTACTCTGGGAACTCAAGAAGAGAAGGAGGGGTAACAGTGTAGTTCAAAGGAATAGTATTTGTGGAGCATGGTTAGGGTCCTACATATGGCAACTGGAAACACACACAAGAATGAAAAAACAGAGGAAGGGAGGGAAGAGTCACAGATTTGGCTGGACACCAACAGCTGTCCCTGAGGGAGGATCGAACCCCACCAAGGACAAGGGAGTGAGTGTGGCAGCCTGTGGATGGTAACCTCAAAGACAGGCACCAGGGATCCTACCTCCTACTCTATCCTTCCCAGAAGCCTCTAAGGGAAGAGACTTACAGACTGCACTGTCTGACTCATTTCTAAGAAACAAGATGCAGAAAAAGTAATGGAATGTCACTTTCAAGATTAAGCTACAACCTCAGCTTTCATCCTGGGCAATCTCCTGCTTACTTACTCAAGCACATGTTAGCTGAAAAGACAAGACCAGGAACTGAGAGAGGCCTCTGGCCATCCACTACTAAGGAGTTGATGATGCTCAAGCTTGTGAGTAGACTCTTCCCAAAACAGGCTTCAGAGGACACAACTCTGGCTCACAGTTTGAATGAAACCATGCAAGCTCTGAGCCAAAAGCACCCACACAAACTGTGACCAGAGATCTAAAGTGCTGCAATTAAAAGATAATTTCTATTGTTTTAAGCCATTAAACTTTGGGTAATTTACCAACTAGCAATAGAAACCTAAGAAAGAGCCTTACCCAGTGTAGCCACAAGTGCAAAGTTCTCCAGCATCACATCATGGTAAAGGAATCGCTGAGCCTCCTCAAGAAGCTCCCATTCCTCCTGGGAAAAGTACACGAACACATCCTCAAAGGTCACGTGGCCCTAGAATGACATGACAGTTGAACCTATGGGCAGCACATCTCCCCAAAGCCACCCCCCTTCTGATCAACACAACTGTAGGCAGCCCTTGGTCAGTCTCTTCCCAAGATTTACAAATCAGAGATGAGGTCAGCCCTTAGCACCGCTAGTGCCTGCTGTCTCCTTATGTCTCTCTCCCTACTGTGTCCAGCCTTCAGAAGAACCAAGCAAGTGCAAGGAGAGGCACTGCCTAAACTCTGTCTGGCAGGAAGGGTCCCGGATACTCTCCTACCAAGCAGTTATGCAAGTATGTCCAGAACGTGCCTGCCAGACACAACCAAACCCAGCTGAACTTTGTCCCAGAAGCCATCAATCTTAGGGTCATGAGGGTGTCAGTGTACACTCATCCCAACATGCACTTCACTCTTAGGACCACACTTTCCTCATCTCTGAAACCACTAGCAACACCGACAAACTCTTGGCCCATACTAAACACATCTCCATGGCATTCCAACAGGCCACTATGCACACAGTTACAGAACTAGTCACCTGTCTTTACTACAGGTACCACAGCCACCTAGGTACCAAAACAACAGAGCCAGTTCCCTTTTCTCTTTCATCTTGCTTACTGTCAAATGACACTGCCATCTTGACACTCCCATAGCTCTATGTTACACTCTATTTTGGAGTCTCCTTTTGAATTTCTTCAAAAGAACCACTCTCCAGAGTGAAAAACCTTGACATATAGTATGTCAACAAAGAGGTGTCTGGAAGTTCTTCAACAAAACAGCACCTAGGTACTTCCTGACAAAACCACTAAAACCATTCCAGCCAGGAACTTGTCCATCTCAGTTGATGGCACTTCCATCATTCTAACAGTTAAAGCACTACAAATAAACACACAAACAAAAAAACCCTTGGAGTCATCCACAGTTCTTCACATTTTCCCCATTATGTCACAAAATATGGTCACCCCACTTGAAAAAAGGAAATTAAATTTCTATTATTTCCATATCACACCTCTGGTGGTGGAGACAGACTAGAACAACAATATTGTAGTAGGTTCCTTGCCAATGTCCACAGTCCATTCTCAACCTCAGAGCCAGGGAAGACTTTTAATATTGGAATCAAATCATCTCCCTCCTCTGCTCCAAATCTTCCATCATTTTCACCACACTCAGAATATAGGCTCTGCTTTCCAATCTGCCATTCCTGCCTAATATCTATCCCTGCTCTGCTTCCCACAGACAAAATTAAGACTTCTGGTTCCACACCCCAAACGCCATCTTACCTACAAGCATTTACACATGTCAGTTCCTAGGGCTAATGAACCCTTGCATTCCTCATCCATGGGAGCCAAGAAAGGGAACTACTCCCTATAACTCTGCCCTGGACTCAGGACACTGAGCTTGAAGAGACCCTCTCTGTAGACCCCCAGACTCAGATGGAGAGAGAACCTTCAGTCTGTGAGTGCCTGAATAACAAGGTCTCCTCAGAAAATCTGGTAAGCCTACTTAAAGACCATATAAAATACATTCGTTTCACTTCCACAACTGGCCACCCATCATCAGCACTGAGCAGTAGACTCTTTCCTCTATACCCACAGCCAAAACTCCCAGTATCCCCACTCTGCAGCCAGTGAAATCCTATTCACAGCTATCTTATTAAGAATAGGAAATCCTATTAAGAATCCTATTAAGAGTTCCTATTAATAGAAATTAACCCCATTAATTCCTATTAAGAAATCCTATTAGATGTGTCTGAGCATCTCCATCTCTCTAGTGAACCTTTCATGGCTCCCATCACCCTCAGAAGTAAACCTCAGCTTTTTAGGTCAGTTATAGGCCAGACCATGAACCACTGTTTTCTTTTCTCATCAGACTAGAGAATGCCAGCACCTGTAACACTCCTAATTCATTCCAATGGCCAAGGATTTATACATTTGTGCCCTGGAAGCTCCTCCACATCTCGTCCCATGGATCCTAGAAATTCGAACTTCTCCACTCACTGATAGTCCACTGACTTCCCTCGAAGTTTATACTCAAGGAGAAAAGGAAGAAGGCGAAGCACCCAGCACACACGAATCCCTACGTCTGGGACAGTGAGGGCCGGAAGGACCTTCTACTCACCTGAGCCCGGTCCATCCTCGCGGTCGCCATCAGAGGTGGAACCAGAGGTGAAAAGCAGAGGTCCACGGGATGTTCCTCGAGGGCTCGATCGAACCCCACTCTTCCTTCGGCGTGGGAGAAGTGCAGAGGACAGGTGCACAGGCCTCGGGAAAAGCGCAGCCTGGTGGACACGACCCCGCGAGGTCACCCTGCTGCAGCGGAGGTCCCGGGCCACACACACACACACACACACACACACACACACACACGGAGAAAGAGCCTGTCTCTTACTGTCCTTGCCTCCAGGCTCACAGGAGCTGGGCAGCAAGGGACCCAACCTGGTAACCAGGGGTTCCTGGCCGGTGCAGACAGACTCGACGCAGACGAAAACGTCCCAAGCCCCACGCCGGAAGTCCCTCCCCTTCCTCCAAGAGAAACTGGAAATGCCAAGATCTGTGCTATGACTGGCTAATAGCCTCCGCACAGAGTTCTGGGTAATGTAGTTGGTTGCTTAACGTTTACCCAAGCGGTGAGTAACCTACTGGTTATCCAGGTCGCCCACCCTCCCACCTTCCGGATCTCCGAGAAAGCAGAAAAAGAAAAAGAGCTAATGAAATACCATGTTGGAGCACCAAGTTCCTCTTATAGGGGATTCACCGGATTTCCTGGTTACTTGAGACAATGCTATGCCTCAGAAATCTCCAGCAGGACTCTTACTTTATCTCTCTCAGCTTCGGGAGAGAAATTTAAAATCTTACCTGCGGAAAAAGATGTGGGGCTTTTGTATAGTAACGTTAAACATCCCTCTAATTTATTGATTCCAAAATTTGGGCCCCTACTTGATAGGTCTCCCACTACCTCAGCAGCTATTATGTATGGTAGCTGCCCTCTTCCTATGGTGTCTTGCCCCCTCCCCTGTGTGACATCATGCCAAGGTGGTTGCGCCCACCAAAGAATAAACCCTTCTTCCCAGCCCCTGTTCCCTCCTAGAGAGTAACCTAATAATACTCGCTCACCTCCTACACCTAGTGACGTCACCGGCTCCTCCATTCCCTAGTCACTACCTCACTCAACCCCCGCTCTACAACCCCCCCCCCCCCGCCCAGTCTCTATAAAAGACTCTCCCTGCCCCGGCCATATTGCTTCTGTCTCTTCTTTGTTCAGAGACAGCCTGGCAGATCTATTCCCCTAATAAAGGCTTGTTGTGGCCCGGTCTGGTCTTGGTCTTGGGCCTTTTACCTGACACTACTTTCGCAGCATTAGCATCACTGCAAACATCAAAATACAATTCTCTGGCCCCAGCCTCCACCTTCTGGCCAAGAATTCCTGGGGGTGGGGACTTACCGCAAGGGTGAGAACTGAAGCTCTTTAAAAGTCAAGAACAAACAAACAGCGGCCGGGGATTTAGCTCAGTGGTTCCACCGCCTGCCTCACGAGCACAAGGTCCCGAGCTTGATCCCCGGTACCAAAAAAAAAGCACAGTCCAGTGGCTCAAATTAAAACTACTGCAACTTACCTCATGGAAAGTGACTTGAAAGGTGCTTAACTGGTGCAAAGTGTTAAACATAAGGAGGCTATTATATTTGTCATCATCACCACCAGATCTTCACATATACTGATACAGGAAGATAAACCAAAGGCACCTCTTTGCAGTCACTAGTGATGTTCTTTAAAACATAACATACAAAAATTCCAAACTAGCAAGTAGAATCCTAAGTAATAAATCTAGCATAATGAAGACTTGTATACATTTCAGCTCATTTATTTTTTTCTGAAGGATCCTAGTTAGCAAGACAGACTCCACATTGCTGCTTGACCCACCTGCCTGCCCTTTAGATGAACTCAAAAGGAGGAAGCTTAGAAACCTCCTCCCCTTAGAGTCTCTTAGAAACAACAATCAACTATTGTTTTACAAATGTTCTAACAGCAGGACGTTCTGCTTCTGTACTTTTCGCTTGCTTTACTAGTTCTATCCCATAGGGGGCCCTAGAAACTGCTGGCCTCAAAGGTGTATAAAACATGTTTGTCTCCCCCTAGTCGGGGACTCGAGTCCGATGCTTGGCTTGAGTCCTCGCCGGTAATAAACTCCTGTGTGGATTTAATGTCGGTCTCTGGTTGGTTCTCTCTCACTGGGTGCAACATTCTTGGAGGCCCCAGAGAGATGGCCAGCTGCTCTGGAGCTTATTCTCTTGGAGCCTTTGTTTCTTTTTAGGAGAGACCAGGATCAGACATCAGCGGTGTTTGGCCCCTCTGGACACCAGTCTGCGGAAAGAGAGGCCACCCTGACGGTATTCCAGGGCTCTGGGTAGACCAGTCCCAGTCCGGCCCTATCGCTGATCAACCAACCCGCAGGAGTATATCGGGAAAGCCTCTAGAGGTAAGAATCAAATGATTCTTGGTGCACTGTGGGTAGGTAGGAGGAAGCTGGGTGCAGCACAGGTTCCCCTACCTAGAGTCTCTTTGTGGCAGCAAGCAGACTCAACTGGGCCAGAGTCCTCAGAAGAGCGACTCTCTGGGTGGGGTCCAAATCCATTGGGCCCCAGAGGTTTTACTTGGCCAACATTTGTCTTTGTTTATTGTTGTCTGTCTGTCTGCTTGCTTTGTGTGCCTTTTGCGTTTTCACAGGCTAAAATTATGGGTTCCTCACAGTCCATGGAAGGAACTCCACTTGATTGTGTCTTGAATAACTTCAAAAAAATTTATTCCAGAGACAGAGAAGATGAATATGGCATAAAATTTTCTAAAGGCAAATTGCAAACTCTGTGTCAATCAGAATGGCCAAGTTTCAGGGTCAGTTGGTCCCTGGTGGGAACTTATTCCATGCCTATTGCTCACAAAGTTTGGAATGTGGTCACAGGAGTCGGGGCCCCACAGCATCTGGATCAATTCCCATATATCAACATTTGGATCAATATGCTGGAGGATCCTCCTAAATGTTTTATACGATGTACAGGTCCCTATTGACCTTTGGCAACCCTAAATTGGAGGAGAAGGGGAAATCGAAACCCACTGGAATAGAGCCCCTCTCTGATGGCTCTGTCAACCAGTAAAGGTGTTCTCCAGTCTGACCCTGAGGACAATTTGTGCCGACCTCTCCCTTATCATGTGAGTGGAGTCAGCGCCCAGGAGAGGGGCCCTGAATCTCCCGCTACAGGCCTTCCCGTTCCCGGCTCCTCCTTGGACCAGATCCGCTCACCTCCCCATACTTGATCGGGACAGGACTACGGTCCATCGGTCCCATCTTCCTCCTCTCTTTTTCCTTTGAAACAAACAGAGCCCGGGGGAGGACTGATTTATGTCCCTTTTACAACTAGTGATCTTTACAATTGGAAACATCAAAATCCCCCCTTCTCTGAAAAACCTCAGGCGTTAATCTCTCTTCTTGAGTCTGTTTTTCATACCCATCAGCCAACTTGGGATGACTACCAGCAGCTTTTACAGATCCTCTTCACCACTGAGGAGCGGGACTGCATTTATCAACAGCCAGTCAAAGAGGCCCTGGGGCCAAACCCCGGCGTCACTCCCAGAACTCTGGGGTATTCAGCCAGGGCTGAAACAGTGGTTCTGTCGCAATGCCCCAAATGGGACCCCAATGACGATGATGGTAGAAGGAGGCTGGGGACCTACCACCAGCACTTATTAGGGGGACTCCAGACAGTGGCCAGAAAGCCCACTAATTTGAGTAAGGTAAGTGAGGTTCACCAGGGATAAATGGAGTCTCCGGCTGCATTTTTGGAGAGACTCTTGGAAGCCTATAGAGTTTTCACTCCTATTGACCCAGAGGTGCCCAAAAATGCAGCAGCTTTAAATTTGGCCTTTGTTTCCCAGTTGGCCCCAGACATTAGAAAAAAAAATTACAAAAATTGGAGGGATTTGAGGGAAAGAATAAGGCTGAACTCCTGAGCATAGCTCAGCAAGTTTATGATAACTGTGACACCCCCGAGGAAGTCCTAGCCAAGAAACTGGGGAAAGTCACTATTGCTGCACTCCAGGCACAAGAGACAGTTCCTCTGGACAGAAGGAGGGGAAAGCCCCTCGGGACTCACACCATCCCCCCTTGGGGAAGAACCAGTGTGCTAAATGCAAGAGGATGGGACATTGGAAAAATGAGTGTCCCTATGAGGATAAAGGAGCCCCCTCCAAGAAGGACAAACTGGAGGTTTTGGTGATACAGGAAGAAGAGGACTAGGGGGGTCAGGGCTCTTATCTGTTAAGCCCCCATGAGCTCAAGGTAAAAGCCAAAGTAGGGGGCAAAATTATAAATTTCCTGGTCGATACAGGAGCAGCACATTCGGTTTTGACCCAACCACTAGGGGCAATAACAAAAAGAAAAACTTTTGTTCAGGGAGCCACTGGGACTGCTACTACAGGTTTCCCTTGGACTACAGAAAGGACAGTGGACCTTGGGTGCCACAGAGTGACACACTCATTCCTTGTGATCCTGGATTGCCCATACCCATTGCTTGGAAGGGATTTACTCAAAAAGTTAGGAGCTACAATATTCTTTCAGGGCCAACATGCTAGTCTTTCAATTGGTAACAAACCTGCCAAAATTCTTGTTACTTGCCCCCTATCAGAAGAATATTTGTTGCTCCCTGATATTATACCTATGGACTCAAAAACCCCAGACTCTCAATTTCTTCAGGAATTGACCAGCTTGTGTCCTAGAGTATGGGTAGAGACTAACCCCCCAGGACTGGCCACCCATCAACCCCCAGTAATGGTCACTCTACATGCCACCATGACTCCAATTGCAGTAAAACAATATCCAATCAGACAAAAGGCCAAAGAGAAAATCCAGATTCACATCGAGAGGCTTCTGGCTGCTGGAATCCTTGTGCCATGTAAGTCTCCCTGGAACACCCCTTTCCTTCCAGTCCAGAAACCAGGCACAGATGACTTCTGACCAGTCCAGGACTTGAGAGAAGTCAATAAGAGAGTGGAAACCATTCACCCCATGGTCCCAAATCCTTACACATTGCTGAGCTTAATTCCCCCAGAGAGACAGGTCTACACCGTTCTGGATCTCAAGGATGCCTTCTTCAGTATCCCATTGGCTAAGGTAAGCCAGCCCTTATTTGCCTTTGAATGGGTGGACCCAGACAGCTGCTACTCTGGTCAATTGACTTGGACTAGATTACCACAGGGTTTTAAGAACTCCCCAACCCTCTTTGATGAAGCCCTGAACAGAGACTTGTCCCCGTTTCAAGCCACCCACCTAGAGGTGACCCTACTACAGTATGTAGATAACCTGTTGATTGCAGCAAAAGACACAGACATGTGTCAAAAAGCTACCCGAGATCTTTTAAAGTTGTTGGAACAACTAGGTTACCAGGTCTCAGCCAAGAAGGCCCAATTATCTGTAACTAAGGCCACATACTTAGGCTACCAGCTCACTAAAGGAAACAGACTGCTTTCTCCTCAGAGGATACAGGCTGTCCTACAAATCCCCCCGCCTACCACTAAGAGACAAATGCGAAAATTTTTAGGGACGGTGGGATATTGCAGGCTGTGGATCCTGGGTTTTGCTGAGATTGCCAAACCGCTTTCCTCAGCCACCATGGGGGGGGGGGGGCACTCCTCTAGTGTGGACAGAAAAGGAGAAAGCTGCCTTTTTGGCTTTAAAGAAAGCCTTAGTGTCAGCACCAGCCCTGGCCCTACCTGATGTCACCAAGCCCTTTCGGTTCTTTGTGGTTGAACAAGGGGGCATAGCCAAAGGAGTGCCAGCTCAGGCATTAGGGCCTTGGAACAGACCTGTGGCCTATTTGTCTAAAAGACTTGATTCTGTGGCAAGTGGATGGCCTACCTGTAGGAGGGCAGTTGCAGCCACCGCCCTCCTGGTTAAGGAGGCAGATAAGCTCAGCCTGGGACAGGACCTGGTCATCACCACACCCCATGCGGTGGAGACATTTCTGAGAGGACCCCCAGAATGATGGATCTCCAATGCTCACCTGACTCAGTATCAGGCCCTGTTGCTAGATGCTCCATGTATCAAATTCACCCGAGAGACGGCCCTTAATCCAGCCACCTTATTCCCAGACTCTGACCTGTGCAAGCCCCTCCATGACTGTCTGGACACTCTGACAACTTCTACCACCAACCGCCCAGACCTGACTGACATTCCCCTGCAAAGCCCAGATGAGACCTTCTTCACCGATGGAAGCAGCTTCGTTGAAGATGGAGTCAGGTATGCAGGGGTGGCCATACTCAGTCCAGGAGGACAGGTGCACTGGGCACAGGCATTAAACCGGGGGGCATTGGCACAGAGGGCTGAACTAATAGCTTTAACTCAAGCCCTGAGGTTAGGTCAAGACAAGGCTGTAAACATCTACACTGACAGACGGTATGCATTCCCACTGCCCATGTGCATGGCGACATCTACAGGCAGAGAGGGGTATTGACATCAGAAGGGAAAACTATTAAAAATAAAGAAGAAATTTTGGCCTTATTGGAGGCAATTTGGGAACCCAGGGCATTGGCCATTATTCATTGTAAAAGCCACCAAAAAGGAGACAGCTTCAAGGCCTGAGGTAACCGAGAGGCTGATGATGCGGCCTGACAAGTGGCCAAAGAACCAGTGGGGCCAATAGACATTCTGCCCATCCAACCATTTAGCTACCTGCCAGAAAAGCCCACATATACCCTGGAAGAGGAAGAGGAAAATCAAAAGTGAGGGGCTACAAAATTGGACTCAGGCTGGTGGAAAGGGACAAACAAATTTGTCTCCCCCGAGCCTTGGGGCGACAACTTGTTCACCAGTGACATCACTTAACTCACCTGGGAGAATCAAAGTTAAAAAGACTAATGAGCTCTAAATTTTCAATCCCAGGACTGACCTCTATGGTCCAGGACATCAGTTCCAGATGTCAAGTGTGTGCACAGGTAAACTCCAAGGTGAGACCAAGGAGCGAAGGTAATCGACTATGGGGAAGAGAGCCAGGGGAACATTGAGAACTTGATTTCACTGAAATAAAATCCAGCAATAGGTTCAAATACTTACTGGTATTGGTTGGCACCTACTCAGGTTGGGTAGAAGCTTTCCCCACTCATGGAGAATCAGCCAACATAGTGACTAAGGTTTTGCTCCAGGAGGTAGTTCCCCGATTTGGCATCCCTCATTACCTGGGGTCTGACAATGGGCCTGCCTTCGCGGCACAGATATCCAAATTGTTGGCAAGGGCACTACATATCAATTAGAAGTTACACTGTGCCTATCGCTCACAAAGTTCAGGGCAAATGGAAAGGATAAATAAAACCCTAAAAGAAATCCTGACTAAATATGTTCTAGAAACTGGCAGTAGGTGGCCTGATATGCTTCCTCTAGCCTTGTTAAGAGTTAGATGTACCCCATATGTGACAAGTTTACCCCTTTTAAAATCTTGTATGGGAGGCTGCCACCACTCCTCCCTAAGTTAAACCTTGAACAGATAACAGAGAGTTCTTGTGTCTCTTTACTTCAGTCTCTTCAAGCCTTACAGATTCTTCAGAGTGAGATCCAGGCTACAATACAATAAGCTCAAGAAAAATCCTTTATGACATTCCAGTCCCATGGTTTCAAGCCAGGAGACCTGGTCCTAATATGCCGACATCAGACTAAGAACCTTGAGCCACGTTGGAAGGGGCCATACCCTGTTATTTTGGTAACCCCCTCCATGGTCAAAGTAGCCGGGGTCACAGCTTGGATTCGTGACACCCAAGTCAAGTCAGCACCAGCAGAGAGCCCAGAGCCAGCACAATGGAAGATCCTAAGTGCCCCAGGAGACTTAAAGTTAAAATTGGGAAAAGAAGACTAGTGCTCCTGGTATATATTCTCTATCAATCATGTCAGCTTGGGGGAACAAATAACTTGTTCCTTCCCTGTTCAGAAACTTGGGAATTAAGACTAACTTCTAGTGGGAAAATCCTGGCAAAAATAGAAAGAGGACCCGACCAATCCGAGGTCACCTTTACTGCTAGCTTATGTCATATGGTTGAGGAGGCCTCGTATTATGGGAACAGGGGCTGTGCAAAATCTGGATGCTGTACTCTCACTAAATGGGGACTCCATCCTGTCCAATATTATGTATATCCAGAAAATGAAGATGCATATTGTGATGGTAATGGCAATGACTATCATTGTGCACAATGGGGATGTGAGACTATAGCTCCTTGGTCCATTCAAATTACAGATCCCTGGTTAAAAATGTCTACCACCACTGTAGATCATGATAAAACCTGTGATACTGGCATGTTATCCGATTACCATTACACCCCAAAGATTGGAAGATCCTGGTAACTGGAAGGACATGGGGAATTAGATTATATGTATCTTGGTGGGATTCTGGGTTGGAATTTACCATCCAGCAAGGTCACCAGCAGGTTGAGCAACCTATAGGGCCCAGCAAGGACTTTTCTCTACCTATCCCCATAGCAAGGTCTAAGCCTGTGCCCTCGCCTGCTCAAAAACCAGAACCCCCCACTCTTCCAACTATACCACAAGATAAAACCCCCACTCTAGTGCTGGAAATGTTGATGAGTGTCCATTTATTCCTCAACAAATCCAGGCCTGAGGAAGCTAAAGATTGTTGGCTCTGCCTCGACCCCAAGCCCCCATATTATTTGGGGTTGGGGCTCGTGGCCATGCCAGATTTGTCCCCCTCAACAGGTTGTGATTGGAGCCACCCTTGCCTCACCTTGGGGGACATCCAAGGAAAAGGAACCTGCCTAATAGGAACAAATTACAGTATGGATACATCACCTTATAGAGATCTATGTAATAATAGTTATAATAGTCACCCTGCCTCAGGCCCCCGTTATTATAAGGCTCCAGAAGATGCCTGGTTTGCTTGTACTGAGGGCTTGACTAAGTGTATACCCAAATCAGTCTTGGCTACCCAATCTGCCACTTTATTTTGTGTCACTGTGTATGTTGTTCCACAAGTCTTGTATTATAATGGAAAAGGGGGCCGCAAACATCTGGGATTAACCACTGAACACTAGGAGTAAATGGGCTGCACCCGTTTTAGTGCCCATTCTGGTAGGATTAAGAATAGCCAGGTCAGCAGCTATTGGAACTTCCTCCCTGATCCTCAGG
Organism: Heterocephalus glaber; assembly: GCF_000247695.1. The sequence continues at coordinate 991,744 of NW_004624832.1, forward strand.
ACACAAATTTTAAAGCCCTAAGCCACCAAGTAGCCAGAGATTTGGGTCACCTGAAAGACTCAATCTCCAGATTAAAAAACCAAGTTGATTCCCTAGCTGAGATGGTCCTGCAAAATCAAAGGGGACATGACCTCCTGTTCATAAAACAGGGAGAATTATGTGTAGCCCTAGGAGAAACCTGTTGCTTCTATGCTCATCAGTCTGGTGTCATTAGAGATACCTTAGCTATGGTCAGGGAAAATTTAAAGACTAAATATGCTCAACAAAGGGATCAAAATTGGTTTCAAAATCTATTTGACTGGTCCCCATGGTTAACTACCCTACTTTCTGCTGTAGCAGGCCCCTTAGTTATCTTCTGCTTTTCCTTGCGGGACCTTGTATTATAAATGCTCTGACTAAATATGTTAGACAGAGGGTTGATGCAGTTAAACTGATGGTTGCTGAGACAAAATTATGAGATTTTAGAAGATGTTTTAGAGGAAGAATCTGAAAAATAAATAGAGAAATCAAAGATTTGATTAAGTTACAAGAACCAATTGGGAATGAAATGTCAGGTAAAAGGGCCGAAAACCAAGACCAGACCAGGCCACAACAAGCCTTTATTAGGGGAACAGATCTGCCGGGCTGTCTCTGAACAAAGGAGAGACAAAAGCAATATGGCCGGGGCAGGGAGAGTCTTTTATAGAGACGGGGGCGGGGGGGGTGGTTTGTAGGGGCTGAGGCGGGGTTGAGTGAGGTAGTGACTAGGGAATGGAGGAGCCAGTGACATCACTAGGTGGTAGGAGGTGAGCGAATATTAGGTTACTCTCTAGGTGGTGTGGGACTGTATAACCTTTGTTCATTTTCTCCAGCCCCATTGTGATTAAATGTGAGTTAATGGATAAAGATGCTTGTTAGTTTTGGGACACTAGATAAAGATCTGTAACAGACCTAAAGTCCCAAATTAAACTATTCAACTCCTTGTTTGCCCGGAACTGATGTTCCGGACACCACAATCTATAGAACAAGCTACAAATGTCTGCTGACCATCAGTATGTGACAGTCAACCACTAACCTTTGTCCCCTTTTCTTTAATTCTATATGTTAACTTCCCCCTCAACCCGCTATAAGAACAGCCTCGGACTCTGAGCCAGTTGTCTCTCTAAGCTATTTTGCTTTGGGAGTGCCGTCTGGCCAGACTAATAAAGGTCTGTTTTATTTTCCAACTTGTCCGGTGTGTTCCTTTCTGGGTGTTCTTCACTGCAGTCAGCTCCTCAGAGCGTTTGGTAAGGGCTTCAGTCTTACAGTGGGACCAGGGGCATGCTGGGAAGAAGGGTTTGTTCTTTGGTGGGAGCAACCACCTTGGCATGACGTCACACAGGGGAGGGGGCAAGGCACCATAGGAAGAGGGCAGCTACTATACATAATAGCTGCTGAGGTAGTGGGAGACCTATCATGAAGGACCCTAGTTAGCCAGACAGACTCCATATTGCTGCTTGATCCACCTGCCTGCCCTTTAGATGAACTCAGAAGGAGGAAGCTTAGAAACCTCCTCCCCTTAGTCTCTTAGAAACAACAATTAATTAACTATTGTTTTACAAATGTTCTAATGACAGGATGTTCTGCTTCCTTACCTTTTGCTTGCTTTGCTAGTTCTATCCCATAGGGGAGCCTAGAAACTGCTGGCCTCAAAGGTGTATAAAATATGTTATTCTCCCCCAGTCAGGTCTCAAGTCCAATGCTCAGCTCAGGTCCTGGCCGGTAATAAACTCCTGTGTGGATTTTTTTTTTTTTTTGCTACCAGGGATCGAACTCGGGACCTTGCGCTTGCGAGGCAGGTGCTGGAACCACTGAGCTAAATCGCCGGCCCCCCTGTGTGGATTTAATATCAGTCTCTGGGTGGTTCTTTCTCACTGGGTACAACACTTTCCATCTCATTTAATTTTTTAAAATTCATGCAAGAGCGTTTTATAAACTACAGGTAAGTCTATAGTCCTCACGTTCTTGCAGGCCATATCATTTTAAACATAGAGTATAAAGGCTAATGAGATTTTGGCAAAAATGGGCAGTAAAATTAACCTGGTTTCATATCATGGTTCATTTCATGAGATTTCAGAGTTTTTCTGGCTAATCTTGTATTGTGCCCAGATCGCAAAGTCCCCAAAGAACACCAAGGAGCCGATTCCGATGCAAACACACGAGGGTCATTTATTCAAGCTCGAGCAGGGACTCTCAACTGTCACCGACGCAGCAGGTCGAGATTGAGAGCCCGAATTTCAAATCAGCGGGGTTTTTATAGAGGTTACAGCAAGGTTTGGAGATTTTCCACTTAGCAGTTACATGATTGGTTGACAATTAGCAAGCATGAAGTGTACATTTCTGATTGGCTAGGTGCATCGGAGGTTGAGGGGTGACTACATGTAGGTTTTACGAGGGAAAAGAGGGACAAAGGTTGGTGGCTGACTGTCACGTACTGATGGTCAGCAGACAAACTGACTATTAGTCACTACCATTACGAACTGACAGTCAGCACATCTACAGATTGTTCTATGGATAGTGGGCCCAGAACATTCATTTCCTGGGCAAACAGATGGCTGAGTAATTAACTCAGGAACTTTGTTTCGTTACAGATTGTATCTTTTGTCCCAAAGCAAGCACATTTTAACCATTAATTTGTGAAAGACTAGGGGAACAGTGGATTTTAGCAAAATGGAGTCGCTTTGGTCTCACACTTGTCAACTGGATTTTAAAACTCCAGAAGATGGTCGGGCATGGTAATGCACACCTGTAATCCAATCACTCAGGTGAGCAAGGCGGGCAGATCACTGAAAGATCAAGGCCAGCCTGGGCTACATAATGAGTTTAAGTCTAGTCCGAACTACATAAGGAGACCCTACCCCAATGAATGAATGAATGAATGAATGAATGAATGAAAAAGAAAGTGGGCCTAGTTGGAAGAAATGCATTATGAGGGCATGACTTTGGGTAGCATATCTGATCCCTGGCTCCTTCCTCTGTGGTATACCTTTCCCCTGTGCTCTGCTTTGTGTCCATCATAGGAATTTGTTCCACTATACCCTTCCACCATGATGTTTCTGCCTTGGAGCCAGCCATCCATGGACTGAAACTTCTGAAATTGTAAGCCAAATTGCTAGTTGTTATAGTAACATATGTTGATTGCTGCTACCAAGTGCCATCCAAAGGAACAGCAGGGATCTTCCATGTGAGAAGTGGAGTGTTGTACCTTAGTAACAGCATGTACCAAGTTTCCACTTGTTCAGTGCAGTCAATTGAGTTGTGGGCAGTGGTTGAGAGAACTTGTGTTTTAATGTGTGTCATAAATCATGGATAATGATATGAACCTAGTCCTATCCCTTCACCTCTCTTTGAACTGGCAAGACCTAGGGATGTCTCCTTGCCACTCAGACCAATTGAAGCAAAATCTGAGGAAGAATCTTAGGCACCAGATTTTAAATACTCCCAGGTGACTAACGACCCCAGCACTTAGAAAAGTCCTTATCTCACTCATTTTGTAGATGGCATTCCTGATGATCAGTTGTCTGATAGGCAAGTGACCATTCTGGTCACCTAAAGTAAAGTGCCTAAATTCTGCTCTTCTACCCTCACTGTCCTATTGGTACGGAAATCTCAGAAAGAAATGCTCAGAGACACAGAACTCAGGTAAAATAAATAAGGGTTACTTGCAAGCCGCAGGGACTGCCAGAAACTGGTCCCTTCAGACTCCCCCACCCCTTTTGTTAGTCTCTTCTCTTTATACTTTTCTTTAGTCATTATCTCCTTCCTAGTGGTCTTTGATGTGTAAATACAATGCCGGTTCCTACCTACAAGTCACAGACACAAGATAGGCACATATACATTGTAAATTCACTTAGGCATTTGCAACTTTGTTAGCTTAAAACGTTATCTACAATTAAATTACAGGTTAACACCTTAAACATCAAGAGCAGTGAGAAAAGCAAATCTTAAAGGAATATATTACTTATTTTGCTTCTACAATTACCTTCATATTCAATCTATTAAGCTACTTAAAACTTTTTTTTCTATCAATGTAATGTACAGAAATCTTCGGGTCTATGCATACTTTTGCTAGCAAGGCATGGTAATTGTTATTTTAGTTTGGACATCTGGCCCAATTCAAGGGGGGGAGTTGCAGTTAAGAAATGCCACAGGCATTTCCTTATCTAGGGATGGTGCTATTGTCTGCAGTCACTTTACATATCCCTTAACACTAAGGCATCCTGGGATTTTTATAAGTGTACCTACCAAACACTTGGACCAAGGACAGGAAGCAAAAACACAAAAATTTAGAAAAATGTATACAACTTGAGCAGCACTCACTAACACAGCAGTCTTATTTTTTTAAACTCAGGAGACATAGCAAAAATAAGATACTTCTTACAGGGGGAAGACTGCACTGGTTTAGTCAACTCTCATTGACAAAACTCTCATTGACAGATATGCTGAATCAAAGGTACAGAACTTGAGAAGCAAAAATACCCACAAATGCTTGGCCTCTGTACAGACAGGTCACTGGGAAGCTGTATTCCTGTCCCTGGCTCCCACCTTCTCTCTTTCCTTGTGGCCAACATGATACTAGTAGCTGTCCTTGCCCAGGCCCTCCCATTCTCCCCTTTCTGCATGCAAATCTTCTAATCATGGGCTATAACTTCTGAAACTGTGACCCAAGTGAACCTCTCCTTTTCAAACTGATAGGCTCATGTAGAGTGCGCTGTTTCTCATTTGTGTCATATTAATGTATTACATATATTTTATCTTTCATATGTATAAATCAATGACATTACTTCAGTAGACAGATTTTTGGTACATGGCTTGAAAATCCCCTCTGTATTCCCCAAGTATTCCCTAGCCATACAGAGAAACATTCCCAATACCTTTCAGGCACAAATGTCTCCTCTCAGTTCATACTATGCAAATGATCAATATTCTGTCCTTCATCACTTAACAATATATTAGATTTGCCTGGTGGTGACCTTATCAAAATATACAATATAGGGCGGGGGGATTTAGCTCAGTGGTTCCGCCACCTGCCTCGCAAGTGCAAAGTCCCAAGTTCGATCCCTGGCACCAAAAAATAAAAAATAAAAATACACAGTGTATACTACTTTGCCTGCCACCCACGTCTCTGCCACTCAAAGATTTCAAGGATTTCTTTGTGGCAAGGGGCTATACATTATTATTATTGTTGTTGTTGTTATTATTGTTATTATTGTCTACTTCTTTGACTGTCATGAAGCCCAGGTAAAGCTAACAATAAGTTTTGGAGGTAAGCAGGCCTCACTGTGGATTTTCTCGTTACAATCCCTGACCTGAACCGACAGCCTACATGGCTGATGATGAAACTTTTAGAGACCAAGTGTCCAAACTGCAACTCAAAACCCACTTATTTACCACAAGGTGCCAAAACTGCCACATGTATGCTGTTATCCAATGCTCGGCTGCTAGAGTGATGCTGAGGAGACTTGGCTTGCATGCTGGCAGAGCCTATGGTGGCACGCATGCCATAGGCTCACCACCACTGACCTAGACTAACGAGCCCTCCACTCCTGCCTATCTACCCCTTGCAAAAATCAAAGCCAACCATGTATAAATCTTTTCTTCAGAGTCGATAATGACTGTTTTTTCAAAAGACATCCACTTGGTTTAGGAGGCAGATAGCAACCACAAACCACAGACAGGTTGCAGCTGGTACGCACCTCACTTCAAGTGGTTTTTTTCCTAGGGAAGTTAATTCATCCTGTTGCATGAAAGCAGAAGTTTTAGTTGCCATATCTTCATCCATTTGATGACTTTCACCATTTACTTAAGCATCTTGCTGATGACTGTCATTTAAATGATTTCCAGTTCTTCATCATTATGAAATTCTTATAAACTTTTATGTACCTACATTTTGGAGTAAGGAAGCACTGAATCATGCTAGGTATACCCCAAAGTGTAGCCTATCAGGTAAAAGGGCCAAAGACCAAGACCAGACCAGGCCACAACAAGCCTTTATTAGGGGAATAGATCTGCCAGGCTGTCTCTGAACAAAGGAGAGACAAAAGCAATATGGCTGGGGCAGGGAGAGTCTTTTA